>OY728143.1:1655092694-1655528037 GCA_963277665.1 Viscum album
GCATGAATCAGTGGATGAATTTTCCAATCACATGAAATCTGAATTTTAAATGTCCATGATTGGTGAAATAACATAATTTTTAGGGTTTTAGGTGATTCAGAAGAAGGATTAAATTTTCATTTATCAGGAGAAGTATGTAAGAGTGTTGGTGAAGAAATTCAATATGAATGATTCCAAATTAATGTCAACTCTAATTACAATTGGAGAAAAGCTCGGGAAGCATAAGGATGGGACTTCTGTGGATCCCACCATGTACAAAAGAATCATTCAAAGCATATTGCACTCGATGGCGACATGACAAATTATTTTCTTTGAAACTTTCATTGTGGCCCACTTTTGGAGTAATCTGAAGGAAGGACATATGGTGATAGTGAAAAGAATCATGAGATACATTCAAGGTAAACATAATTATGGGATATACTTTGCTACTGGAAGAGATAGTGAACTATCAATATTTTATGATGCTGACTAGGCTAGAGATATAGTGGAAAGAAAGTCGACCAGTGGTGGAGCATTATATATCGGGAAGAAATGTGTGGGCTAGTTAAGAAAGAAACAGGAAATTACCTCACTTAATACTACTGAAGCTGAATATATATCAGCTACCAAGGAATGCACTCAACTAATTTGGATGAAGCAACAAATGATTGACATAGGTGATGAGGTGAAACAACCGATGGTGATTTACTCTGATAAAAATAGTGCAATTGATCTTATGAAGAATCATGTTCAGCATTCTTTTACGAAACATATTGAGATCAGATATCACTTCATCAAGGAAAAAGTTGAATAATGAATGATCAAAATGGACCATGTGGAAACTGATGAGCAAGTGGCTGAAATTATGACCAAGCCATTTCTAGCGGCTATGTTTGAGAAATATTGGTTGAACCTTGGTGTTCAGCCACCTCCCAATGCATAAGGAGGTTACGAGATTCCCCTCTCCCTAGTTTTTTTTAACTATTTTTACTCTTTTTGTGGAAATGATGTAGGTTTATGGGGGAGATATGATATAGGGGGAGCATTTTTTTACTATACAAGTCAAGATTAGGTTCATTGGGATTATTTCAAATGGGGGAGAATAGATAAATTCAATGTAAAGCTTCTAGATACAAGAAAGATGGATAATAGAAAAATCTAGAAATGAAACTATGGGGGAGCAAATAAAAGGATGAGAATTCAATTCATGTCCTCTCTCTTGTTTTCTACACCAAGCACTGATCACGTAGACTTAGAGTGATGGATGAGTTGTTTCTTGAAGGTTCAGGTTTTGATCGTGGATGGCACATTAGTGAATTTATATAGAGATTGCCAATAAACCCAAAAGGGCGTATCGTTGGAACTAAGGCTATTAGTTGATAATATTGGAGTTCAGTTTGTATTTTTTGTCAATATGTACATGGATTACAAGGGAGTTTTCAAAGAATGGGGTCATACATTTGAGACCGAATGCAGTATTGAAGGTGGCATGGTTTCCCATTGTTTTCCAAATTTCTGGGCCTAAAAAATAATGAGAACTGAAAACAGTTCACAGCGACGGTACACACGGAATGCTGCTGAAAATGGTTCTCAGTGATGGTACGTGGTGAAGTGATGAAATACACAGACCAACTGACATATGATATGCCGAAGGTTAACGTTACATGATAAAGGTTCACAATTTAGAGGATTTCAGTACATGGTGGAGGCTAACAGTACGCAGATGGATTCAATTTACAGTGAAGATTATCCCACATTGAAAATTTGGGTAAATAAGATTACCGAAATTTGTAGAGTTATGTGCCTATTTAAGTAGTAGTAATCCCCTTTATTAATAGAAGAGATTGGATATGTGAATTTCGGGAATAAATTCGGTGAAGTTCAAAGTGGTTAGCGGAGGAGAAGATGATATGTAGAGAGTATCATCCGTGGAAGGAAAGAAGTATGCGGAAGAGAGCATGGTTCGAACAGAAATCTCTTGTATTACGCAATAGAGCAAGGTAGTACACGGAGCAGGATGGTACGTGGAGGAGTTGAGCAGTACGTGGAGTAGGGAAGTACGCAGAGAAGGACAGTTCACGATGGAGCTGGATGGTACGTAGAAACAGTTGGATGGTACACGGAAAAAACAACGGTATAGAGAAACCATTGGATAGTACACAGAAACAACAACAGTACGTGAAAACAACTGCAATATGTAAAACACCCATGGAAGCCTGAAAACTGGCCAAATCAGTTTGCAAAATTAATTTCTATAACATATCGGTGTATGATAAAATAAATTACATATGTCATTGATTATGGGACTTCAATAGAGGATCCATTTAAAGTTGAGGATTCATGAATTAATTCCAAACCATTGAAGCGACCTTCATGTTGTTAAACTGAGTGAAGATTCTTCCAACTCAGTGAGCAAGAGGGACTCAGTGGATGTGTTCCGAGGGATGCAGTATGCTATCCCTTAAACCTTGTAAAGGAAATGTGTCTGGCATGAAGGGAATGTTCTAAACTCTTGTAATCCACAATTTGTGAAGATTAGTGGTTTATGGTATGACCGAAATACTGTCATCATATGATCCTTGGATGTATCCCTTAGTGGTGAACCAAGTAAAATTATTGTGTCATTGCTTTGCATGTGATTTATTATTTTCTGAACATCCTCTTCAGATAGTTTTAACAGGTTCCTACCAATGTGGGAACAAGATCCATTAGTTTAAAATAAAAATTTTACACCCTGATTCACCCCTCCCCTCTTAGGGTGTTCTAGGGTTCTTCGCAACCTTTATATAGTAATAGATCAGGGAAAAACTTTTTTTTCTTGAGATAAAAACATAATCCTTAATCCATCCCGATTTAATTTATGTTTTTCCATCATTTTAATGACATGATTTTTTGAGGTACCATAAAAATAAATCTCCCATGTCTGGGTAGTGTCATTGGGAATAGAAAATCTATTCATCTAGAATCTTGGTGTCCACCAGTGAATTTTCTAGGGCAGGATGAGCTGTATGAAAATCCACAAGGGATTTCCCTTTCAAAAATTTAAATGATATGAACTAAATGTTGTATTGATGTAGAATGACTGACCATTGGACCAATCACCCAATCAACATAGGATGACCAAGGATATACGTGAGCATATCGATACAAGAGACCATATGGAATTCATGGTGCTACAAGTAATTTCTCATGTTTTTCAACATGAAGATGACTACAACACAGTTCATATCGACATTAGAGTATCGATGCTTGGTACCTAGCATTGGTCAACTATGGTAGTAGAGACTTTTCTCTCTACCTGCATAATTTTTATATGGGAGGAGTGTTCCCAATGACTATTCTATAGTGGCCATATATAATATGAGTGGCATCCCTTCCACTAGAGGCATCATAACCGGTGGGTGAAATAAGTGGTTCTTGAAACTTTTGAAGGCTTCTTGGAAATCATCATCCCATTTATATGTTGTCCCCTTATTCATTAGCCTAGTGAAGGGGGGAGCTTTGTCAACCAAGTTTTCTATGAAACACAAAATGTAGGAAAGGTTCCCTTGGATCCACCTCAGTTATTTGATATTTCTTTGGGGTGACATTCCTATAATAGCACTAGTCTTATCTGAGACTGCCTTGATGTCATGGTGGCATACCATAAAGGTAATAAACCTCCTTGATGTTACCCCGAAGGTGCATTTTAGCATATTCATCTTTAGACAGTATTTTTGTAGCTTGTCAAAGACTATTTGAAGATCTGTGAAGTGATCATTTTGTTATCGGTATTTGAACACAAGGTTTTCAACATAACATTATGCTATTCTTCCCAATAATGGATTAAATATATGAAGCATGAAGTTTTGATATATGGCACCAACATTCTTCAGTCCAAAAGTCATGACCTAACAACAAAAGATTCACTAAGGAACACTTAAGGCAATTGCTTATTCATATTCAAGGTCTATCTTTATCTTATTGTACCCTGAATACCCATCCATGAAGGAAAAGTCTTGGAAGCCAGTAGTTGCATTGATCAAGAGTTATATGATCTGAAATGGGAAATCATGTTTCGAGAAATGTCGATTAAGGTCACTAAAATTGATGAAGAACCTTATCTACCCATTATTTTTCTTGATAGAGATGATATTAGAAGTCCATCTTGGGTATTTCACTTCTTAGAAAAAATTGTATTTGATCAACTTGACAACATCTGCCTCTACATTGGTGTCTTGATAGGGGTACGTCCTCCAAGATTTTTTCATGAAGACAAGGTTCTCATCATTTAAGCTAAGACGGTTCACAGCCACATCTTTATTTAGTCTAAAAAATTATATATAGTTCTAAGAGAACATATATATATGATGCTTCATAAATGAAAAGTAAATCTCTTTCTCTTTGAGGGGAATTGAGACACAAATCGGTATAGGATGTGGGTCTTATTCTATTCCCAGATTTATTTTCCTGATCACATCAATGGGGGTGGAGACACCTTCCTCAAATGTGGGAGGGACATTCCTGAGGCTATCCTCATCTTCTTCCACATCTGATTATATTGAAAAATTTCTCCAAAAAGATGGTAATATGGGTCCATCTATGTCTCTCTTAGGGTGAGAGAGGCGTTGAGAAGAGAAATTATCATCCCCTTCTACTTGAGTCGTTGTAGATAGATTTTAGATCTGACTGTCTTATACAGTGTCGCTAGGGACAGAAGGGAATTGGACCTCTAGGATCACGTCCATCACCTTGACTACATTTATGGAGAGAACATAGTAATTTTCGATCATACTCCATGCATTTTCAGGGGCATTCCCCAAGACATTGGGAGTATAAAACTATATATCATTATCCACTATTTGTTATTTACATCACCTTTTATATAAATCTTCTGCAACATATGTGGATACACAAGTTTCATAGGAGACATTGTCACCATGTAGTATGTCGAAATTTCCACCGATGGGGTATTTGAGACACTGATGAAATGTTTAAGGTACTGCCATGTGGATTTAGAGAAAGGGCCTTCAGAGTAGGAAATTGTATGCAGTGTCTTGATGGATCACCATAAACATAACATCATGTGTGAGATCTCCAAATTGATCATTGAGTTTTATCTTCCTAATAGGTCTTTTCTTATGCTTATCATACCCTTGAATGGTCATCATTGTGGGTGAAAAATATCATTCTCTATATCCTAGATGTCACAGGGTTCTAACTAGAATGAGTTTCATCCCGTAACCATTATCAGTTAGATCTCTTTGGATGTTGACATTATTGAGTCTTCTCGAAACATATAAAGGTATGATGTGATCCTAGATGACCTCTTTCTAATCCTATTCAGTGAACAAGATGGCGACATGAAATTACACTAACATGGTATCCCCTTGATAAACCTCTATTCAACGAATTATATCTCAAATTACTATGGGATCTGGAGGGATTAAATAAGTGTCTCCCTATGTTTTTTTAAAGAATGACTTCATTGAGGATTGAGAGTTTGGCTGGGAAAATTGACAACTATTTTAGAACATCATAATTTTGTGCCATAGGTCAGCACTTCCTGACCTGGGGTTTCTCCTAGATATGTGCCTTAAGAGATGAGGTATTAGAGGTGGATGGGATAGGTTATTATTTAGAAGTCAAGGGAGCATCTACTTCTAGTGGTGTTGTTCGCTCTGGAATTCCTTGTTGCCTACGTTGATTGGATAATTGAACCCCCACTAGGTAGTCATACAATAAAACTAAGTACGAGAGAATACTAGAGGGTTCTAGGACACCTCCCTACCTCTCTAGGTCATACTGGATCACTTTATCATGATTCTCCACTGCATATATGTTCTCTATAAGGACATGACTAGAATATTGCATCTGAAAACATCTATGTTGTCCCCTGTATCCTCAACTCTAGTGGATGAAGCCTCTCGTTCCTCGGTTATGTGTGGGAACCTATATTCTAAGTCATATTCATCATAATATAAGTGGTATGATAATTGTACCATGTTGAAAGAACCAAATATGATTTCTTCATCCAATGAGGATCCCATTTGGTGAGGTAGTTCCCATACTTAAGATGTTGTAGGGAAGAAATCTGCAAGAGTAAGATCTTGAGTTAGAGTAGAATACGAATCATCATCTTTTATTTATTCCTTATTTTTACGGTCACACCATCCTTTGGAAGGTATATCTAATGTCTCCATCTTAGGCGGTGGAGATATTGTGGGCCAACATAGCTATGATCTCAGGGTTGTGTGAGCTCGGCCAATAATTTTTAAAGTCATCTAGTTGTTGAACTTCCACTCATGCCTCATTGAAAATTTATACCAATCACCTTCTTCTTCTAACTGGCAATGGGTATGCAAGTCACCTTCTTTGAGAAGTTATCTTACCCCACCTATCTAGAATTGACCATGCCTTGAAGAAAATATTTGAAGATAAAGCAGTTATGGATATTATTATAACATCCCAGGTGAATAAAGAATAAGACATATTTCATATTTATTAATATTTGTGAATTAAATATTAATTTTAATTTAAAGGGGTTGCTATGTTCGATAGCGTACCTGATACGCAACAACGGGTTTCTTTGAAATCTTACGTTGCACACTAATAATATAATATTATTATTTTGAATGGTAGTTAACTCCTATCCATTTTATTGGTGGAAATGAACAGAACTAACTAAAATATGATTATACATATTTTTTTAATGTATTTACGTTTATCCAATAAAAATTTAGGGGCTTAAAATATGAATGAATCTAATTTTAAGCATAATTTACATTTAAAGGCTGATTTACCGCCTTTTAATGGAGAAACCTTTTTAAATCTAGTTTTGGTAACTTTAATACATTCTATATGACCAAATAAAATCCTTCTTTATAATGGGGACATCAAATTTTACTTTGGTTAATTTTTTAGTATTTTTCAGATAAATTTCATTTTTAATGAATAGTGGAAAACATTGTATTTTAATTCAAAAGTGCCTTATAATATAATTTATTTATATGTTTATATTATCTTTTTATTTGGTTATAATGTAAAATTAAAATATATTTTTACCATTTAATCCAATATTGGTCATTGGAATTAATTTCACTTTGAAATTGGACATAAACAAGTATCAATCTTTTGATAGTTATTATTTCTTAAAAACACGCTATTTGTTTTAACAACAGGAATTAATTTTAAAATTAATTAATGAAACTTCTATGTTTTGAATTTTTAAAAATAGACATCAATTTTTAATTTGAAATATCAAATAATGCTTTGGCTTAATTTTTTGTATTTTTCTGAAAAACATCAATTTGTGATGAATAGTGAAACCACCTAGTAGTAGTTAAAAAACTGACTTTTTCATTTAAATGAATTTTTACCACTTCTGGGAATTGAATTTCAAAAATCCAACATACATGGTTGTTATCAAGAAGTAAAATGGGGTTCAATAAGATGAAAATAATTTTTTGTGAATAGTAACTTTTGAATTTTATTTACCACAGTTAAAGGTAAATAAGTTAATTCAAGGTAAAAAGAATTTTATAATAATTCAAATTACCTTAACACTTGTCCAAACCATATTGGTTGAGTCATTAATGACCATGGGAATCTTTGGGTTGATTTTGGTACCCCATTGAGCCACTTGGGAGTGAAAATGACAATTTAGATTAATTAACTTAAAGTAAAGGAAAAAATGAAAAAAACAAATATCTTTTAGTAAATTAATTTTTATAAGGAGTTATATAAATTATATTTTAGACTATAAATATTAATTATAAAGATAAAAAGATTTCCTACCTCATGGTATTTTTTTTATAATTTTTAGACATCAAATAAATTAAATTATTTATGACACAATAATGATGCAGTATTAACCTCATTAATAAATGATTTAAATAAATAAGATTATAATGATTAAACTATTATCCAAAACATGTCAAATTATGATTGGATGATTTTATTTAGAATATTAGTCATCTTATCTTAGACCTTAATGATTTTTGGACCTTTAGAAACTGAATATCATTATATAATAAAATAATATTTTCACCCTTTTCTAAAGAGCCCCTCCTCCCCCTTATAAAATGAGACCACTTCTAACCAATTCCTCACACCTCTCAAGCCATTTGGATCATCCAAACTCTGCCAAATTAAGATTCTTACATCTCGATCCTACTCGTAGAAGCCTTACCGTAGGCATAAGGCACTACAAGAAGTCCTTTTGGTTCAAACCAAAGGGAGTTACCCAAATTAAAGGTAACTATTTCTCTTAATTTGTTTTCTTTTATTTTACTTCTCCAACCCCTAAACTCTTTTTATTCCTTTATTTTGTAACAACGATAGTATCCTCAATATACTAGGATGTTGTTAAGATAAGTATTATAACTACACTTACACACACCTCTATCTAATGGATGAAGAACATAATGTTTCTGTGGATGGAAAACTAACGCCTCACGAAACGATGATTGTTTGATTATCTCCTACTTCCTCTCATGGTGGCCATTATGATGGCACTGTATTTATATATGATATATATTATTTTTATGTTTTCTTTATGCTTCTGTAATTTCCATTTATAGCATGCCTTTATGGTTTCCATTATGGGTAAACGCGATAATCTCATTAGAGGAAGTGCGGACTAACACCCCCTCAAAGTGATATGACTCGTTCATACCATATGTGGTACGTATAAAGGAAAGATTTAATGATATTATATATGATAAAATACTAGAATTATAATACTACTATGTATTATTGTGTTTTAATTCCATTAAATATGAAATAGAAATGGAAGTAGCGTTCAATAGTACGTACGACTTACCGTATCCATGAACAGTGCATTTCATTTTTTACTTCTAAATGTTATGTACTATTATAAATACATGTATATGCTGGATATATATGATTTATATGATATCCAAATCATGAATATCATTCTGGATATAATTAACCTTTGACCACATGAACAACATGTAATTATAAGAAGTCCATTTTTGACTCAAGTAACAAATATCGAAAAAACAATCATTATTAACTTAAATGATTACATAATGTTTATAACATGGTAATAAGTAATATAAAAGGAATAATAAAATTTAAAAAGTTTCTTAATAAAGTATAAATTAACTTTATTTTATTATTCAGGAGATTAAATAACGATCGAGTCAAGTCGGACACGAGGTAAGGGACTTCGTCTCAATCTCTTTTCATTGAGGCATATTTTGTTTTAATACAGGAATTTCTTTTATACGCTGTATAAACACCCTTGAATTTTCAAAGGGAATATTTTTCTACAAAACATTTTACTAAACAACAAAAAAGAACGTTTCTTTTTAACGTAAGCAGTGACAGCGACCTTTTCTACTGCCATGAATATTATTTGATCTTTGGATTCCTCAACAAGTCGTAATGTTTTTAAAAGAAAATAAATACCTTATAATCTTTTACATATTTTTGTTTTTGAAAATGGTTTTGAAAAATGTATTTGTTATGTTAATATATTTAAGTGATATATTGTGATTGAAATGTAGAAATTTTCCCTTTCCTTTATATTTGTTGTATGTGATATGAGTTTATATTGGTATATGGACATTTGATGAGTGGTTACGTGATAAACCAAATGACGGGTGGTGCTGTAAATACCAGGATGGGTGGTTACGTTATAACATCCAATGCATTGAGTATGGAAGTCAGCCGTATGGCTATCCCATTTAGTGATATGTGTGGAAGTCGACTGTATGGTTATTCCATTTATGTATGTTTATGTCCCAAGTTACCTTTATATGTTATGTGTTCTTTATATGGGTTTTATGGTAATATTTTTGTTACAAAAGGGTAAGTAATGATCTTTTATTCAGTGAAGAGTATTTACTACTTCATAAAGGTTAAAAGTATTACTTATGTTAAAGTATTCATGGTGTACTTGTTGTTTTGAAAAACTAACTGTATCCATCTTTGCATATCCCTTACTGAGCTTTTTATGCTCATCCCAAGTTTTTGAAATGTTTTTCACAAGACATAATATGGAATAGGGTCAAGGATGGGATGAAGGAAAATTCATTCTATCTTAAACATGGAAGTAGACATGATTCGTTTTTTCAAGAGTTCATGTTTTGTAAAAAAAATGGAAACTGTGTAGAAGTGTCTACTTTGTAATATTTTGAAATGTAATAGTTATGGCCTAACTCTTTAAACCTCTAAACCTGAAAATATCCTCAATGTGAACTATTTATTTAAATCAAGATTATGTAATGTTTTAAGGTCGGGTCCTTATATTTGGTATCAGAGGTCGGTTTAGATAACTTTAGAAGTTAGGGTAGTGTTAAATAAATGTCCATAAAGTAATTTATGGTAATATTGAAATTATATAGCATTTACAGATTACCATGTTTCTTCTCCTAAGATATTTCTATGTTAAGAATGGGTTTTCATCGAGAAACAGGGAAGCTATGCTTTAAAGGCATACAGATGGAAATGGCCTTTCAAAATCAGTATCTGAAGATGGTCAGAATCAGAATTGAACATTTTGTTGCAGTGATGGCTCAATTGACTCAGGTGATAAATGGTGGTTGTGTTTTTTGATGATATTTTGGTTTATTCAAAAATTAAGGAGGAACATGAAATTCATTTAAGGGCTATCCTTCAAACCTTAAAAGAAAATAAACTATTTGGGAAATTCAGAAAGTGTGATATTTGGTTATAACAAATTTCTTTACTTGGTCACTATTTCAAAAAATGGCATAACTGTTGATCCTTCTAAAACAAAAGTTGTTGAAGAATTCCCAATACCCACAAATATAACCGAGATCTATAGTTTTCTTGGTTTGGCAGGTTATTACTGGAGGTTTGTTGAAAATTTTGCACGGTTATCTAGTCCAATGACAAAGTTAACTTGAAAAGGTGTTAAGCTTATTTGGACAAAAGAATGTGATGATTGTTTTTAGGAACTGAAAAGAATATTAGTGAATTCTCCAATATTTGCACTGCCTTCCAGAAATGGTGAGTTTTTTATCTACAGTAATGCTTCATTGAAAGGACTTGGTTGTGTCCTAATTCATAATGATCAGGTAATTTCTTATGCTTCACGTTATTTGAAACCACATGAGTTAAATTACCCTACACATGATTTGGAATTAGCTGCTGTTGTTTTTTCTTTAAAAATTTGGTGGCATCATTTGTATGGAGTAAAATGTGAAATATATACTGATCACAAAAGTTTTAAGTATATATTCACTCAAAAAAATTGAACATGAGATAGAGGAGATGGTTGGAATTAATCAAGGATTATGATTGCACAATCCATTACCATCTAGGAAAACCAAATAAAGTGGCTGATGCTTTGAGTCGAAAAATTAATGCTTCATTAACTATGTTACGTTTAGAAAAAGATCATTTGGTTTTTGATTTGATGAACTTTGGAATAGAAGTTGTTAGTGAAAGAAATTATTCTGTTTTGTATCAGGTGTCAGTGAGATCATCTCTATCAGACAGAATAAAGCAAGCACAGAAAGAAGACAGTGAGTTACAGAAAATGGTTGAATTGTTTCAGAAGGGTATTTTGCCTAATTTTAACATTAATATTGATTATGTTTTGTGGTTAGGGAAGAGATTATGTGTAACTTGTGATTCACAGTTGAATAATGAGTTATTATGTGAAGCTCATAGTTCCCCGTTTTCAGTTCATCCTAAAAGTACTAATATGTACAGAGATCTTCGTGAGTATTACTGGTGGGATGGAATGAAAAGACATATTGATGATTTTACTATGAAGTGTTTGACTTATCAGCAGGTTAAAGCAGAGCGGTAGTTACCAAAAGGGATGCTTCAGTATTTACCGGTACCAGAGTGGAAATGGGAAAATATATCCATGGAATTTGTTGTGGGATTACTGAAGACATCTCGAGGTAATAATGAAATCTGGGTTATTATTGATCGGTTGACTAAGTCTGCTCATTCCCTTCCTATTCAAGATAATTTATCCCAAGATCAACTATCTCGGTTTTATGTTAAATATATAGTCATGTTGCATGGAGTTCCCCTCTCCATTGTATCTGATCGTGATCTCAGGTTCACTTCTAATTTTTGGAAAGGCCTTCAGAAGTCCTTGGGTACTGAATTAAATTTCAGTACAGCTTTTCATCCTCAATCAGATGGACAATCAGAACGAATAATTCAGACATTGGAAGATATGTTACATGCTTTCTCAATAGATTATCAGGGAAGTCGGGACCAACATATTTCTTTGGTTGAATTTTCTTATAATAACAAATTGCATTCCAGTAAATAGATGGATCCATTTGAGGCATTATATGGAAAGCGTTTTTGAACTCTAGCTTTTTGAGATGAAGTAGGTGAAAGGAATATGATGGGACCATAATTTGTAGAAGAGATGGAAAAGAAAGTTCAGTAGATTCAGAAGAACATGAGAACAGCTCAGAGAAGATAGAAAAGTTATGCAGATCACCAGGGGAAGGATCTCACTTTTACAGTAGGTGATCATGTCTTTCTCAAATTTTCTCCAAGGAAAAGTGTGATGCATTTTGGTAAGAAGGGAAAGTTGAGTCTGAGGTTTATTGGACCTTATGAAATTCTAGAGAATGTTAGATCAGTTGCGTACAGAGTGGCTTTACCTCCAAGTTTATCCCAGGTACACAATGTTTTTCATGTTTCGATGTTGAGAAAGTATATTCCAGATCCATGTCATGTTTTGCACCCATAGGTAGTTCAGTTGGAAGAGAATCTCTCTTATGAAGAACAACTAGTCCAAATTCTTGACCATGGAAAGAAAGTGCCGAGGAATAAGGTAATTCACCAGGTAAAGGTTTTGTGGAAAAACCATATGGTTTAAGAGGAAACGTGGGAATCTGAAATGGATATGAGGGATAAATACCCCCACTTATTTGATAAGTGAATAAAATTGTGAGGACGCAATTTCCAAAAGGGGGAAGGATGTAAAATCCCAAGTAAATAAAGAATAATACATATTTAATATTTATTAATATTTGTGAATTAAATATTAATTTTACTTTAAAGGGGTTGCTATGTTCAATAGCGTACCTGATACGCAACAACGAGTTTCTTTGAAATCTTACGTTGCACACTAATAATATAATATTATTATTTTAAATGGTAGTTAACTCCTAGCCATTGTATTGGTGGAAATGAACAAAACTAACTACAATATGATTATACATATTTTTTAATGTATTTACATTTATCCAATAAAAATTTAGGGTCTTAAAATATGAATGAGTCTAATTTTAAGCATAATTTACATTTAAAGGCTGATTTACCGCCTTTTAATGGAGAACCCTTTTTAAATCTAGTTTTGGTCACTTTAATACATTCTATATGACCAAATAAAATCCTTCTTTAGAATGGGGACATCAAAATTTACTTTGGTTAATTTTTTGGTATTTTTTAGATAAATTTCATTTTTTAATGAATAGTGGAAAATATTGTATTTTAATTCAAAAGTGCCTTTTAATATAATTTATTTATATGTTTAAATTATCTTTTTAGTTGGTTTTAAAGTAAAATTAAAATTTATTTTTACCATTTAATCCAATATTGGTCATTGGAATTAATTTCACTTTGAAATTGGACATAAACAAGTATCAATCTTTTGATAGTTATTGTTTCTTAAAAACACGCTATTTGTTTTAACAACAGGAATTAATTTTAAAAATAATTAATTCCACTTCTATGTTTTGAATTTTGAAAAATAGACATCTATTTTGAATTCGGAATATGAAATAATTCTTAGGCTGAATTTTTGGTATTTTTCTGAAAAACATCAATTTTTGATGAATAGTGAAACCACCTAGTAGTAGTTAAAAACCTCACTTTTTCATTTAAATGAAATTTTACCACTTTTGTGAATTAAATTTTGAAAATATGACATACATGGTTATTATAAATAAGTAAAATGTGATTCAATAAGATGAAAATAATGTTTGGTGAATAGTAACTTTTGACTTTTATTTACCACGATTAAAGGTAAATAAGTTAATTCAAGGTAAAAAGAATATTATAATAATTCAAAATTATCTTAACACTTGTTCAAAACATATTGGTTGAGTCATTAATGACCATGGGCATCTTTGGGTCGATTTTGGGACCCCATTTAGGCACTTGGGAGTGAAAATGACAATTTAGATTAATTAACTTAAAGTAAAGGCAAAAATGAAAAAAGAAAATATCTTTTAGTAAATTAATTGTTAGGAGTTATATAAATTATCATTTTGAATATAAATATTCATTATAAATCTAAAAACATTTCCTACATCATGGTATCTATTTTATAATTTTTGGACATCAAATAAATTAAATTATTTAGGACATAATAATGATGTGGTATTTACCTCATTAATAAATGATTTAAATAAATAAGATTATAATGATTAAAATATTATCCAAAACATGTCCAATTTTGATTAGATGGTTTTATTTCGAATATTAGTCATCTTATCTTCGACCTTAATGATTTTTTGGACCTTTATAAACCAAATATCATTATATAATACAATAAGATTTTCACACTTTCTTAAAGATTCCCTCCTCCCCCTAATAAAAGGAGACCACTTCTAACCAATTCCTCACACCTCTAAATCCATTTGGATCGTCCAAAATCTGCCTAATTAATCTCCTTGCATCCCTATCCTCCTCCTAGAAGCCTTACCTTAGGCAGAAATCACTTCAATAAGTCTTTTTCGTTCAAACCAAAGGGAGTTGCCCAAATTAAAGGTAACAGTTTCTCTTAATTTGTTTTCTTTTATTTTACATATCCAAACCCTAAACTCTTATTCCTTTATTTTGTAACAAAAACAGTATCCTCAATATACTAGGATGTTTTTATGAGAATTATTCGAACTACACTTACACACACCTCCATCTAATGGATGAAGAACATGATGTTTCTGTGGATGGCAAACTAACGCCTCACGAAACGATGATTGTTCGATTATATCATACCGCCTCCCATGGTGGACATTATGATGGCACTATATTTATATATGATATATATTATGTTTATATTTTCATTATGCTTTTGTAATTTCCATTTATAGCATGCCTTTATGGTTTCCATTATGGGTAAACGTGATAATCTCATTAGAGGAAGTGCGGACTACCACCCCCTCAAAGTGATATGACTCGTTCATACCATGTGTGGTACGTATAAAAAATAGATTTAATGATATTATATATGATAAAATGCTGGAATTATAATACTACTATGTATCATTATGTTTTAATTCCATTAAATATTAAATAGAAATGGAAGTAGCATTCATGTGTACGTATGACTTACCGTCTCCATGAACGGTGAATTTCATTTCTTACCTCTAAATGTTATGTACTATTATAAATACATGTATATTATGGATATATATGATATATATGATATCCAAATCATGAATATCATTCTGGATATAATGAACCTCTGACCACATGAACAACATGTAATTATAAGAAGTCCTTTTTACTCAAGTACCAAATATCGACAAAACAAACATTATTAACATAAATGATTATGTAATGTTTATAACATGGTAGTAAGTGATATAAAATGAATAATAAACTTGAAAAAGGTTCTTAAGCAATTATAAATTAACTTTAGTTTATTATTCAGGAGATTAAGGAACGATCGAGTCAAGTCGGACACAAGGTAAGGGACTTCGTATCAATCTCCTTTCATTGAGGCATATTATGTTTTAATAAACGAATTTCTTTTATACGCTGTATAAACATCCTTGAATTTTCAAAGGGAATCTTTTTCTATGAATCGTTTTACTAAATGACAAAAAAAGTATGTTTCTTTTTAACGTAAGCGGTGACAATAACCTTTTCCACCGCCGCGAGTATTATTTGATCTTTGGCTTCCTCAACAAGACATAATGTTTTTAAAAGAAAATAAATACCTTATAATATTTTACATATTTTTGGCATTGAAAATGGTTTTGAAAAATGAATTTGTTATGTCAATATATTTAAGTGATATATTTTTATTGAAATGTGAAATTTTTCATTTCCTTTATATTTGTTGTATGTGATATGAGTTTATATTGGTACTTGGACATTTGATAGGTGGTTACGTGATAAACCAAAAGATGGGTGGTTCCGTAAATACCAGGATGGGTGGTTACGTTATAACCTCCAATGAATTGGGTATGGAAGTCGGCCGAATGGCTATTCCATTTAGTGATATGTGTGGAAGTTGACCATATGGTTATTCCATTTATGTATGTTTATGTCCCAAGTTACCTTTATATGTTATGTGTTCTTTATATGGGTTTTATGGTAATATTTTGGTTATAAAAGGGTATGTAATGATCTTTTATTCAGTGAAGATTATTTACTACTTCATAAAGGTGAAAAGTATTACTTATGTTAAAGTATTCATGGTTTACTTGTTGTTTTGAAAAACTAATTGTTTTCCTTCTTTGTGTATCCCTTACTGAGATTTTTATGCTCATCCCATGTTTTTGAAATGTTTTTCATAGGAAATAATGTGGAATAGGGTCAAGGATGGGATCAAGGAAAAGTCATGCTATCTTAAACATGGAACTAGACATGACTCTTGTTTTCAAGAGTTCATGTTTTGTAAAAAAAATGGAAACTGTGTAGAAGTGTATACTTTGTAATATTTTGAAATGTAATAGTTATGGCCTAACTCTATAAAACACTAATCCTAAAAAGATCCTCATTGTGAATTATTCATTTAATTCAAAATTATGTAATGTTTAAAGGTAGGATCCTTATAATTATGGCCCAACCTTCTATGGAAAAGGCAGTAGTTGGGATGGTCATTAAGGTTGACCTTATCAGGCTTCCTAGGTTGTGGAATATTGAGTAGGATATTGTCTATGGATTCCAAGAAATAACTAAGTACACAATCATTTCTGAGTGAGTATTCGCCACTCATATATTCCTAAAATCCCAGGTGACCCTGATTTCTCTATGCTAATGGCTGAGGGAAGTTCTTTGGTTTTCATCTCTTGATAAGAGGTGTTGGGTAGTTTGGGACCCGCCTTGGTTCTCAGACGGTCACTACTATTGGCTTGAGATTGATAGTTTCATCTTATACTTTTCCTGTAGTTTTCTTATATGTTGTGGGAATGAGTTGATTTTTGGATTGGGTTCTTAGAATGGATTTATCAATACATTTCACCATTTCTGCAAACTCATAGAACGCACCTGGATACTTCATTGAGATCATATGTGTCTGCAACTCATCCAGAATATTTTCAACACATATTTCTAGTAGTTGTTTTTATGAGAGAGTAAGTCCATGTGAATAGTTTACACTTTTCCACATGGATATAAAGTCATACACCATCTCATTTTCTCATTGTTCACAGTTTTTCAAGTTGATAATCATTTTTTCCTTAGCATGTAGTTTAATTGATAAATGAATTACTGATGAAGGTCTTCCCATCCTATAACGGGTCCTTCTGGTAGGCTACTATACCACATAAAAGCTATGCTTTCCATAGTCTGCATGAAACACCTTAGATTTGTTGACTCATGTTAATCTCAAGGGCCCATCATCGACCTAAATTAGGATACGAAGTGTGTGAGATGTTGTTCAAGGTCACCCATTCCATCAAAAGTGTAGAAGGTAGGATTTCCAAATTTGGGTGGAGGCAAAGTGTATGGCTTCTTCTTCAACTGCACTAGTGCAGTTCACCCTTCTATGGCTTCCATTCAAGTATCCAGGGTCTCGATGAAGTTAACTATATCATGGGCACTATTTTATAACCTGCTACCCACTATAGAAAGTGGGTGGGGGTGGATAAGGTTGCCCCACATTATTCTACCACTGATTCTCGATTCATCCCAAGACTGAATGAGTACCCTGGAGAGGGATATTCTCTTTCTATAATGGAGGGAATTCATGATCATTTTCTACTTCCTCGTTTATATAGATTGGATTCCTGGATCCAGAACTAGTTTGATGCTTAGATACCGCTCTCTATGGAATATAGGCTACAAGATGGATAATATTCATCTATTTCTAAAGATGATACCTAGTGGGAATATTTCCTCAGAGTATCTCCTCATTAAGGCATCTAAGAGTTTTTATCTCACCCTCATAATATGACAACTTTTCCTCCATGGAAGAATCCTTAAATTTTTTTAATAGTGATCGGTATGTAGTCACACCTTTCCCTTTTTCTTTGGTAGCATTCCACTAGAAAGGTGGAACTCAGTATTCATAGGTGCCAAATTTTCGAGCCTTATTTGGTTTTGGGTTTGTAGAGCCTCGATTGGTACATCCAAATTTCCCTCCTCTTATGGTAATTTTTTTTGTGTTGTATCCCTCTGAATATGTGACCTTATCTATAATGTCTATCATGTTGATTATGAAGACATTCATAGAGGAATATTAGGCAATTGTGATTGTACCATTAATTTTGATGTAATATGTTGAATTTGTACTTCTTTCATTAGGGTCATTATTAAACCCTTGGTCATATTGGACCATTTTGGCTTGTGACCTCTACTGGGTCTTATATCCTTTTCCATACACTCCTCCCAACTTGGTCTATGAATAGTGACCTTGAGGGAGTTTCCAGTCATGATTTTTATGTGGGCCCCAACCAACATAGGTTTGTCTTTTAGTTTGAGGAACATGTAGGATGTCGACCATTGATTGTTTTATCCCAACCTCGATAAATATGATTCTCTTTGTGGTGAAGATGATGATGAAAATTCCCCCAACCCTGTAGGGTAGGGGTTATTTAGGGATGTAATTGGAAATGAATTGTGATGTTGTTGAGGATCCAATGATTTCTGTTAGGGATTAGATAACTCCCAGGATATACATGAAGATATAAATTCCCCCATCCTAATGTGGTTGGGTTGATCTGGAATCACTATTTATTTACCTAGGATCCCCTTATGGGATGATTATCCTGGTGATGGGGATTGAGATATAAATTCCCCATCTAGTGGGTTGGGGTTTGTTTGCAGCTATTGTCGATGTGTCTTGAATCCTATCAGGATTTGACAATATGAGAGGTGGAGGTAGTTATGGATATAAACCTAGCCCGATGACCTGAGTTTTATCCTAGATATATGATATGGAAGCTACTACTATAGATCATGTGATGTGGAAAAATGTTCTCACATAGGAGCTAGGTGAAATTGAAGCCCATGATGGGATTCATTATTTATAGGAATCTATCCAGTTGATCGGGGAATCAACCTCCATGTCTAAAATGTATTATTATTACATTGAGGGGTCTGGTTTAAAGTATTTTTAGATATCCTATCACTCCGTTCGTGAGGTATGGGCATCGTTGAAGTGGGGGAATTATATTGTAGTGACCAACTGGCTCGAGCATTACCTAGTCCCAAGATTTACTCAGAGGCTATGGAACTACAGGACACTATATATAAAGGAATATACTATTACATGGGTTTGGAAATGTGTAATGAACCATAATATCCCCATCCTTGAATATGAATACATTATGTGGATTTGAGGATTATCTTTTGAAGTGTTTTGATTCAATGGAAACTAGAATGTTGTAGATTTGCATTGTGCATTTTTGATTTTGGATCTCAGGCCATGGGGATAGCATACATATCCAGCTGACAATAGATTATCTTGATGGTCTGAAGGTGAACCTCATAACCTAGATAAGGGAGGTTTCTATTGTTGAACCATGGATGAGTATCCCACGTATTTTGTCATAAATAGGTCATGAACTCATTCTCTATATCATCTATGATCTCATAGTCATAAATATAGAGGATCCAAAACCTGATGGTGAGTTTTTTTCTTGATAAATCTCTCCATACATCAATGAATACCTCCTCTTCATCATAATTACATGCCTCTATCTGAGCAAAACATAGAATATGATTCTAAAGATCATGTTCTGATTGGAGTGGAGTGATACTAAAAGTTGATGGGGAACTATATGAAATTGGCCCAAATGTTTTGAGCACCTCTTTATACAAAAGTTTTAGAGCTTTGAATACCTCTCTATATTAATATGTATAATATTTGAACACCTCTCTATATGAAGGTATTTAGGTGAGGGTTGATTTCATTGTTCATGGGAGATATCATTGTGGGAAAGTAGACCATGGTGGATGTCAGGAGTAGTGTCCCTATGATCCATCTCCCCACTACCATGATGAGTACTATCATGATAATGATCATATTCTGCATTGGTGGAAGAGTTGACGGACCCTTGTGGTGTTGAGAATGTGTCTCAAATTAACTCATGGATACTAACATTGAGAAAATTAGGAATATGGGTCACATCCTGCATCGTGGTCAAAATATGTCAACATTCCTTTTGTATTTGTGTAGGGATATGAGCATGTTGTATGACAATTGTCAAAACTTGCTTATAAACATCTGTTATTGTGGGAGTATGAGCCCACTGCTTAGAAGTTGGGGGAATATGCTGATGATATGTCTCATTATTGAAAGGAATAAGGGAATGTCCCAAGGCATGTGTCTTTCTCACATGGTGAGCCTAAATAATGATGGGAGTATGAGCTCCGTCCTAAAACTTGGGAATATTCCTTTGGTCTTTCTTAGTAGGGATATGAGGCTACCGCAAGTCATGTGCTGATCTCACTTGGTGAACCCCATTTGGAGCAAGAATCTTTTTCTGGTTCGAATATGAATTCCCCATTGGAATATACTGAAGGACCTCTAGTATGGGTGAAGGGATATGAGCCTCCTCCTGTATTGCCTCAGAATTATGCTGGTGCAGTTGGTCATTGGTGGAATTAGTAATAGGTGTATGGCTTTTGTGATATTCTAGAATATTCCAGAAAAATTCACTGATAAGAAAATGAGCTTGTTCCAAGGCTTGTGCCATTATCAATTGGTTAGCCTCAACTAGAAATGGATATATTATTGATCCTGGGCCTTTGGAGTATGCTGATGGACTTCTTTGATAGGAATGGGAGGCTATCCTAAGGCATGTTCCCCTGTCACTTAGTGAGACCCGACCAAAATAGGGATATGAGCCTAATACTAGGGCTTTAGAATATGCCACTGAACTCCTTCTACATGAATGTGCCCTTATCTCGAGGCATGTGCTTCTCTCACATGGAGTTCCCCAGTTGGAACAAAATATGAGACTATTTTGATGCCTTATCCTTTTCTATAACATGCCAATAATCCTCCTGGATGGGATAAATAATGCGTGGTTTCTCCAAAACAGCCAATTGTTCATGATGATAAGAGTGTTGAGTTATCTTGGATGTAGGGATAAGAATATGTGCCTATCCTTTTATCTGTAACAATTTTGGAATATTCCAATGGAGTTCTTCAGCTGTTTCTAAAATATGTTATCATTTTAGCAAAGTGTGTGCAAGGATATAAGACTGTACATTTCCTTCTCCACTTTTTACTGGAATATATCTTCAATTTATGTGGGGATATGGGCCCATTTGTATCCTCCTTGTGTGACTGGAATATGTTGATGGACTTCATGCACAGGGGTAGAAATATGTGCATCCCCTATGCCTAGTGTGGGAATATACCCATTGACTTGTTCCATGCAAGCATGAAGATGAGCCTACTTACTGGTTACTATCATAATATGCTGTCAAATCTCTTTAGCGGGGTTGGGGATATTTTCCCACCCCTGAATATTCATTACCTTCTTCAACTGTTGTCTCTTCCTTGTCCCACGTTCATGGGTGTCATAGGTGGAAGTGTGTCAGGTGGTACGCTCAGTAGGCAGCTGGTGGGTATTGGTGGGACTTTACTGGTGATTAAAGTTGACATGTTCCATATTTAACAATAGCTAAACTATAAGAGAGTTGTATTTGGATCCCTAGTCCACATTCATTAGATATTGAAGGTGGTGATTGTCGCACTCTATGAATATGCTATTGAAGCTGTTTTCCATGGTAAAGAGTGCCATGGGATTAATTATAGCTTTCCCTAAAAGGTTCTGGATCATTAGATTTAGTGCTTGGATACCCTCATGAGTAGTTTCTAGGGTCAAGATTGCACCATGCCGATGGTACTCCTAGACCATTGTGTTCTCTACCTGACATTGAATATTTCAAGTAAGTGAGATTACTTTGTGACCCATAGGGATTGCAGACACATCTAACTTTCCAAAAATGTCACTTGATGATGACATTATATGAGATCGGGATGCTGACAATGATAGTAGTAAAAGAAATTATGAAGAAAATAGGTAACAAGTACATTGATCAGTGAAATATCATAGGTGTGATGTGTTGGAACAGATATGCATGGTTAAAAAAATTCCTTTTATTAATGATTTGGACATTCTTCTTGTGTGGACTTCTTAGTATGAGGATGTAATTATTTTATAGGAATCATATTTTTAGAAGATCACCTGTGAGATTCATGATGGGCTTACTAGCTTTATTTCTCTAGGATATGAAAAACAAAGTGTCAGGAATCATGATTAACCCAATCAATTTTTATTTGATATATTAATGTTAGGTTCAACATTTGTGTTTGAATATAGTAGGAAAAAATGGATTGACATAATATAACCCAATAGTTTTTCTATTAGAGAGATTCACGTTAGGTTCACCATTTTTTTGAAGGAAGAGATGTGAAAACATTCAAATTAGATTTAGTCCAATGGTTTATTGTTGAGGATTAATTTATTGCATAATCATGAACATCGCGTTACCATTGTCATTCTTATGGGAAACAACCAATAGTTCCCTCTTCCATAACTGGGTAAAAACATGCTTTCCTAAGGTAGGTGGTCAATTGGGGTTTTAGACCCAATATCAATTAGGGACTCTCTTTTTTTAGAGGATGGGAGGTTGTGTTCATCACACCCTTTTGAGGAAAATTATTGCATACTCTAGGACTCTATTATATATTTTAGACATGTTCAAGAGTATCTTCCTAATCCTGATATGATACTGGTTACCCTAAAAAAAACTACAGGCTAGGTCTTTATTTATACACAAAAGAAAGGGGAATATCATTATTTAATCCATCTGTATATATCTGGGGTTCTTTATCCATTTTATAGTAATGACTAGCTTCTTTTTATGATGAATATGTATAATTTAACACTTCAATATTTTAAACAATGCAGTGATGTGGTTGATATTATGAATAGGTGATTGAGCCACTATAAGGCTTCCTACATATATTGATTATTTCAAAAATCAAAACCCACATAGTCTGCCAAACATGTGAAGTTTAACATCATGCATAGAGGACATATGTGTGGGATCTTAGGCAAGGAATGTTTGAGATTCCTCCAATGGCCTGAATGTTTGAGATTGATCCTCGAGGAAACATCATACATATCCTGGTTATGGTATGAATAATAGTTATCATAGTTCGATCATTCCCCTGGGACTAGCCCCAAGGTAGATGACCTCATATGTTGTATGTTTATATCATTCCACTAATTGGGGCTTAAATGATGAGATTTCCCTCGATGGTGGAGATTCATGATGCCAATAAAATGACCATCATAACTCCATAATCTCACATTATCTATGATCAATGTGAGAAATAAGGAATATCGAGTAATCAACTTCACTGGACATAGATGTGGGAATTATGTGTCAGGACTACCCATAGAGAGTTTAATGTGGATCTAGAGCCTCATGGAAGCATTCTGCATATCCTATCTATGGTGGGAAACAAACTCATTGTAGTTCAGTTGGTTTCTCTATTCACTAAGGGATGAGGTAATATGTTCATCCCATGGGAATGATTAAGTCTATATAGTCAAAATTTTAGAGACATGGTGGGTCTTACACCAAGGTGGATGCTCATTTGAGTTTGTGCTTGAGCCTTAGGAAGACATCTTATATATCCTAGTTATAGATGGAATCATAGTCCTCGTAGTTCAATCAGATTAGGTCTTAAACACTTATGTTTCCATCAACCTTATAAAGACTTGTGATGAAAATGATATGATCATTGAAAATTCATAATCTAGCATGAGCTATGCTTGGTGTGAGAAACAAAAGATGGAAAATAATCAATCACATTGCTTTTGGGTGTAGGACATTTGTGATGGAATTTCCCTTGGGGTGTTTTAATATGGTGATCGAGCCTATGGAAGGCATCCTATATATTCTGGTTATTGCAAGAATAAGATTCAACGTAGTTCAATGGATGGGGATTACACACTGAGGATGAATAAGGTTATAAAGTCCCATGATTCCATTGGGACCTGGCCTGCTTGTCTTACTAACATGCATCGATTATCTACTTGACATGTCTTGATTTACAAATTGACATGTCAGATGATTTCTTCTAGACATGTACAGTGATAATCAAATGATCTAATTGGCTTTTCCGAGGTATTCCAAGTATCTTGGATGGCATGCCTGAGGGTCATCACATGATCGAGGCTGAATTGTCTGGAGGACATCACAAGACCTAAATGGTCTATCTTGAAATCCATCACATGGACCCAACTGAAATGTCTAGGGGGAATAATATGGTCTTGAAAAAATTAACTTGTGTCATCATTAGAGTTAGTTTAAACACTAGAAGTACCAAAAGACCCAGTGCTACATGGCTTAGAGGGTGATGCATATCTAGGATGACATGTATGGTGGACATCGCGAGACCTGGCTTGCCTTCTTAGAGGGTGTCATGAGAGCTAGTTGACATTTCCTAGGGCTGTTGTGAGACTTATATAATATAAACTGGTGTCACTATATGTGTTTAGTGGCACCTCTAAAAACATTATGAGTTATGGATGGGGAGCCTGGAGGGATTCAAGAGACTTGGGTGGTATGTTTAGGGGGTGCCATGAAACTTTATTTAACACATCCAAAGGACTTAGCATGATCTAAATAGTATAAAAATTATTTTCACAAGATCTTCATGACATGTACCAGTTCTATCTCATGTATTTGATGGTTCTTAAGAAACTTATAAGGATCATTGTACATATCTTTCACATAAGTCTCCCATTTTGTTAGTCTTTTTTCCAGCTTTAATTGTGAATTCCATAGATTTTTTTCATGTTTTCTTATTTTAAAGTCTCATATGATCTTGAAGATGCATGGAATAATCTTCGTGTGTCCTTACCAAAGTTATCTTCATGATCTATTTATGATTATGTGAAGTGTTTATGCATGCCACATGATTACTCCAGTGGTTCTCCAAACCTTTACCTGATGGGAAGATTTTCTGGTCATAGGATCAACCATTCATGTTTTCTTGTTTTAAAGTCTCATATGATCTTGACGATGCATGGGATAATCTTCGTGTGTCCTTACCAAAGTTATTTGCATGATCTATTTATGATCATGTGAAGTGTTTATGCATGCCACATGATTACTCCAGTGGTTCTCCAAACCTTTACCTGATGGGAAGCTTTTCTGGTCATAGGATCAACCATTCCTATAAATCCACACTAGCACTGGTGCATCTAGATGTGAAAAAAGAAAACATGTGTCCAGAAGTCTATTTGTTCATTTTTAATGCTAGGGTGTAATATTTATAGGCCTAACTACCCCAGTTCTTCACCGCTTTGTGCAGTACATATCGTGTAAATCACTACTGGAATTATGGTTTTTACCAACGGGTGTTTACCAATGGTTTTCCTAAACCATTGGTGTTGAAGGATTAGGGAAGACTTTCCCAATGGTTCACTGAAACCGTTGGGAAAAGTCACCCCTTTGCCAATGGTTTCTTCAAACCGTTGGTAAAGGGGTGTTTTAGGTTCCATTTTACCAACGGTTCAAGAGAACTGTTGGGAAAGGGTACCCTTTTGCAAACGGTTCTATAGAACCGTTGGGAAAGGGTACCCTAAACATCTCTTTCCCAACGGTTTTTAAAAACCGTTGGGAAATATTTCCCCCAAATACAGCCGCGGTGCTGCTCTCCCCCATTTGCGATAGAACCCTAAATTCATTCCTGCTCCTCCAGCGCTCTGCTCCTCTCGCGAACTCCCCCATCCGAAGAGGTGAAAACCCATCTAAAATTAGGTATTTTTTCCTTTATAAACATATAATACCTTATTTTTATTGTTATTGATCTAATATTTTAGTTTTAAGTTATCAATCCAGCTCCAGCTCTCTGCTACTCTCGAACTCCCCCATCCGAATAGGTGAAAACCCATCTCAATCATCTCAAATCAGGTATTTTATTCTTTATACACATATGGTACCTTGTTTTTATTGTTATTGATCTAATATTTTAGTTTTAAGTTTGGATTTTGATGTGATTTCACCGTGAAAAATAGGGAAATGAATGAATATTTTGTTAATTAATTAGTTTCCCATGGAATATCAGTTGTGTTATAATGTCCATGCTAAATAAAGGGGTAATGTAATAAAAGACCTTGAATAAATAAATTGTGTAAGTTGGGGTATGTTGCCTCTATGAGAGGTTTTTTGTTCTGTTTCATTGTATGTTGTAGGCTGATTTATGGGGATTGGGGTGACCAGTTGGGCTTTGTGATATGTGGGTTGTAATGTGATGGTTAGTGGGCATGAATGTGACATGTGAAGTTGTATGATATTGATGATGTGAGGTGGTGTTGTGTCGTGTGGAGGTGTTGTGTGATGAAGTTGTGGTGTATGATGTGGTGAGGTGGTTTTGGTTGTGCGGTGGTTTGTGATGTGCAATATTTTTGTTGTGATATGTGGTTGTTTTGGTGAGATGGTTGGTCGATGTAACATGGTGTCGATGGTTATTGTGAGATGGTGAGTTATTGTGTGGTGGTGTTATTTGTTTCCTAGTTATCTATGGAATAAATTATGTTGTTAAAACAAAAAAACAAGATATTAAATAAATGAGATGGAATAGAAATGGATGTGTGGTAAATGGATTTAATTAATTTAACATTAAATGAATGGACAATGTAAGTGAGAATGAAGTGGATTATAAATGAAAGTGAGAAATGTTATGCGTATTGTGTGGTGGTGGTGTGGTTTATGTGTTTTATGGTAGTAGTGAAGTGTGTGATTATGTAGTTAATGTGAACCCATAGGTTGAGTATTTTTTGCTATCTATATATCATGTATTTTTATGTTATTTCTACACATTCCCAACCAGAGTTGGATAAACTTACCAATGATCAGAGGTTTTGAGTTATGGGTATTTTTTCTAATATCTAGGATGGTGGTTATATTGTTGGATAGCTACCATGTCTTCCCTACTCTTCCTTCAAAATTGACTGACCATGTGTTTTTAGGCAAGATGTGATGTGATTGTCTATGTGTCTTCAGGTGAGATGTACTATGATTTCCCTAGTGTTTTTCGGTGAGGTGTGATGTGATAAGGCTATAATAAGATGTGGCATGTGGTTGGGGTCATGTAGGGTAGGAGGATGGCACAAGGTTGATGTTATTCATGTTCATGATACCCTACTAATATGGTTATGGGATGAGGCATCCTGTGATGTGATATAACACATTAAGTTCTTGTTGGTTTTACATTTTTTCAATAACACAATTGTATGTTTTTTTCACATGTGTAGTTGATACCTTGACTATTTTCTTCCTTTATCATTTACTTAAATGTATTTTCTATTAAAGTTAAATCCTATTGAATTTTTTATGAAAAAATGACTTATATAAATTCTTTTTACAGAATGGACAGAAGTTGGATGTATGAAACCAATCGGATCTCAAGCGATTTTCAAAACAATTTGGAGAGCTTTATAGATTTTGCATTTCACAATGCTTCAGATAGTGGTCGCATACACTGCTCATGTTCCAATTGTGTTGGTAGACCTTGGTTGAGCCGTGAAGAAGTCAGCTACCACATAACCAAAAATGGTTTTCAAGCAAACTACTTTGTGTGGTATCACAATGTGGAGAAACTGAAATTTCAAATTGGTGTTGATCGAAATGAAAGGACTGGAATGGAGAATTTGTTAGATGATCGGTTTCCGTTTATTCGTCATCATGAAAAAGAAAGGATTTCGACTCAAGAAGACTTCAATATGAGGACAGCTGATGCATCTAGTGAAAATGATGATATTGATAGGGTGAAAAAATTGAATGATGCTGCCACGACTCTAGTATATCGACAATGCGATAAAATGAAAAAGTTGGAATTTTTAATCCGATTGATTCATGGGAAAACTATGTATGGAATTTCTAATACAGCAATCTATTACATTCTTACCCTGTTGAAGTATTTACTTCCAGATGATTCAGATATTCCCTCAAACCACTATATGGCATGGAATTTAGTTGAGGAACTTGGATTTTCAAGAAACAAAATTCATGCTTCCCCGAAAGATTGCAGTTTATTCTGGGAGGAAACCGCTGAACGAAATGATTGTATAAAATGTGGAACATCCCAATGGAAGTAAAAATCTGATGGAACACCATCCCGTGTTCCACAAAAAGTAATGTGGAACTTTCCATTGATCCCCAGACTTCAGAATCTATTTATGTCTGATGACATATCAATAAAAATGAGATGGCGTGATACTAAGATAAAGAAGACTAATGATGAGTTGGTTCATCCTGCAGATGGATTTGCATGGCAGAGATTTGATGCTCGACATCCTGATTTTGCAGCTGACGTGCGTAATGTGAGGCTGGGTCTTTCATGCGACGGTTTTAATCCTTTTGGGAAGATGCTTACTTCGCACAGCACATGGCTAGTTTTTATACACATTTATTATCTTCCCCCATGGTTGTGTATGAAAAAACCTTTCACTTTCATGAGCATACTCATATCTGGTCCTTCTGATCCTGGCATTGATATTGATGTATACATGCAACCTTTAATAAAAGAGTTGAAAATTCTTTGGGATGTGGGTGTGCACACATATGATGCATGTTCGAAAGACATATTTCAGATGCATGCTACGCTTATGTGGACGATCAATGATTTTCAGACTTATGCAATGATGTCTGGATGGAGCACGAAGGGAAAATTGTCATGTCCAGTTTGTATGAAGAATACACGATCTAGAAGACTGAAACATCGCTGTAGTTTCAGTTTTATAGGATATCAATGATTCTTTCCAAAGGATCATCTATATAGAATGAATCATCGAAAATTTGATAATACCATAGAGACTGATGATCCACCTCAGCGTATGTTTGGAACTGACGTGCTTAATGAATTGAAAGATTTCAGTTTTTCGTTCGGGAAGGGTCAAATGAAATCTAGAAAGAGAAAGAATGTTTCCACTTAAACCAGTTACAATTGGAGGAAGAAGAGTATCTTTTTTGATTTGCCTTATTGGTCAACCAATTTGTTACGTCATTGCTTAGACATAATGCATATTGAAAAGAATATATGCGAAATGTTGCTTTCGGTTCTTCTAAATGTCAAGGGGAAGACAAAAGATGATTTATGATCTCGGTGTGATTTGGTGGATTGGGGCATCAGACCAGAATTGCATCCTGTGCGTATCAGTGAAAATAAATAGCAACTTCCATGTGATTCTTATGTGATGACACCTGCGAAAAAAAAATTTGTAGAAGTATTAGAGACTATTAGAGTTCCTGATGGCTATTCAGGCAATATATCTAAACGGGTCAACAAAAGAGAGTTGAAGCTAAAATCTTTGAAGACTCATGATTATCACGTTCTACTGCATGAGTTGCTTCCAATAGCAACTCAAAGTGTTTGTCTTTTGCTTAAAATGGACAACAATTTAAGTACATATGGAAAACCGACCAAACTCATTCGGTTTCCATTGAAACTTTAGGAGAATTATCCATGGGTCATATGTGACATATACGAGTCAACGCTGCCTCAATCCGAGGCGTGGTGTGGCCGACACCACTCAAAGTGTCTGCCTTTTGTTTCAAAAGTACGCCATTTTAATTGAAAAACATCAACTGGCATACGGAAAACTGACCAAACACATTTAGATTGTGTCGATACATTAGCACAATGATCCATGGGTCATATGTGATGTGTACGAGTCAACCCTACCTCAATCCGAGGCGCGGTGTGGCCGCCACCACTCAAAGTGTCTGTTTTCTGTTTCAAAAGGACATAATTTGAAGTGAAAAACATCAACTGGCATACGGAAAACCGACCAAATGCATTCGGATTGTCTCGATACTTTATCAAAACGGTCCATGGGTCATATTTGACGTGTACGAGTCAACCCCTCCTCAATCAGAGGCACGGTATGGTCGCCACCACTCAAAGTGTCTGTCTTTTTCTTAAAATGGACAACTATTTAAGTACATATGTAAAACCGACCAAAAGCATTCTGTTTTCATTGAAACTTTAGGAGAACGATCCATGAGTCATATGTGATGTGTACGAGTCAACGCCGCCTGAATACGAGGCATGGTGTGGCCGGCACCACTCAAAGAGTCTGCCTTTTGTTCCAAAAGTACGTCATTTTAATTGAAAAACATCAACTGACATATGGTAAACCGACCAAACGCATTTGTATTGTGTCGATACATGAACAACGATCCATGGGTCATATGTGATGTGTACGATTCAACCCCGCCTCAATCTGAGGCGTGGTGTGGTCTCCACCACTCAAAGTGTCTGTCTTCTGTTTCAAAAGGACATAATTTGAAGTGAAAAACATCAACTGGCATACGGAAAACCGACCAAATGCATTCGGATTGTGTCGATACTTTAGAAAAACGATCCATGGGTCATATTTGACGTGTACGAGTCAACCCCGCCTCAATCCGAGGTGCGGTGTGGCCGCCACCACTCAAAGTGTCTGTCTTTTTCTTAAAATGGACAACAATTTAAGTACATACGGAAAACTGACCAAACGCATTCAGTTTCCATTGAAACTTTAGGAGAATGATCCATGGGTCATATGTGACGTGTACGAGTCAACCACATCTCAATACGAGGCATGGTGTGGCTGCCACCACTCAAAGTGTCTGTCTTCTGTTTCAAAAGGACATAATTTGAAGTGAAATACATCAACTGGCATACGGAAAACCAACAAAAAGCATTCGGATTCTATCTATACTTTAGCACAACGATCCATGGGTCATATGTGACGTGTATGAGTCAACCCCGCCTCAATCCGAGGCACGGTGTGGCCGCCACCACTCAAAGTGTCTGTCTTTTTCTTAAAATGGACAACAATTTAAGTACATATGGAAAACCAACCAAACGCATTTGGTTTCCATTGAAACTTTAGGAGAATGATCCATGGGTCATATGTGACATTTACGAGTCAACACCACCTCAATCTGAGGCGTGGTGTGGCCGGAACCACTCAAAGTGTCTGCCTTTTGTTTCAAAAGTACGTCATTTTAATTGAAAAACATCAACTGGCATACGGAAAACCGACCAAACGCATTCAGATTGTGTCGATACATTAGCACAACGATCCATGGGTCATATGTGATGAGTAAGAGTCAACCCTGCCTCAATCTGAGGTGTGGTGTGGCCGTCACCACTCAAAGTGTCTGTCTTCTGTTTCAAAAGGACATAATTTGAAGTGAAAAACATCAACTGGCATACGGAAAACCGACCAAACGCATTAGGATTGTGTCGATACTTTAGAAAAAAAATCCATGGGTCATATGTGACGTGTACGAGTCAACCTCACCTCAATCTGAGGCGTGGTGTGGCCGCCACCACTCAAAGTGTATGTCTTTTTCTTAAAATGGACAACAATTTAAGTATATACAGAAAACTGACTAAACGAATTCAGTTTCCATTGAAACTTTAGGAGAACGATCCATGGGTCATATGTGACATGTACGAGTCAACGCCGCCTCAATCTGAGGCATGGTGTGGCCGACACCACTCAAAGTGTCTACCTTTTGTTTCAAAAGTACTTTATTTTAATTGAAAAACATCAACTGGCATACAGAAAACCGACCAAATGCATTCGGATTGTGTCGATACATTAGCACAACGATCCATGGGTCATATGTGACATGTATGAGTCAACCCCGCCTCAATCCGAGGTGCGGTGTGGCCGCCACCACTCAAAGTCTCTGTCTTCTGTTCTAAAAGGACATAATTTGAAGTGAAAAACATCAACTGGCATACGGAAAACCGACCAAACGCATTCGGATTGTGTCGATACTTTAGAAAAATGATCCATGGGTCATATGTGACATGTACGAGTCAACCCCGCCTCAATCTGAGACACGTTGTGGCCGCCACCACTCAAAGTGTCTGTCTTTTGCTTAAAATGGACAACAATTTAAGTACATACGGAAAACCGACCAAACACATTCGGTTTCCATTGAAACTTTAGGAGAAAGATCCATGGGTCATATGTGATGCGTAAGAGTCAACACCGCCTCAATCCGAGTTGTGGTGTGGTCGGTACCACTCTAAGTGTCTGCCTTTTGTTTCAAAAGTACGTCATTTTAATTGAAAAACATCAACCGACATACGGAAAACTGACCAAACGCATTCGGATTGTGTTGATACATTAGAACAACGAACCATGGGTCATATGTGATGCGTACGAGTCAACACCACCTCAATCAGAGGCATGGTGTGGCCGCCACCACTCAATGTTTCTGTCTTCTGTTTCAAAAGGACATAATTTGAAGCAAATTACATCAACTGGCATACAGAAAACCGACCAAATGCATTCGGATTCTGTCGATACTTTAGAACAACGATCCATGGGTCATATGTGACGTGTACGAGTCAACCTCGCCTCAATCCAAGGTGCGGTGTGGCTTCCACCACTCAAAGTGTCTGTCTTTTGCTTAAAATTGACAACAATTTAAGTACATACGGAAAACCGACCAAACGCATTCGGTTTCCATTTAAACTTTAGGAGAATGATCCATGGGTTATATGTGATGTGTACGAGTCAACGCCGCCCCAATCCGAGGCGCGGTGTATCCGGCACCACTCCAAGTGTCTGCCTTTTGTTTCAAAAGTACGTCATTTTAATTGACAAACATCAACTGGCATACAGAAAACTAACCCAACGCATTCGGATTGTGTCAATATATTAGCACAACGATCCATGGGTCATATGTGACGTGTACGAGTCAACCCCTCCTCAATCCGAGGCGCGGTGTGGCTGCCACCACTCAAAGTGTCTATCTTCTGTTTCAAAAGGACATAATCTGAAGTGAAATACATCAACTGGCATACAGAAAACTGACCAAACACATTCGGATTGTGTTGATACTTTAGCACAACGATACATGGGTCATATGTGACGTGTACAAGTCTACCCCACCTCAATTCGAGGCGTGGTGTGTCCTCCACCACTCAAAGTGTCTGTCTTTTGATTAAAATGGGCAACAATTTAAGTACATACGGAAAACTGTCCAAACACATTCCGTTTCCATTGAAACTTTAGGAGAAATATCCATGGGTCATATGTGATGTGTACGAGTCAACGCCGCCTCAATCCGAGGCACGGTGTGGTCGGCACCACTCAAAGTGTCTGCCTTTTGTTTCAAAAGTACGTCATTTTAATTGACAAACATCAACTGGCATACGGAAAACCGACCAAACGCATTCGGATTGTGTCGATACATTATCACAATGATCCATGGGTCATAGGTGACGTGTACGAGTAAACCCCGCCTCAATCTGAGGCACGGTGTGGCCGCCACAACTCAAAGTGTCTGTCTTCTGTTTCAAAAGGTCGTCATTTGAAGTGAAATACATCAACTGGCATACGGAAAACCGACCAAACACATTCGGATTGTGTCGATACTTTAGCACAATGATACATGGGTCATATGTGATGTGTACGAGTCAACCCCGCCTCAATCTGAGGCATGGTGTGGCTACCACCAGTCAAAGTGTCTGTCTTTTTCTTAAAATGGACAACAATTTAAGTACATACGGAAAACCAACCAAAAGCATTCGGTTTCCATTGAAACTTTAGGGGAACGATCCATGGGTCATATGTGACGTGTACAAGTCAACTCCGCCTCAATCTGAGGCGCGGTGTGGCCGGAACCACTCAAAGTGTCTGCCTTATGTTTCAAAAGTACGTCATTTTAATTGAAGAACATCAACTGGCATACGGAAAACCGACCAAAAGCATTAGGATTGTGTCGATACATTAGCACAACGATCCATGGGTCATATGTGATGTGTACGAGTCAACCCCTCCTCAATATGAGGTGCGGTGTGGCTGCCACCACTCAAAGTGTCTGTCTTTTGTTTCAAAAGGACATAATTTGAAGTGAAAAACATCAACTGGCATACGGAAAACTGACCAAACGCATTCAGATTATGTCGATACTTTATCAAAACGATCCATGGGTCATATGTGATGTGTACGAGTCAACCCTACCTCAATATGAGGCACGATGTGGCCGTAATCACTCTAAGTGGCTCTCTTTTTCTTAAAATGGACAACAATTTAAGTACATACGGAAAACCAACCAAACGCATTCGGTTTCCATTGAAACTTTAGGATAATGATTCATGAGTCATATGTGATGTGTACGAGTCAACGCCGCCTCAATCTGAGGTGTGGTGTGGCCGAAACCACTCAAATTTTCTGCCTTTTGTTTCAAAAGTACGTCATTTTAATTGAAAAACATCAACTGGCATACAGAAAACCAACCAAACGCATTCGGATTGTGTCGATACATTATCACAACGATCCATGGGTCATATGTGACATGTAAGAGTCAACCCCGCCTCAATCCGAGGTGCGGTGTGGCCGGTAGCTCTCTAGGTGTATGTATTATGTTTAAAATGGACATCATTTCAAGTAAAAATATATGGTATACAAAAAACCGATCAAATTATGAATTGACTTCCGGATTACACATATAATTGTCATATAAATTTTAAATTGAATTCTAAATAAATTATGTATGTTTATAATTATGTTATGAATTCTAATTTAATTATGGATGTGTATAGTTCCACCATTATATGTTAAATGTGTATGAACTTGTTCTATATATGTAAGTGTTAGTTGGTTATTGCAGGTACAATAATTGTATATATATGTGTTAGTTTATTGCAGGTACAATAATTTGATTGAAAATGAGAGGGAACCCACAAAATGAGACCTGGTGGGCAAATTGGAGAGCCTGTGGTCAAATTGGAGAGCTGCTGGGTAAATTGCAGAGCTGATGTGCAATTTTCCCAACAGAGGCTATGCCAATGGTTCAAAACCATTGGCATAGAATTTGTAGGTCTTGTTTTACCAACAGTTCTATGAACCGTTGGTAAAACACTTTTCCCAATGGTTCTAAACCATTAGGAAAGAGGATATGTTGGGTTTTTTCCAATGGTTTTCCAAACCGTTGGAAAAAACTTGATAATTTTGTGCACTGTATCCCAACGGTTGTAAACCATTGGGATAGGGTAATTTTTCATCACCCTATACCAACGGTTCACTATAAACCGTCGGGAAAAACTTTTCCCAACGGCTTAATTCCCTACGGTTTGTAGAACCGTTGGTATAACATATACCAACAGCTCTGCAGCCTTTCCCAATAGTTCTAAACCTTTGGGAAAGCCTGCATTTCCAATAGTGAATCTAGGATGGAGTCAGCGGAGGGCCTCAATTTCACGTGTCTTTATGATGTCCTTACATTGGTCATTCCAGAGGTTTTGTCTGATTTTTAGTGACTTTGGTATCACCCTATCAACACCTCCTTTATTGTATTATTTCCAATTAATGGGGTCCTATTATCTTTCACAAACATGCTAAGGGACTTTCTTATTACCATATCGACATGTCTTAGGGCCTTCACAAGATGAGGGTACCTGTTGAAAGGCCTTTGTGTGATCTCAGGTGACTTTGTGGGACTTTCCATGAGAAAAGTATGTCATATCAAGGGGTATTCATGGGATTATTCTGGCTTATCAAGGGGTATTTCGAGACTATTATATAGATATCCTTAGTGGGTCACAAGAGTTTTATGACCGTGAGATACTCACTCCTCCTCCTCTATATTATTTTCTTTCTTTATGTTTCAAAGGTTGGGGGTTTCACAAGGTTGTTTGAGTGTTTTTGTCAAAAGGCACTCAACTTCTTAGTGATGCATAGTGTGACCTAAATATTCCCTATAGAGATGCGTGAGAATTTTATGTACAATAGCATCTTCCTATCCTTAAGGAGACAAATGGGAAGTTTGTGGTTTCATATATATGATTGAGGAAAATTATGTGACATGTCGACAGCCTTTCGCGAGATGAGTTGGACATGTCACCAGGGTCACGTGGTGTCCTGTAGATTTCCAGGGGCATGTCGCATGCCTTTTTATGATTTCAAGAGGATTTCAAATCCTACCTATTTATTTCCTTTGTTTATTTTACAAAGGAAGGAATATATCGCAAGTTTTCTTAGACGTTGTCAAGAAAAATCATCCTCCCCATCAATGATGTGCCGCGTGATCTTTATGACCATAACTGGATCCCACACTTTGGATATTTTCCTCTATTCTCTATGTATTTTTGGATGGTTTTTTAGGGGCCCTCCAGTTGACAAGTTTCATGTCTTGGGGGAGCTTATATGACTGTCCTCGTATGACCAGTGATTATCTAGGGCACCTTTGTGAGAGCATAATGACTTTTCACTAGGACATTGTGGGACCTTTTGTAGGATCTCTATTGTGAATTATGTATTTGTGTGACCTTATCATGGTCACCCAATCGTGTATCCCTTATAGGATCACATGATCCGTATGTCTCAGCCACCTTCTTCTTATTTTGATTTTGTGGAGAGGATAATACCCATATTTAGGTATTTATTCCATTGTGAATTTTCCAATGCTCATTTGGAAAGTTTCAACAGATACAAAGATGTCATATTTTATTAATGGAACATACTCATAGAGTAACCCTTACCTACTTTGGTAAAGCTCCAAGTACTTTGGAAATATCTCACAAAATGAATATTATGCATAACTTCTACCTCAGATTTAATTTTATGTTTTATTATATCTAATTTTTTATACCTTAGTGTCATTCTATTCTTTTTCCAAATTTCATGTCTCCATAGAAGTAGGTTACTCTTATGCATGATTCAAATGACTCTTCTATATCATACTACTTTTTTAATTTTTAGTTGGCTAGGAAAACTAATTTTATATATTCCCATGATTACACTTACATATAATTTTCCAATTATAATTATTTAGTTCTCCAAAAAGGTTACTTTCATTTGTAGATCATATTTTGGATGTTATTTTACATATATTCATGAAGAACCTAACATATCAATGACTATTCTTATTATTAATTTCAGTTCTCAAATTCTATAACTGAGGAAAATCACCTCAGAACCTCTTCCAATCATCTTATGGAATCTATAATTATTTTAAAATACATTGAATGAATTTAAAAAATAAAAAAATATTTTTAAATATATTCAACATAATTTACAATGTATTTTAAAGTGTATAAGAATTATTTTTTGAATTATTCAATTAGTATTCACTACCATAAAAAATTGTGTTGTCAACTCATCCATCTTCAAACTTCCTCTAACAAATATTCCCAATATAATTCAGTATCCAAACTACTAGACAATCCAGGGATAGTTTCCCACACATACAAATATATTTTCAAATTATTAATCATATCTCAATCACATCTTCCTCAAATACATCTAATATAACCATTTTTTTCAACTTCAAAAAACTATTTTAGATAGTACTTATTCCTACCATAATTTTTTTATGATTCCATACAAGATAACTTAGTAATCATGATGTGTATTTTCTTATCACCTCCAAGAATAATTTTTAGACTTTATAAATCTATATTAAGTTTTATATCAACAACCATAACCTATGTATTTGATTCTTGAAAATCCATCACATTAATCATCAAATGTATGGGCTACAGTATACTAAAATAGTTTGTATTATAATTCCAAAAAGCACAACAACATCCCTTTACTTATAATAATGGAAATGTATCAAATTCCATTTTCATCATATTAATGAATCCTCATGACATAGTGGTAGGAAAAATCTATTTCTTAACCTTGATTAACACTGCTCTTCCTCCATCACCCAACTACATCAAGCATTGAATTTCCTTGACATAGACATATCAAAAACAAATACATATCAACTTCATCAATTAGGGGGTTTCATTCTCCCCCTTTGGATTTGTTGTAAATACTCAATTTAATTACAATACCTAATTTTATTTTAAATTCAATGTTATTATTATGCAATATAAAAAGTTATTTACCTTCCCAAGTATTGAAAATAAATTCAAAGGTCATAGTTAATGGTAAAGTTCTGATCATCTCCTTAACTTCCCTTATCTCCCCTTAAAATTTTCATAAACTCTCATTTATTCTCCCCCTTTCTAGATAGATATAATATGATTCTCTTATAAGAAAGTTGGAATCACATTCCATATATAAATGATCCATTACATAATCAAATATAAGTCTATGTGACTTAGCTCGGTCTAGAAAATAAGGGTGATCAATCTAGACACAAAAGTTATCTATAAACTATCCAGTATGTCATACCAACTCAGATTTTATCTTTATAGTTGTTTTTAATAGTTTTATACATAAATAGTTTCCCTCATATTCAAAAACAATCATTAAATATATTATAATATAATAATTTATTCCCCCAAAAACAATAACATTCACTCCCCATCAATAATAAGAATTGATGCAATTAAAAGATGAATGGTAATGTGTTCATTATACTGCAAGATTTAGTTTTTAATCCCTCTCTAAGATTCTAGATTTTTCATGAAATAATAAAACTTTAAAAACTGTTTTTTTATTTTTAGCTCCTCCTTAAGGTATTCACACCAATAATCTTCATCATGGTTATTTTTCTTTAAATATTAACACAAAACATCTTATGATATCAATTAAAATTATGCAAGGAGGCTTAAATTACTATATGATATATTAAATACCATGTTTTATTATTTTACTACAGTTAATTAGATTTTTAATTTACATATATCACCTCCAGTTCAATACATATAGAAACACAATCACATAAATATAAGAATATGGTGGATCTTCATATCTTCTTAATGAGATAAACATATTTGATATTTGTTTCTCAACACAGAAGATATTTTATTTTTATCTAAAATATTCTGAAAGTGCTTTATAGTAGCTCCTCCTTTCACTTTACAGATTTTTAGTTCCTTAGGTAGTATAGACATCTTGTTTTTATTTCTATATTTCTCCTTGTGTGTAATTTTATTTTTCAAATTCGAAAATAAAAAACATGAAAAAATTATTGTTTTAGACTTATTTTTCATCAACTCCTTATATCCAGAAACCTTATCATGTAATTGTTTAGAGTGTTTCCAGTATGTATGAACCATAAACATTGATTATCAAGAACAAATGGTTTATCATCTCTTGAAATCCTTTCATTAAATTGTATTTCTTATTCATATGGAATTACTTTCCTCCCTTTAGAAATTATATTCTCTTGTGATTTATCTCTCTTTATAGCCAATTACGATTGAGATGGACTAGTAGTCAATAATTATTTTATCACATAATCTAATATATGGAATTATTCACATGGTTTCTTAATAACTTTGAGTTACCATTTTTAGGAAACTTCACTTATAGAATTCCTTCCACCAAACCAATCCACTTATTTATTTCATCGATTAATTCTTTCGTTGAATCTATCTTTATTAATTTAGACTTGATATTCATGAATAATTTATAATGGAGAATAATTTTTAATTTTCATCCATAATAGAAGAATATTTTCTTTTATTATGTGAAATACTTTTCTATTTTCTAATTGGGAGCGTTTTGATTAATAATTTTATTCCATTGTTTATACCCCAAAGAATTATCATCACTATTTTATTCTTAATTAATCTATTTTAGTCTTATTGTAGTGAAATATTGGGGTAAAATCTTGGTTTCTCCATGATATAATACTTAAATACTATAAAAAAAATTGTTTCAGTTCTCATGGAAATTATCTGGACTTTTATATATGTTCTCGAAGGAAAAATTCAATTTCTTATATGAACATTACTTTTTCTTAGCTTGAATTCCCATATTTTTGGATATAATCCCCCTTAATTAAGGCCTCCTATAAGATTAAATAATTTAAATATTATTTTAACATTCAATGGATAAATTCCTAAATCTCAAAAATCACCAATAATACCCAATAATCCATGTTTTCTTCCTTTTTTCTACATTCTAGCTATATTGTGAACCTTGATGTTTTTAGGATGAAACACCACATTCACAAGTTCTTCTTAAGAAGATTATTTTCTTGGATATTACTATATACACCCTTGATGTAGTGGTGGATTTAGTATCATTTTTTCTTCCCATTTTTTTCCAAAATTTGAATTAAAATATGCACTTGATTTTGGGAAAAAATTAGTACTTCAAAAATTTCTATGTACATGGGTCTGTTTTTCTAATGAAATCGTTGTTGATAATTATTTAAATGATATCAAGATATTCTTAGAACCAATATGAGTATTTTTATGTGAAATAATATTTTTATAAATACTTATTATAACACTTTTTTCTTACCAATTTATGGTACTCCTTATTAGGTGTTTTCTAGATTTATCATCTTAATCTCTAACTCAAGACATTACAGATTGTGAATTATTCTCTATTCATCAAGTGATTTTATAATATACCCACATGAAATTATTATCACCTTCATATATTCTTAATGTATCTTATTTTCTTCTTGTAAATTATTTGAAAACTTCTTACTTATTTTAGCCTTGATTTATAGTTTAGAAATTATGAAACCAATGGTTTCATTCAATGGGGGAAACTTTTATTTGATTATTTTTTTAACCTTATATTTCTTATAACTAGATTTTTAAAATGTTTTTCCATCTTGGGTGAGTTTTTATTTATTTAACATTAATGTTTCTTCCTTGTATCTATCAATTTTAATGAGTGTGTTGTGCCATTACACCTTCTTAGTCAATTACTCTTCCATTGTATTAGTTTACAACTAAATCTATGTTCTTTTATCTTATTTTACCTTTATTAATGAAAGCATATATGTTAAAAATTAAATATAGACAATCTAAAGACAATAATTAACTTTAGAATAAATAACACTAAGTGATTCATCTGATGTAGAATCTTTATATTATTTCTATATTGAACATGATTAATCAGAAGATTTATTCTCAAAAGAATTATATAAATAATAAATCTTATTACTTTAAAGTAATGGTTTATATTATTTTTCATTTTGAACTCTTTCTCAGATTATGAGTATACATTTTATTCCAATTTTTTTGGGTATTGGCTGAAACCTCCAAATTTTTACTGATAGGAATAGTAAATAAATTTTACATCAGAAGCACTAATAAATTATCTTCAAAATTGTACTTTATATATCTCTAATAGAAACTACCATGAATAAAATAGATACAACTAAAGGAAACCTAGTTTTCACTTATACTATTTGAAGTTCCTAGTGAACTCTATAGTGACCTGATAGGGGGTGAATCATAGTGACCTATTTTATCATGTTATTTCATACTTAAAATTTTACTCTTTTAAATTACTCTCTCAATATTTAAACCATTGTGACCTGTTAGGATATAAATGGATCTTCATATGTTTTATATATAACACAATAACACATGCAATAAAAAATGAAAAGTAAATATTAGTACATAGTATTTTTATAAGGTTCACCCATAGTGTGGGTGATTATATCCTTTCTATGATCATGTCATGTATTATACATCAATTGTATACTAGAATCAATTACCAATTACAAGTGGGTTGGTCAGGTATCATCCTAATCCCATATATTACAATATATTTATTTTGAATTATATTGAATCCCAATAGTCTTTAGTCTCCTAACTGGAATTATGACGATTCCTTCCAAATTATAATGAACAAGATCGCCAATGTTCTCATAATATCACTGAATCAAAAAGAGTTTATCTTCTTCTGCATCTAGAGTCATAAAATAACCAAGAAACTCAATATTTCATTAAATCCATATCATTATTATTCATCAACTCTAAAGCCTTTGTGATCTTCAAATCTCTATATCTCTATAACATGAAAGTTTTTATACATCATATAAAAAATAGTGATGCATATTGGTCTCTCACTCAACACTTCTTCTTTATATTTATTCCTTCTTTTTCTTTTTTTGATGTAACACCCCAAGCTTCCACGGTACATTTCCCTTCGAATAATGCGATAGCGTGTGTTGTACGCAACCTCGAGTTCTAACACACACCGCAACTAATTAAACTAGCCGTTATGAATAGTAATACCTACTTTTTGAAATCATATATATTTTATATTTCAAAATGGACTTTATTTTTGGATTCGTAATATCTAATTTATCCTAAGGTGAAATTTTGGTACTTTTCGGATAACTTTCATATTTTGATGAATAGTGAAAATTACTAAATTTTAATTAAAAACAACTTTTTTAATCAAAATAATTAATAGTGATAAATTATGAATTTTAGTAGTTTTAAAGTATATTTAGAATATATTTTTACCATTTAATATAATTTTGGTCATTGGACATAATTTTACAATTAAACCGAACATAAACAAGTGTCAATCTTTTGATAGTTATTATCTCTTTAAAACACGCTTTTTGTTTTGACAACGGGAATTAATTTTAAATTAATTTCTGCCACTTATGTGTTTTGAATTTTGGAAAATGGATTCCATATTTGGAATCAGGATGTTCAAATTGTGTAAATAGGTAACTTTTATTTTTAGACATTTTGAATAATTACTGCGGTAAATATTTTATTTACCATGGTTAAGGGTAAATCCGGTAAATAAGGGTTAAAAAAATAATATTATAATAATACTAAATTACCCTAAAACGTGTATTAACCCTATTGGTTGATACATGGTCGACCATGGGCATCTTTGGGTCGATTTTGGGACCCCATGGATCCACTTGTAAGTGATAATGACACTTTATTTTAATTAAGTTAAAATGAATACAAAAATGACACAAGCATATATCTTTTAGCAAAACAATTGTTACATAGGGTTATATATGTTGGATTTTAGATTATAAATATTCATTAGAAAGATAAAAAGATTTACTACATAATTATATTTGATTTATAATTTTTAGACATTAAATAATTTATTTTATTTATGACACAATTATGATGCAGTAATTACTATAATAGTAAAAAATTAAAATAATTGATATTATAAATACCCAAATAAATATAATATGAAACTTTTAATGAATTAAGATAATTTTCTAGGATAATATGATATATTAGGATTGATTTAATTGACTTTTTCGAAGTAATAAATCTTTTATGAGTTTCACAAAAATCAACTATTGAATAGTGTCAAAATTGACATAAAAGAGTTCTTAAAACAAATATTATATTATTAATTGATATTAAATTCCTAAAAATCTAAGGTTCGGCCAAGAGACTTATATCATGATAGTTTCATCATTAATGGACCACTTGGGGGTCACTTGGATGTATTTTGTAAGTTTATTAACCATATTATATAAAAATACAAAGAGACATTGTAAAAGTGAAACTAATTAACTTAAAGTTAATACTTAAAGATAAGGTTAATATAAGTACCCAAACCTGTCTAAATTCTATTGGTTGAGTTGTTTTCGACCTATCCCCACCTTAACATTTTAATAATAAACTTTGGAGCCATTATAAACCGAATATGAATTTATTATAAATTAATATTTCTAGCTTTTCCAAAGGTGCCCCTCACCCCTCTTATAAAAGGGCACTCCTCCTTCTCATTTCTTCACACCTTCAAAGCCTTTTGGTTCGGCCAAACTCTGCCCAAATACTCTCCAAACATCCCTCAATACAACCTAGAGGCCTTAGTTTGATCAGAAAGCCAACCTAAGGAGCCCTTTTGATCAAATCAAAAGGAAGAACCCGAAGAAGAGGTAATGATTTCACCACCCTTTTCCAAGTTCATTTCTTCTTCCACTTCTTCTTCCTTTGTTCTTACCATTCTAAAATAATAAATACAGTATCTCACATATACTGTGATGTTATTATAAATATGTTACAACCATATTCAGTATTCTATCCACCCTTTGAATAACATGTCACCATACGTGCGTACGTACGGCTTACCGTCTCCACGTCGTGGTGTAATTGTTATTCAATATATTATTATTTGGATGGGTATAATAATGATGTGTAACTCATGTAAATAATAAATATAACATGTTAATGATTCTGTATATATGATATACCATCCATTTATATATTATTTTAATATCAAAAGAATGATATTGTCGCTCGTGCGTACGTACGGACTACCGTCTCCACGAACGCGATGAGATTCATTCTCCATCGTATCCATTCAAGTATAATTATAATTTGATGATTTAAAAATGATGTTTAAGGACTTGATATCATTCTGGATATGAATAAGATACAACAAACATGGCTTATGTAACAAAACATATAAAAGAAAATGAGTAAGTTAACACCCGAAACGATGATAATTCTAAGATACTATTAACAAATCAATGTTAAAAGATCATATATGATATCATATTAATATATATGATTCTTGTATAATTTAATAACAATTATTTCACCATTATACAGGAGGTTAACCTACCCCAACCAAGGAAAAGTACAAGGTAAGGGTTTACTTTACAACCTCTTCATTATCCAAGGTTGTTTATACGTAATAATCTACTGGGATCTCTTTATCATCCACATCCATGTTTCTTAAAAATGTATTTCAAAACATTTTTACTATTTACTAGAATATGAGTTAAAGTCATTTATACCCTTTTTGACTTTTATAAGTGGTTTATAAAGGAATCTTTCGGTCGTTTTCAAAACAACGTCCTTTTTAACCTTTTCGACAGAATTAAGGTAAGAATGTTTTTTTTAACTTATACGGCGGGTGCGGCTATTTTCCGCCGTTATAAAATCTTCAAAGCTTCCATTACAAGCTTATAAGAATATTTTCAAAGAAAATGTTTTATTTTATATGGATCTTAAATGATTTCAAAATAAAAGGAGATATTTATTTTAAAAGAATTTTGATTTCATCTATGTCAACATCCTTTGATGGATTTTAAGATTATTTGAATTTGATTTATTATGATACAAAACTTCTATATTGTATTGAAGGTTTTGTGATATGTTTGACTGTGGATGTGCTATTTTTATACCATTCATAGTTTATGGTGAAATTATTGACATTTCGTATGCTAGTTTTAATACGAATGTTTATGTTATGTTTAAACCTTTTCATATGGGAATGAATTGGACTTAATATGTGACGGGTGGAGCCCGCTATAGCTCCTCGATGCATCGGTAGGTCTCATGAGACAAACTAGTGTCTTGGAACAAGGCCTTGACAAAATCTTATTTGTAGTCTTGGCACGAGGCCTTGACTATGTGGTTATGATAGTCTGGCATTATGCATTCCAACATTATGAAAGTGGTTATTGATTTTTTCATGTGATTATTCGATTAGTAGAATATCCATGTGAATAAGTGAATGGAATTATTTCATTTTATTTATGCCATACCATGTTGAAAGTTCATGTTTGAAAGGCTTTTGTTTTAGTTATACATTGCCTTAAATGTTTATTCTTATTTATGAAAGTTTCCGCTATATTGTTATCCTTACTGGGCATTTGAGATCACCCCTTTTCTATGTTTTATTTTTCCCAGGAAGTGAAGAAGTAAATTATGAATGACCTGCAGGGATATTATGTGGGGATATGAGTGTAGATTATGGAGACATTATGTTGTTGTTGTAGTTTTTCATTTTATGATGTAATGTAAAACTTATGAATATATCTAGTGTTTCCAAGTCTACTAAACCAATCGGTCTTTCGAGATTTGATCTTTCTTGTGATCATGCCAATGTTATGTAATAATGCACCGACTCTGGGTAACTAGGGTCGGGGCGTTACATTTGATATATCCATATCGTAAAAAAATATTACAAACATGTTTTATATTCCTCCTTATTTATATGTTTCTCTTTTGATTTGACACATTGAATCTACTATAACTAAAGGGTTCTGAATTATTATTCTTTGATATACAGAGGTTCATTATGAAATATATATCAGGTTCTCTTCCTTCTTCTTATAATCTTTTATTAATACTCTAGAATATTCTATAGTAAGAGAAATATGAAAAAAATTAGTTATCACTTCCATTCATCTCCCTCTACCTTCTTCTTCTTCTTTATATTCATTGGATCATGTAAATATATCTTATTTATTTTGAATTTAGAAAATTATTTTTATATCAACATTGTGATCCTCATATTAATCACTTAACCGAATCGCATGGTCATTCCCCAATGGTCTATAAATATTCCCCATCTTCTTGAAATCCATTATCCACTAATATTCTAAGAATAACCATCACCTCATTTAAAACTATTTGATTGTATTTTCCCGAATTAATCCATATTTTATCATTAATAAATCACAATAAAATTATCTCCATTTAATTTCCATGTGAATCAGGATAATTCATTCTAAAAAATTTCACAAAATCTATAATAAATGAATCTTTACATCTGCATATGAATATAATGAACTATTATTGTGTCATGGTTTCTCATATCATAATTTTTGAAATTATATTTCAAATAATATTAGAAATGTGTTGATATTTCATGGATTAATAGAAATATATGAATCTCTCTAATGATATTTACTCTATTACTCACCACAATGTGACATTCTCATCACTGGATGGAAACATATCATTTTAAAAATGTAAATTAAACTTGTTATTATATCTCACAATATTTTACTATTTGGTATTATTATTAATGGTTTTGAAATCATATTTATATATTGAATCATAATCTATCTAAATAATTGTTATGTTTAATAAAATGGAGAACAACTTTATCATCAAGTAATTTTAATTATCCAGTAATCTTAAATTTTTCAGACCGATGAAATATTTTGGATATGGAGATGTCTTATTTGATGACTAAAAATTACTCTAATGGTGACCCTTTCATAATTTAATGAAGTTTAAAGCACATTAAAAATTTCACTGATAATGAATCTTATGAATTAATTCTACATTTGGTTTACTTTTTCTTTCAAACAGAATCACTTTTACATACCCCGTTGTTAGTTTATGACATTTCTGAATTTATAGTCTCCATGGTAGCATGTTACTTAGACATATGAGTCAAATAACTCTTACACATAATGTAAATTTAAAATTTTTTATCTAACTAGAAAAACTAAATTTACATATTCCCGTGTTTACTCTTCTGTATATTTTTTATTTACAAATTCTTAAATTCTCCACCAATGCTACTTTTACTTATAAAGAATATTCTATAAGTTAATTTTATGTATGGTACTTAGGGATATTAAATAATAATGACTAGGATAATTTTTTTTCTAACTCCAAAATAATAGAACATATGAAAATCACTTCATAACCTCTTCGATTCATATCATGGTATCTCCAATTACTTTAAAAACACTTTAAATGACTTTGGAAAATATTATAATGTTTCTAAATATCTTAAAACTAATTATTAATAAAGTTTTCATAAAATAAGAATTATTATTTATATTATTAAATTAGTGTTCATTTGATCAAATAATTCAATATTAAACTCATCCCTATTCTAACTTTTTCTTATTTATATTCCACATATTATTTAGCCTCCAAATTTCTAAATAATACATGGATTTTACCCTCACTTTTATCCATCTTTTTTAATTATTAATATTATATTTTTTTAAACATTCCAATAAAATAAAACTTATCAACTTCATAAAACTGCAATAGATTACACTTCTTCTTACCACCAATACTTGTCATGATTCCATAAAAACCATCTCAATAATCATCACATGTATCTGTTTTTTTCTTCTAAGAAGCATTTTATGCCTTAGAAAAACTATAATAGACAGTGTTTTCAACAACCATAGAACCTATATTTGATTCATTATAGTCCAACACATCAATTATTAAAAATGTAGAAATTTTTATAATGAAGTATTTTATATTATAATTCAAACTAGAACAAAAACATCTTATTCCCACTATTAAGGGAAGTATCATAGATTCATTTTTCACCATATTAATGAATCAAATTTATATAGTGGAATAAAAAATCTTAATATTTACCTTTATTGATTGTGATATTTATCCATTGACAAACTTTAATAAACATTAACTTTAATATAGATAACCATATGAACAAAAAAATAAAAAATGAACTTCATCAATCCATTTAGGTTATTTAGGTAAAAACCACATATGAGGATACAAGTATTTAATTATGATGTTTTTGGGTTTAACCTATCTAAAATAATCATAATATACCTTATAAAACAATTATACATAATATGAAAGCACATTGGTTTAATGATACTGAAAAAATCTTACTATATGATATTTTATGTATGTGACTCACTCTATCTTCATAGAAAACTGTTGAAATAACTTCTATACATACTATCCATCATTTTTGGATTCACCTTATGAGTTTCATTAATATAGTATTGATCAAAACAATATATTTATTAAAACACTTATATGAATTAATTTAAATTAATTATAATATATAAAATAATAAATTTTATGAAATAAAATAATGAAATTTTGTAAACTAAAAATTAATTTTTATTATTAATTTATGTTATAAAACAAATTTTTTAACTTTAATAAGTATTAGAAAATGAGGATCAACATTTCAAAACACATTCATTACTGTCCTCCCCTCTAAGATACCAATTTGAAACTGATAAAAATGGTGGAAAAAAAATGCATAAATGAATGTAATGGATTAATTATTTCACACTTGAATGAGAATTAAAAATTAATGTAAACGTTAATAATGAGAAAAATATATGTGCCATGAAATATATGTTTAAACCATAAATTTTTAAAATGAAAACTTTTAAAAAAGTTAAAAAAATGGGGACTAGTTCATAAAACAGTCTAATAAAATTGAAGATTACATGGTAGTAAATCCCATAAATGAATGGGATCTCAAAAAATAACTCTAATAAATTAGAAACATCAGAAAGAAAATTTGGTAAAAGTATATATGATAATAAATAATTCCAATAAAAATGAAAACATATAATAAATCTAATTGAATGAATATAAAGGCCTCCATTTGAATAACGGGGAGTTAAAAAATCATAAATATCAAAGTAAGAATGTTTTTATAACAAATATGATCAAAATAAGAAATATTTTCTTCATTGGTTGTAGTTTTTTGTTCTCTATTTTCCAACTGTGTCAATATTGGAACACGATATGAAGGAAAATTAAGGTTGAACCCACATTTAAAATTTGACACTCGCATAAAGGGTGTCCACCACAGCTAAAACATAACTAAAAAATATACATCCATTTAAAAAATCAAATAAGGTTAGGAAATTTGAAAAAAATGAACTCTTAAAAAATTTGTGAAAACATAAAAAAGATAATTTTTTTAGACTTGTGGGCCAAAGTTAGGAAGGACCCACAACATTATCCCCTTATAATTCAACTATAGATCATCAAAAACTCTAAAATCAGTTAAAACATTAAAATTTAACATTTATTAAAATATTGGTCAACATATTTTATCTATGATCATCTGTGTGAATCTTCTCAATCTCTAACTATCTAAAATTAAGTACATCATGTATATAATGGAAGCGTAAATAAATATGTTTTAATTTTACATGATAAGTATGATTCTTCCTCAAAAATATATTAGTCTAATAATAGAAAAATAAAACATAAATTTCCTAATTAAAATTTAGATTATGAATAAAATTTTTCATCCACAACAAAATCCTTTCTTACCTCTATAGTTGTAATAAATTTAGACTCAGTGGTAGATAAAATAACATATCTCTATAGTCTAGAGTATAAATGTCACAACCTGACCCAATGGGGCTTGAGCCGCGACTCCCCAATCCCGCCTCCAATAAGCCAGGGGATGGAGTCTAGTGCCAAGTAGGCTATCACACACATGGGAGGCATTGGCCTAAGGTAGCTGTACACACGTACCCACATACACCTCCATGCAACAGTGTAGAGATATATAAAACTGAATAGTAAATGCATTCATACAACTAACTGACAACCAGAGTGTAACAGAAGTACAAAAAGGAAAAATAGGGCCCACCAAAGGAAAACAACAAAAGCATCCAACCTGCTCGGAAGAAGGGGTACGCTGCTAAAAGCACCACCGGAAAGCTCCTCGGCACAGCTTCGGTAAGACTCCACGGTCTGTCCTGCTCACTCAGCTCTGCCTGCTCTGGGTCCTCCTAGGACACTGTCGAAAGGCCTGTGGTCTGCACAAGACACAAACATGTGCGGGCAAGCCCGTGCAGGGGTGAGTATAAAAATACTCAGTAGGCACCCCAAAAACCCAAAACAAAAAAGAGAAACTGAAAGGCAACAATCCGATCATCCCAGCCAGAGGGAACCCAGAAAAGAGAGAAACTCCATCTCGTGACCATCCTTAGATAAACACAACTAGTCAGATCAATCCAAACATATGCCCATACATACACCATGAACATCTAGATATACTCAACTCACGCACCAAGCCACATGAGGTACCGAATTCATCACCAGCAATGGTTCACAACCAGGAGAGAACACTCCACAATCACTATCATCCTAGATGACACTCTTTCGAGAGATACACTCCATCCGGTCCCACATAAACATCTCAGACACTCACCTGTGAGATCACACTCCTCCGATATCGTCACTGAGGAAACCTCACTGAAACAACATAAACACCAAACTCCTCGGTTAGGGGATCGCTCCTAGGGTCTGTTAGGGGATACCAGAATCCACACTGGAATACGAAGATCTCACAGATAGGGGATCACTCCCAGGGTCTGCTGGGGGATACCACAACCCAATCTTGCATTCGTAGATCTCACAGATAGGGGATCACTCTCAGGATCCGTTGTGGGATACCACAACCTGATCTGGTGCTCGACAGAAACATATCACTCAGATAGAGGATCATCACCCGTTTCATGACGGTCACGACGATACTGAAACCCTATATAGTACATCTCGCGTTGTAGGGGATCAAACTAACAATGTCGCAACCCTACAGAAACCACATGCTGAGTAGGGGACCGTATAACCAACGATACTGCAACCCTACTACAATCCTCATGTTGTTGTAGGGGATAATATACCTGGTGATGAAAAAAACCTACTGAGCACAGCCCACTGCGTAGGGGATCATATTCCCAATGATGCGACAAACCCTAAGGGTTAACCTGCTAGATAGGGGATCGACGCTCATGGATAAGCGGTCACAGCGATACCAAGAACCCGATCTAGGGAAACGATGCTAGAGGATCCCGCTCTGGGACCACCAGAGGGATGCCACAACTCTAACAGATTAAACATCCTATTGAGAGGATCATAAACCTATACTAAGGTTGGGATGCCGCGCGAACCCTCGTAGGAATGAACCAAGGGAGTACCCTCAACCACTGCTAGTACAAACGTCGCTAACCCGAGCGAACCACCACAACGCCACACCGTGCACCTCTAAGGACGATACCAAGACCACCATCACAATGCACATGAAAAAACAAGTAGGATAGGATATTTACTTTCCCGAAACAGACAACTGGTGAAAAGGGCACTATTCACCGTAGCTAGCCTCTGTGGGGCCCACACTACGATCCTGAAACTCATAAAGCAGATAATATCACTACGATCCCCTCAGAAAAACATGCGGGATCGACTACTCGATCGTCCCAAACGGACACCCGGTGAAAAAGGTATTATTCACCGAAGTCAGCCCAGGTGGGGCCTATACCATTGCGATCCACTGGGAAAAACACACAGGATCGACTACTCGTTCGTCCAAAACGAACACCAGGTAGAAAATTTTCATTTCTCTGATAACGCCAAAACCCAGCCTCGTGGGCCCCACACTCTGTTCTTGGTCAGAATACCCGGAAACCATCATGAAAAGTTTTCCATACCATCAGGGTCTCAACTCCACTAACGACATGTCAATCGGACGCTCCGGGTAGAAGATACAATGACCCAAAGTTGAATAATAATAAAGTATTAATATTTTATTCGACGTTTCAAGCTCCCATGCCATGATCCCAAAACATTAAACTCTCAAACCTACCTCAAAGGGTTCGCCTTATCACCAGGGTCGTGTCGCCAAAGACGGAATGCAATTCGGATCTCCAGGGAGAAAGATACATGGGTTTTAAAACCCCCGTGTATAAAAAGAGGGCCGGACCAGCCTGGGCCGGCCCTCCGCCGCGTTGGGCGGCACGCCACCGCGCCGGTGAGACTTCTGCAGACTGCCGGGACCACCCTGGTGGTCTGTTTTTCGATCCGTAGGTGTCTGCCCTACCCTCGGGACCCCTTCTACACTACTACGGATTCAAAACGAAGAAAAATGCAGTAGAAACCAGATCGGGGGTTAAAACTCAAATCACCTACCTTGTGGGCGAAACGTCGAAGCTTCGGTTGCTGAACGACTCCTGCGACGCACTAGAGCTCAATTTGATGATGATCGGCGTCGAAATCGGACATCTGTGGCTCGATTTGGCGAAGAAACAGAGGAGGGAGGGGGGTCTTTGCCTCCTACGCATACAAGGGTTGGGGGGGATAATGATCGATTTATCTTTATTTTTTTAAATAAAACTCCTTTTTATCTCCCCGCCAACACGCCTCCGACCCGACGCCGACTAAAATTATGTCACGCCTAGGGTAAAAACGGCATTCTGAACGTAACGGAACACTCAGAATTGTGATCTGAGACTCCGTTCAGGAGTTATTCAAGCCGACTCTCATAAAGACACTTTTCCATTTATTTACGAAAATGCCCCTAGTGGCTTTTCTCACAGCAGGCTCGTGCCCGCAAGGTTTACACCCCTCAAAGGGTAAATGGAATGCTCCGGACATAACTGTGCCCTCATATCCACATTCTGAACAACCGTTTAGGAGATAACACACCCCTTACCACGTGCATAGTGTAAAAAACTATTTTGTTTTATAAAATTTATTCCGGGCACACTGGGCCTCAAAATCACACGCCGTCTTCACGCCTAACTCTGAAATTATTCATAGGAATATTCAAAAATCTGACAAGGTAAAAAACCAAGTCGCTACATCCTCCCCACCTTAGAAATTTTTTTCCCCGAAAAGCCATAAGCACAAGGAAAGCAATTGGCCTCTCAACTGGGTCTCCCATGTTAGCGAGTTCGCCAAAAAACACCCATGCCCGAACACATAATTCAGAGGGACTCATACACCACACCACAACACTATCCACATTGGGCGGTACTGACTCGCCCGCATAGTTTTGATCGCGTCACAAAAACAAATCTTGGTGGGGGAAGGATCTCTCTTCCTCACGCATTCGAAACACGCCAAACAACACCCACACAGGATCGTACCAACGCCCTGAACAGAACTCGAACAAGAAACAGAATGGGAAGAGTACAGTTAAACAGTTTCTAACAAACTACTGCAGAAGGTAGAAAGGACACAAGGCGTACCTTTATCCATCCGCGGAGCCTCTGGGTCAATAGCCTCTAGGGCATGTTGCTATCCTCGCCCTCGCCCTCCAGCTCCCTGAGCTCAGCATGGACCACCTGGGGGTGGTGGTGGTGGAATCTGATACCACCTACCACCTCCTACTACTGCACCAGCTCTATCATCACGTCTGTCTCCCTGTAGACCTTCAAACTCAAGACGTTGTCGCTGCCAATGCGGCATGTCGACCGGCTCCCTCTCAGCAGCACGACGGGTCGGACAATCTTTAGCAAGATGTCCCTGGTTGTCGCAAGCGTAACACCGCCTCTCCTACGGCTGACCAAAACTAGCCTGCGAGCCCTGTGAGTCCTGAGCCTCAGATCCTCCATCCTAAGGCCGCCTCCTGAAACGTCGACCACATCTAAACCCTTGCGCATGCCACCGGCTACCAGTTGTCGATGTCTCAGATACCACGTGCCCAACACTGAAAGGATGAATCTGCTCATCTAGAAAGCTCTCCACCACCAAGGCTCGCTTCAACACTCCAGCATAGGTGGGCAGACACAAGGAAACCACACCTGCCCGGATGTCTTTGTGTAGGCCCAGCTTGAAGGTCCGAGCCCTAAAAAATGGGTCTCGAACCATATCCAGGGAGTAGTGTGACTGATCGGTTAACCTCACTGAGTACTCCAACATAGTCATGCCCTCCTACCGAAGCTGCAGAAGCTTTTGAATCCGCACTGACCTCAGCATCATCGGATAGAACTCTTCCCTGAAGATCCGCTCAAACTATACCCACGTGAGCGTCTCCTCATCGTGGGACTGCATCACCAAACTCCACCATCGCCCGACCGAACCATGCAGAAGACTCACGGCTAGGACCACCATCTGATCTGGGGTGTCCTCACCAGGTGGAAAACTCGGGTGACTGCTTCGAGCCAGTCATCAGCTACCTGAGGATATGGATCACCCCGGAACCTCAGAGGTCACTGCCTCTAGAACTCGTGCAGTACACTCAGCCTTCACGCAACATCATCCTGCATGGCCGGCACAACCAGTCGCTCGACAGGTGGTGGCTCAACTGGTGGACCACCTGGAGGTCCATCCTCAGAACCTGCGCCCTGGTCCACAGCCTCTACATGGGGCGAATCGTCACCACAGTCACGCTGCAGAACTCTCACTGGCTGTCGTTGTGGAAGCATCCTGAAATACAATCAAGACGTACCATAGTCAAAGAGTAAATCTGGAGAGATGAGTCAAGAAGAACAGGGGAAACCCAAAAAACCAGTCCTATATGATGCATGTACCGTTATGTCCCTACGACTAGTGTCCAAACGTCCCGAGTCAAAAGGCAGGTTATCAGAGTCCTAGTGAATGGATACGTCGGCCGCCGCACCAACACTAGAGTCCCTGGCCTGAAAGACAAACTCAAAACATCTTGACACTGTCGCTATGCAACCCAAACCAAACTCACAGCTAGACCAGCTACGCTTTGAGATCCCAAAGGTGGAACCTCCTCTGATACCACTCTGTCACGACCCAACCCAACGGGGCTTGAGCCGCGACTCCCCAAGCCCGCCTCCAATAGGCCAGGGGCTGGTGTCTAGCGCTGAGTAGGCTATCACACACATGGGAGGCATTATCCTAAGGTACTTGTACACACGCAACCACATACACCTCCATACAACAGTGTAGAGATATATACAACTGAATGATAAATGCATGCATATAACTAACCCACAACCAGAGTGCAACAGAAGTACAAAAGGGAAAAACCGGGCCCACCAAAGGAAAACCACAAAAGCGTCCAACCTTCTCGGAAGAAGGGGTACACTGCCAAAAGCACCACCGGAAATCTCCTCGGCACGGCTCTGGTAAGACTCCACGGTCAGTCCCGCTCACTCAGCTCCGCCTACTCCGGGTCCTCCTGGGACACCGTCAAAAGACATGTGGTCTGCACAAGACACAAACATGTGCAGGCAAGCCCGTGCAGGGGTGAGTATAAAAATACTCAGAAGGCACCCCAGAAACCCAAAACAAAAGAGAGCAACTGAAAGGAAACAGTCCGCTCATTCCAGCCAGATGGAACCCATATGAGAGAGAAAATCCATCTTGTGACTATCCTCAACTAAACACAACTAGTAAGCTCAATCCAGGTGTACGCTCATATATACAACATGAATATCCAGATATACTCAGCTCACGCACCAAGTCACATGAGGTACCAACTTCATCACCAGCAACAGTTCACAACCAGGAGAGCACACTCCACGATCACAGTCATCCCAGATGACACTTGTCCGAGCACTACAGGAAAAATGACTTTTTGCGACGGGATTTATCCGTCCAAGTGGTAATTTGCGACGGGGGTAACAACTCGTCGCAAATAACCGATTATTTGCAATGGGATTTCGTGTACCGTCGCAAAAGGTTTGGCGCGGGTAGCGCGCCAAACCGCACGAAGGTAATTTGCGACGGGGGGATCCCCCCGTCGCAAATACACGATGGCGGTTAATAGCTTTTTGCGGCGGGATGTCATCTCGTCGCAAAAGGTGTGTCGGCAGGGACTATTTGCGATGAGACCCGTCGCAAATAAATTTTTAACCGCCGACAGTAATTAATGCATGTGTAGGTATTTGCGATGGGTCCCATCGCAAAAGATACTATTTGCGACGGGTAACTCGTCGCAAATAGTCTCGTCGCAAATAATCTAACCTATATATACCCCATCCGTTTTTCTTCTCATTCCACTCAATTCTTGGATATTGTTTCTCTCTGAACTCTGATTTCAGAGGGAAAATTTTTCTAAGTTATTTTTTTTGGACACGAAGAAGTTGTGAAGCCGTCTACATCAATAGCAAATCAAGTTTAAAGGTATTTATGTTTTATTTAATTTATTGTTTATTTCAATTTTTTTATGTTAATTTTTATTATTGTTGATTAGTTGTAATTAAATTGAATTTAAATTGTTTTGTCTTGACTATTTATTTGTACTAATAAATTGAAATTTTTAGTATATATTTTTAATAATTAGTAGTAATTAGTAATTATTAACGATAATTAATAATGTGTATAATTAATTTGTAGTAATTAATAATAATTGGTAATAAATAATAAAAAATACTAATAAATAGTAATAAATATTAATAAATATTAATAAATATTAATAAATAGTAATAAATAGTAATAAATATTAATAAATAGTAATAAATAGTAATGAATAGTAATAATTATTAATAAATAGTAATAAATAGTAATAATGAGTAATAAAAAGTAATAAATAGTAATAATGAGTAATAAATAGCAATAAATAGTAATAATGAGCAATAATTAGTAATAAATTGTAATAATTAGTAATAAATTGTAATAATTTGTAATAAATTGTAATAATTAATAATAAATTGTAATAATAAGTAATAAATTGTAATAATTAGTAATAAATTGTAATAATTAGTAATAAATTGTAATAATTAGTAATAAATTGTAATAATTAGTAATAAATTGTAATAATTAGTAATAAATTGTAATAATTAGTAAGAAATTGTAATAATTAGTAATAAATTGTATTAATTTGTAATAAATTGTAATAATTAGTCATAAATTATTATAATTAGTAATAAATTGTAAAAATTAGTAATAAATTGTAATAATTAGAAATAAATTGTAATAATTAGTAATAAATTGTAATAATTAGTAATAAATTGTAATAATTAGTAATAAATTGTAATAATTAGTAATAAATTGTATTAATTAGTAATAATTAGTAATAATTAGTAAAAAAATTAATAATTTGTAATAATTAGTAATAGATTGTAATAAATTGTAATAATTAGTAATAAATTGTAATAATTAGTAATAAATTGTTATAAATAGAAATAAATTGTAATAATTAGTAATAAATTGAAATAATTAGTAATAAATTGTATTAATTACTAATAATTAGTAATAAATTGTAATAATTAGTACTAAATTGTAATAATTAGTAATAAATTGTAATAATTAGTAATAAATTGTAATAATTCGTAATAAATTGTAATAATTAGTAATAAATTGTAATAATTATTAATAAATTGTAATAATTAGTAATAAATTGTAATAATTATTTATAAATTGTAATAATTAGTAATAAATTGTAATAATTAGTAATAAATTGTAATAATTAGTAATAAATTTTAATAATTAGTAATAAATTGTTTTAATTAGTAATAAATTGTATTAATTAGTAAAAAATTGTATTAATTAGTAATAAGTTGTATTAATTAGTAATAAATTTTAATAATTAGTAATAAAAATTAATAATTAGTAATAAACATTATTAATTAGTAATAAACATTAATTATTAGTAATAAACACTAATAATTAGTAATAATTAGTAAGAATTTGTAATAATTAGTAATAATTAGTAATAATTAGTAATAATTAGTAATAAATACTAATAATTAGTAGTAAATACTAATAATTAGTAATAAATACTAATAATTAGTAATAATTAGTAATAATTAGTAATAATTAGTAATAATTAGTAATAGTTAGTAATAATTAGTAATAAATTGTAATAATCAGGAATAAATAAGAATAATTAGGAATAAATAAGAATAATTAGGAATAATTAGTAATAATTAGGAATAAATAGTAATAAATAGTAATAAATATGAATAATTAGAAATAAATATGAATAATTCCTAATAATTAGGAATAATTTATAATAATTAGAAATAATTTATAATAATTAGTAAGAAATTGTAATAATTAGTAATAAATTGTAATAATTAGTAATAAATACTAGTAATTACTAATAATTACGAATCAATACTAATAATTAGGAATAATTAGAAATAATTAGAAATAAATAGGAATAATTAGAAATAAATAGGCATAATTAGTAATAAATAGGAATAATTAGTAATAAATAGGAATAATTAATAATAATTAGTAATAATTAGTAATAATTAGTAATAATTAGTAATAATTAGTAATAATTAGTAATAAATAGTAATAGTTAGCAATAAATATTAATAGTTAGTAATAAATAGTAATAGTTAGTAATAAATAGTAATAGTTAGTAATAAATAGTAATAGTTAGTAATAAATAGGAATAATTAGTTAGGAACAGTTATGAACAGTTAGGAAGAAATTTTAATAAATTTTAATAAATTTTAAGAACTTGGCACAATTTCCAGTGGATTGACGACACTCCTTTTGCTTGATAACTTTTCTCCTTTCAACTCTCATCGACTCAAAACTTTATGAAAAATGTGCTGCTACATAGGCATATTCAATCTCGTATGCACGAGATTGGATATACATTCGTAGTATCACATTTTTTATAATTTTTTCAGGCGATGACAGTTGGAAGAAGGCGATTCATCTGTTGGAACCATGGTCATCGTTGTATGAATTGGATTATGGTTTGTGTTTGTTGTCAATACTCAGAGGATGTTCAAAATGTGTGCCATAAAAGTACTCATATAGGTCAAGCAGATTACAGTGTTAAAGGTGGCACCATTTTCCAGTGTTTGCCAAATTTTTGGGTCGGAAAATCGACAAATGGAGAAAAGTGATTTTGACAAAGAGACCTGTGCGCCGTGTACTTGAAAGAGAAAGAACTTGCGCGCCTATTGTTTTTAAATATTAGAACATGGAAAATGGAAAGGGGATAAGGGTCGCACAAGTATTGGTTGGGTCGCTCAAGTGACCTGCGCGCCGAGAAGGGACTTGAGCACAGGTGCCTATGATGTTTGGAAACCTGCGGACCTATTGTTCTTCATGATCAGAACTTCAAAATATGTCAAAGAAAAGAGGGTCACGCAAGTATTGGTTTGGTCACGCAAGTAAGTTACACGATAGAGGCTAGGGCAGTTGGAGTTGCGCGTCGTGACCTGCGCGCCGTGAGGATACTTGTATGCCACCGCGCAGGGGGTCTAGTTTGCCTATAAATAGAGGAACACCCCTCCTCATTTGTAACAAAGTTCAAGACTTAGAGATTTTTCGAGATCTCATCGCGCAAGTAGTTGAGTCGTGCAAGTGGTAGTTGGGCCGTGCAGGTAGAGCTTGCGCACCGGTTGTTGGCTGCGCGCCCAAGGCAGTTTGGGTGAGAACAGAATTGAGTCGCACAGGTGTGAAGTTGGAGTAGGTGGTGTCGTGCGAGTGGTTGGTTGATACCTGCACGCCAGTTTGAACATGAATGCCGAATTTGTGCCACGGAGGAGACCTGCTCGCTAGACAGTAAAGAAGCGTGCTAGTGTTTTTGAGCTGCATGAATGTTGGGAGATTGCTCGATACCCTTGAAGGGAAGTGATATTTGACTACAGGCGAGAGTTGGACTTCAACAGAGCATCTACATGCAACAGAGGATGTATTCTTTAGCGATGATGAAGAGGCCTTCATGTCTATAAACTGAGTGTGACTTCACCAAGGGCAGTGAGCCCGGGGGAGTCAACAGGAGTGACCCAAGGGAAGCAGTGATCTATCCCTGAATCTTGGTAAACGCAGTGATCCTGGGACAGAGTGACTGTGCCCGAACCTTTTTAATCCACAACTATTAAAGTTTAGTGGAATTTGGTACGACCGACAACCAATCGACATATGCTCCTTGGACGTAGCCCTTAGTGGTGAACCTATTAAAAAGTGTTGAGTCGTCTCTCTGCATGTGAATGTTTTCTTTCTATTCATATCCATCATACAAGTTTAACAAGTTCCTACCAATGTGGGAACAAGATCCATCACTTTAAAAGAAAAATTTGACACCCTGATTCACCCCTCCCCTCTCAAGGTGTCCTAGGGTTCTACATCATCGACAAAAAGGGGGATCTTTTGTCCAATGGCTTATTTACTTGCATATTTCTCACACTGAAATCACAATGAAGAATCTAGTCGGAGGTACGCACATTCATTCTTGTGAAGATGCAAGTAAATGAGCCGTTGAAAAAAAGAGTATCCTTCAATCCACTAGAAATTTTGTCTCCCTTTATTAATGGTAATTATTTATAAGTAGTACTAATTATTTATTTATTTTCTTTAGATAGTGTTTTTATAATTTCAAATTTTTCAAAAACAGTGATGATTTTATATTTTGTGGAAAAATATGGAATAAGGAAGTCAACATCAGTCATTATTAGATGATCCCACCTGGATAAATCAGCACAAAAATCCAAATGGTTCTGGTTTAAATCCTGTATTTATTGACAGTGTTGAAGGTTTCCTAGCATTTGCATCATCAAAACCAGAATATGTTTCAGAAGGCACAATTTAGTGTCCTTGTAAAAAATGTGCTCTGAGAACGTATGACACATTTCACAAGGTTGGGGGACATCTCTTGCAGTTTGGTTTTTAACTAAATTAGGTTTCTTGGTATCAAAACAGTGAATTCATTTCTAGAGAAGATACTAATAACATGATTCCGGATCCATCACGGTTCCAACATTTAGTACATGATGTTATAGGTCCATCTCTTTAACAAACTGAAACTCACAATGATATCGATTTAACTTCTGAGTTGGAAGCATCCGAATTTTATGAGTTGTTGAGTTCTGCTGAGGATGAATTATATCATGGTTGTAAGATAAGAAAATTATAAGCGGTTGAAAAATTTATGGCTATTAAATCAGATAATGCAATGTCAAACAACTGTTTTGATCAGATATTTTCTTTGGTTAAAACATTATTACCTGAAGGAAATGTGTTGCCTGCAAATTAATTTTAGAGTAAGAGGCTAGTTCATAATTTGGTCTTTAGTTATCAGAAGATTCATGCATGTGAAAATGATTGCATCTTATATTCTGGTGAAAATGAGTCGTTGGGTAGTTTTCCCACATGTGGACAATCGAGGTATAAAGAATCTCAACCAGGGAAGTCTGGATCGATTCCTGTAAAACAGTTGAGATATTTCCCCCTTACACCCAGGATGTAATGTTTATTTATGTCTCATAACACAACGTCAATGATGTCATGGTACAAAACCAATATTTCAACCAATAAAATCTTGAATCATCAATCTGATGGTGATTCATGGAAACATTTTTATCCTCTGCATCCGTCTTTTACTTTAGAAGCCCAAAATGTGTGATTGGGTCTTTCTACTAACGGTTTCTGTCTGTTTGGTTCTTATGGTAGTCAGTATTCATGTTGTCCTATCTTTATAACTCTGTACAATCTACCTCCATGGATGTTGATAAAGGAGACCTATATTTTTTTGACCTTATTAATCCTAGGACATCTAAAAAAGAATGTTGATGTTTATTTGAAACCATTGATTGATTTTTTAAATGCATTATGGAGTAATGGTGTTAGTACATATGATGTTGCTGCGAAACAAAATTTCACATTAAAAGCTGCATTGATGTGGATGATTAGTGACTTTCTAGTATATGGCATGTTATCTGGCTGAAGTACACATGGTCTGAAATCATGTCCTTACTATATGAATGACAACAATGCTTTTGTGCTCATTAATGGAAAAAACCTTGCTATTTTGACTGTCATCACAGATTTCTTCAAACCAATCATCCTTTTTGATGGAACAAATCTCATTTTAGAAAAGGCACAATTGAAAGGGATGAAACTCCAAAAATGATCTCAGGTACAGAGTTAAAATCTGTTGCATTTTCATTACCTCCCATCACATTTGGGCCAACAATAAACCAACAGAAAATTCATGTCTTTGGGAAAGAACATAATTAGATAAAACGAAGCATTTTCTGGGATCTCCCATATTGGTCTGATTTGTTGGTCCGCCACATGTTGGATTTCATGCATATTGAGAAGAATTTTTTTGATAATTTATTTCATACAGGTTTGGATACACCAGGTAAGTCCGAAGATACTATAAAATCACGATTAGATCTTGCCCAAATTTATAGGCAACCAGAACTTGAACTATTTGAAAATTTCATATCGTAGAGGTTAATGAAGCCAAAAGCAGCTTATACACTGTCCAAAGAGAGTCGCTTATTATTTTGTCAGTGTATTGCAGATTTGAAACTTCCAGATGGCTATGCTTCCAATTTTGGAAGATGTGTTAAGAATGATCATATTACCAGATTAAAAAGTCATGATTGTCATGTTATAATGGAAATACTTATGCCGATTGAATTCAGAGGTTTGTTGAATTATATGATTTAGGATTCGATAACAGACATATCATATATTTTTTTGAGACATTTGTGCAGCGACAACAGACTATGATGCGCTATGAAAACTGGAATAAGATGTTCCTTTAATTATATGTAAACTGTAAAAAATCTTTTCGCCTGCTTTCACTACAAAAAATTGGCCTTCTATTAGCGCTAAAAACCGGCATTAATAGTGCTAGAAAAGTGCTGTTAATGATGGCGTAGATAAAGGAGGGGTCCCTGTTATCAGCGCTCTGAAAAGTGCTGATAAAGGCAACCTTTATTAGCGCTAAAAAACCACTGATAAAGTATCCCCTTTGTTAGTGCTTTTTTAGCATTGTTAAAGGTCGCCTTTATCAGTACTTTTTGGAGCGCTGATAAAGGGGACCCCCCCCCTTTATCTACACCGAAATTAACAGCACTTTCCTAACACTGATAAAGGACACCTTTATCAGTGCTACCTTCAGCGCTGATAATAGGGCCCTTTATCAGTGCTCTTTTAGTGCTATTAAAGGTGTCTTTTATCAGCACTCAAAAAAGCGCTGATAAAGGCACCTTCCCCTGCACTTGCACAAACAGCACCTGCACACCTGCAAGCCTGCACAAACCAGCACACCTGCACAAAATAGCACCTGAACACCTGCACAAAATAGCTCCCGCACACAATATTTTGACAAACAATGCTATATACATTTACTTAACATCATGAATTAAAAAAAAACACACTGCTATATACATTTCAAATAATTTTTTACATGGTTACAATTACAATTACCCAACAATAGTTATAAACATTAATGTTTTATCCTTTGATATCTGTGATCCTCTCTAAAAAATTGTTGTCCATGGTATTTGTTGCTGAACAAAGCATCCGAACTCAAGGAAAAAAATTCACCTATATAAGAAAAAAAATATTATGTTAGTAATACAATAATGAAATAAATTAAAACATTAATATGAAAGAATAAATTAATATGGAAATGTGAAACTAAAATATGGAAATGATAAACTCAAATGTTTTCATTCTAATAAAAATTAAAAGGAATAATGCAAAATCAATATGTTTTTGGATGATTTATCTCATTTAATAAATATTGATTCTTTATCAAATGAAAAGCTTTACCAGTCACACCGTGCATAATATTGAGGTGTGGTTGATTCGTACACGTCACAAATGACTCATAGATCATTGTCCTAAAGTATAAAAACAATAGGAATGCATTTTCTTGGTTTTCTGTATGTCACTTGTGTTGTTTTCTAATGTTTATGTCAATTTGAAACTGATATCAGACACTTTTAGTCATACCGGTCACACCGTGCGTCGGATTGAGGTACGGTCAATTCATACACGTCAAAAATGACTCATAGATCGTTTTCATAAAGTATAAAAACAATCTGAACACGTTTGATCAGTTTTCCGTATGTCACTTGTATTGTTTTCTGAAGTTAATGTCAATTTGAAACTGATATCAGACACTTTTAGCTATACCGGTCACATTGTGCATTGGATTGAGGTGTGGTTGATTCTTACACCTCACAAATGAGTCATGGATCATTTTCCTAAAGTATCAAAACAATCTGAAAGATTTTTCTCAGTATTCCGTATGTCACTTGTGTTGTTTTCAAAAGTTAATGTCAAATTCAAACTGATACCAGACACCTTTAGCCATATCGGTCACACCATGCGTCAGATTGAGGTTAAGTCGATTCGTACATGTCACAAATGACTCATGGATCATTTTCCTAATGTATCAAAACAATCTGAATGTGTTTTATCAGTTTTCCATATGTCACTTGTGTTGTTTTCTAAAGTTAATGTCAATTTGAAACTGATATCAGACACTTTTATCCATACCGGTCACACCGTGCGTCGGATTGAGGTGTGGTTGATTCGTACACGTCAAAAATGACTCATGGATCATTTTCCTAAAGTATCAAAATAATCTGAACGCATTTTATCAATATTCCTTATGTCAGTAGTCTTGTTTTCTAAAGTTAATGTCAATCTCAAACTGATATCAGACACTTTTAGCCATACCGGTCACACTATGTGTCAGATTGAAGTGAGGTCGATTCTTACACCTTGAAAATGTCTCATGGATCATTTTAATAAAGTATCAAAACAATACAAACGAATTTTCTCAATTTTCCGTATGTCACTAGTTTTGTTTACTAAAGTTTATGTCAATTTGAAACTGATATTAGACACTTTTAGCCATACCGGTCACACCATGGATCAGATTGATGTGTCGTCAATTCATACACATAAAAAATGACTCATGAATCCTTTTACTAAAGAATCAAAACAATCCAAATGCATTTTCTTGGTTTTCCGTATGTCACTTGTGTTGTTTTCTAAAGTTTATATCAATTTGAAACTGATATCGGACACTTTTAGCTATACCAGTCACACTGTGCATCAGATTGAGGTGCGGTCTATTTTTACACATCACAAATGACTCATGGATCATTTTCCTAAAGTATAAAAACAATACGAATGCATTTTCTTGGTTTTTGGTGTGTCACTTGTGTTGTTTTCTAAAGTTTATGTCAATTTAAAAACTGATATCAGACACCTTTATCCATACCGGTCACACCGTACGTCGGATTGAGGTGTGGTCAATTTTTACACGTCACAAATGACTCACGGATCATTTTACTAAAGTATCAAAACAATCCGAACACATTTTCTTGGTTTTCCGTATGTCACATGTGTTGTTTTCTAAAGTTAATGTCAATTTGAAACTGATATCAGACACTTTTATCCATACTGGTCACACCGTGCGTTGGATTGAGGTGCGGTCAATTATTACACCTCATAAATGACTCACAGATGATTTTCCTAAAGTATAAAAATAATCGGAACGTGTTTTATCGGTATTTCGTAGGTCACTTGTGTTCCTTTCTAAAGTTAATGTCAATTTCAAAATGAAATCAGACATTTTTAGCCATACCGGTCACACCGTGCATCGGATTAAGGTGCAGTAAATTCTTACATGTCAAAAATGACTCATGGATCATTTTCCTAATGTATCAAAACAATTCTAATGAGTTTTCTTAGTTTTCCGTATGTCACTTGTGTTGTTTTATAAAGTTAATGTCAATTTGAAACTAATATCAGACACTTTTATCCATACCGGTCACACCGTGTGTCGGATTGAGGTATGATTGATTCGTACAGGTCACCAATGACTCATGGATTGTTTTACTAAAGTATAAAAACAATCCGAACACAATTTCTTGGTATTCCATATGTTAGTAGTGTTATTTTCTAAAATTAATGTCAATTTCAAACTGATATCAGAAACTTCTAGCCATACCGGTCACACCATGCATGAGATTGAGGTTCAGTCGATTCTTACAGCTCAAAAATGACTCATGGATTGTTTTCCTAAAGTATCAAAACAATCCAAATGTGTTTTCTTGGTTTTCCATATGTCACTTGTGTTTTTTTCTAAAGTTTATATCAATTTGAAACTGATATCAGACACTTTTATCCATACCGGTCACACCGTGCATCGGATTGAGGTGTGGTCAATTCTCAAATGTCACAAATGACTCATGGATCATTTTTCTAAATTATAAAAACAATTTGAATGCATTTTCTCAGTTTTTTGTATGTCACTTGTGTTGTTTTCTAAAGTTAATGTCAATTTGAAACTGATATCAGACACTTTTAGATATACCGGTCACACCGTGCATCAGATTGAGGTGTGGAAAATTCTTACACCTCAAAAATGACTCATGGATCATTTTACTAAAGTATCAAAACAATCAAAATGTGTTTACTCAGTATTTTGTATGTCACTTGTGTTGTTTTTTAAAGTTAATGTCAATTTCAAACTGATATCAGACACTTTTAGCAATACCGGTCACACTGTGCATTAGATTGATGTGTGGTCGATTCATACACATCAAAAATGATTCATGGATCATTTTACTAAAGTATCAAAACAATATGAATGTGTTTTCTCTGTTTTTCGTATGTCACTTGTGTTGTTATCTAAAGTTAATGTCAATTTGAAACTGATATCAGAAACTTTTAGCCATACCGGTCACACCGTGAGTCGGATTGAGGTGTGGTTGATTCTTTCACATCAAAAATGACCCATTTATCATTTTCCTATAGTATCAAAATAATCCAAACACATTTTCTCAGTATTCCGTATGTTAGTAGTGTTGTTTTCTAAAGTTAATGTCAATTTGAAACTGATATCAGACACTTTTAGACATACCGGTCACACCGTGCATCAGATTGAGGTGAGGTCGATTCGTACACCTCAAAAATGACTCATGGATCATTATAATAAAGTATCAAAACAATCATAACACGTTTTTTGGGTTTTTCGTATGTCACTTGTGTTGTTTTCTAATGTTTATATCAATTTGAAACTGATATCAGACACTTTTAGCCATACCGGTCACACCGTGCATAGGATTGAGGTATGGTCAATTTGTACACGTCAAAAATTACTCATATATTGTTGTCCTAACATATCAAAATAATCTTAACACGTTTTCTCAGTTTTTCATAAGTCACTTGTGTTGTTTTCTAAAGTTAATGTCAATTTGAAACTAATATCAGACACTTTTAGTCATACCGGTCACACCATGCATCAGACTGAGGTTTGGTCAATTCGTACACCTCATAAATGACTCATGTATCATTTTCCTAAAGTATCAAAACAATCTGAATTCCTTTGTTTAGTATTCCGTATGTCACTTGTGTTGTTTTCTAAAGTTTATGTCAATTTCAAACTGATATCAGACACTTTTAGCCCTACTGGTCACACCGTGCGTTGTATTGAGGTGTGGTCGATTTTTACACCTAAAAAATGACTCATGGATCATTGTCCTAAAGTATCAAAACAATCCAAACACGTTTTCTTGTTTTTCCGTATGTCAGTCGTTCATAAGAGTCTCTCATTAAGTTATTCTTTACTAGAAAATCAAATCATTTCTAAAACCATTTCTCATAATCTAAGGATATGAAACATAATAAAGGGTGATCATAGATTCTCAATAAGTGTAAACAATGGAGATATCAATGACCATATAAAGATAACATAAGTAGTAGGAATTCACCTATATTGTCCCATTTGTTTACATTCTTCCATCAGGTACGCTGCCCATTCATTTCTAAACACATCTATATCATCTTTTGAATAAGAGTTTTTGAGACAGTCATAGTAGTACTAAAAAAATATAAATACACAAAGGATTAATGAATATTTTAAATGAACTAGTAATTATTTTAAAAAATACCTCTTCAGGGATGCTAGTTTGTTCATGAAATATGATCTCTTTCATAAATTTACAAACATAATAACCACAATCCTTTCCATTTATTTGTTTCGGACACTGTAGAAACATCGAGAAAAATAATTAATCTGTTTTGATATGTATTTTGATAGTGAAGTATAATTATATATACCCTGATACTTGTCAATTTGTAGATCTCGTGTGCCTTTCCGTCCTTAGACCCTGGATTCATTCCAGCCTTTAGACGATATTCATACACCGCCCTATCATAACAGAATCCTCATTAAAAGATAATATAAATTATATACCAAGATATTTAGTTCTAAAATGTTGGATCTAGTGTATTACAAATTGACAATCACCAACATGTGAGGTCAGTATGTTGGATATCCATGTAGTGAAACAAGAAAACAAATCTTTGGAGTATCCAAATTGACTGTAATGAGCATCCAATGCTTCCTAAAAACAAAAAAAGTAATAAGTAATGATAGAAATGAAAATATAATTTATATGATTAAAATGTAGAGTTTTACCCCTGCAACGTTGGTATTAAAAAGATCATGTCAGTCATAATTTTTCATTGAAACGTTCTGAGCAGGTTTGACATTAATTCAACCTCAAAATCGGAATCAATTTATTTTTGTTGTGTAGACATGGAGTGAGGACTAATGAGTCCAAATTTGTATTCACGGGTAAATCCCTTCAATTTTTTTTTTCATATATACGCCTGCGGAAAATATGAAATGTATTTATCCATAATTATTATAGTATATCAGCTTCTGTAAAATCAAAACATGAAAACATACCTCATGTATACATTTATAACTGAGGCGCCTATCCTGTCATATGTGATGATTTCAGCTATAGCGTCAGCACTAACGAAATATAATGTCTCCTCTCCGTACATATCTTTTTCACAAAAAAATTGTATAATTATTTCTGCATTTCATTTTTTTATCCACATGAGCTGGCAATGATATTAAATGTTGATATAGAACGGGCGGGGTGAAGGTGTCCTCAGTAGATTGTTTTGATCGGTTGGTTGATCCTTTTGAGCTGTTAGTTCATTTTAGCTCCTTCCTTTTGTCCTTCTATAATAACATTCATCGGTTCAACCCTTTTATAATTAAATGTTAAAGGTTCTTCTTGAAAAATGAATTGGAAATTAATACCTCCTGGTCGACATGTTTTTTCACAAGATTTGACGACCATGAAATGAATGTTCCAATAGCTTTTTCCACCGTATGAATATCGTCATATTCATTTGGCACGGGTAGCTCGGCGCTTGGATCATGAGCTACATTAATTGACACTTTGACATGACCAGCTGGAATTTTTCTGGAGTGTAGCGTGTCATTATGCATATTGGACATCGTAGCCCTCACTACAAGGTGATGGGTGGGAGTTGACAGATACAAATCACAGTCATTTTCACCCTGTAGAATATCATTATAAGAAATGTATCTGTGTCTATGTGATTCAAATTTCACAGAAACAAATATTAGAACATTTATTACCTTAGTTAAGTTAGGTCTTTGAGGGGAATGGCTCGCCTCAAAGCTGTTGTGGGGTGAGGCGGGTTGTTCATGAGTTGTTTCTTCTCTTCGCCTCTCCCCCATCAAAGTTTCTAGAAACTCTCCATGACTTTGGAATTTTTCTTCAAGGGTATCTAGTCTATCCCTCATCATTTTCATTTATTTAGTTAGTTCCTCCTCTTGTTTTTTTCTGCAAATATGTCCGGGGTGTCACCCCAAAACCCGCACCTCTAACATGGCCATACTTTTCTGGATGTTTCAAGGCCACTGAAAGTATGTCCACATCCGGTGTGGGTGTTGTGGATTCCTGTGAATATGTCAAATAGAAAATATGTGAAAATAAGTAATCATCGTGATGTAATAGTGATTTAAAGCAAAACAAATTTATATTATTTCATACTTACACATGTTTCCCACACTTATTGTGTATTTTCATCTACCAGTTTCCCCTATTTATTAACACGAGCCTCCTTCCATGGCACATGGCATGGGATGGAAGTGTCTTGGTATTTTAATTCATCAATCTTCATATAAACAAAGAAATATGGTTATAGTTTTGTTTTATGTCACATAAAAGTATTACAGTACTTTTAAAATACGTACCAATTGTTTTTCGATTGAAGCATAACCCAGTCTTGCTTTACGGTAGGGGTATGCTGGTTTTGTTTCCTGTTCTTTATTTTCAGCACTCAGTTGCTATTTCATAAATAAAAAACTGTCAATCAAAGTGATTAATACAAGAAATGTTAAACAACATATTACCAAACACAATGTACCTGAAAAGTCTGCTCCGCACGACGGTTGTAAAACGCATCCCACACTCCTTGGGATATCAAGTGTGCATAAAGAAGAGGTGGGTGCGACTTGATTTTCCCTTCAGCATATTTCAGATGATATTTTGTTAAAATGGTGAAAAAGACTCTATTACCCCTTCTTGCTAGTCTTAATACATATTATTTGTGCAAGACATCTTCTATAAATGCACTCTACAAGAGATGATGTAGAGTTAGTCAATATTTCAGTATTTTATTTTATTTTATTTTAATAAATTAAATAAATGATATTGTAATGTTACCGTAATCTCTTCCCACATTAATGTTTTCAGCCCGGTGACAACATGGTGCCATGACTCTATATCAATCGGCACGCGTTGTCGAGTGACGATTCCAATGTAGCTACTAAACATGGCTTTGTTGGGGTTTTCATGCTGGCCTCGCTTATTCCATCCCACCTTATATTTGATGCCTTTTTCTTTTGCCTTAAGGATTTTGGAAAAACTATCAAACTGCGGTGCACCTGTTTTTTTGTGCCACTGGGGTTTCATTGACTACCATTTACTCAATTTCTATGTCATCATTATGTTCCTCTGAAGCGCTAGCACCGGCACTGGGACCAGCAACAACAAGTTGAGAAACCTTTTGTACCTTAGAAGTGGGACCAGCATCAATAGGTTGAGAAACCTGTTGTACCTCAGTAGTGTGACCAGCTACAATAGGTTGAGAGACCTGTTATACCTCAGTAGTGGGACCAGCTGCAACAGGTTGAGAAACCTGTCATGTCTCGGGATTGGGTGCATCAGCAGGTGCAGAAGTCATTATCTGTAGAAGTGGTTTAACATTTAATTTAGATCACATAAAAGCAGCAGGAAACAGATAATAACATAATGTAACACAATCTGTATTACAATAAAAAAATAACTTGATTATTGAACTCTCTTTTTTTAAAGGCTAAAGGTATTTGACCCCTCTATCGACTATCCATATCCCTTCATTGTGGTCTCCTTTGACATACAAAACATCATCTACATTGGGACCACTGCGAAATGATTGTGAAGTCCCAATGAAAGGGTCATCCTCCATTGAATTTTCATCTGACCCTTCAATTTTTTTGGTCAATAACAGAGCAATTGACCAGTTTCAGTTTGCGGGATCTAGAACATAAAATACTTGCACTGCCTGTGATGCCATTATAAACAGTTCGTCTTTCTCCCCTTCCTTACTGAAATCAACTTTCACGAATCCCAATTCATCTATTTTAACAGCACTCCTGTTATCAACCCACTTGCATTGAAAAATAGGAACTTGGAATTTCCTATAATCCAACTCCCATATTTGTTTGATGATGCCAAAGTATGACATATTTGCATAAATTGGATTTTTGTCCTTAGCACTGGAAACATGCATCGCTTTAGCCACAAATGTAACCGAACTATTCTGCATGGTACTGTCTTCATCATATTCATTAGTATAAAATGTATAACCATTAACTACATAATCATTGTAAGATAATATATACACACTTGGTCCTCTGGCTAGCCACCGAAGTCGGTCTGAAATTGACTCTGGATTTTCATCTGACTTCTTAAAAATTTTCCCCTGAAACCATCCTATAAACTATCGATTATGTGTATCTGATATCCATTTTCAGACCTAGATGGATTCAAATGCCTAAGAATTTCTTTATGGGTTTCAACATATGGGTCAACGCCGAAATTGTTATGAAAAACATAAAGGTGGGCCTGCTCCCGATCTGTAATATTGATTGTGACAACCTGTCTTCCAGAAATTCTTTCACCCTCAAGCTACCCAGTGTGACGAGATTTCGGTAGGCCAATGCTTTCCACACCAGACAAGTACTCGTTACAGAATTCAACTGCTTCCTCAACAATATATCGCTCTGTAATACAACCCTCTAGCCGACTTCTATTTTTGACATACCCTTTCAAAATATTCATATACCATTCAATGGGGTACATCCATCTGTAATATATAGGACCATATAGTTTAATCTCTCTCACCAAGTGGACCATCAAATGAACCATCATATCAAAAAATGAAGGCAGGAAGAATATTTCTAATTCACATAATATGACGATAATTTCTCTTTCCATAGTTGGAAATTTCGCCGAGTCTATAACTTTGCTACATATAGCTTTGAAGAATAAACACAGTTTCATTAATGTATGGAAGACATCCTTGGGGAAAATGCAACTTAAAGAAATAGGAATGAGATATTGCATCAAAACATGGCAGTCATGTAATTTTAGACCTTTTAACTTCAAATCGCTCATTGACACGAGGTTCTTGATATTTTACGAATACCTCTATGGAACCTTTACGTCATTCAAGAAGTTGCAAAACTGATATCTCTCCTGTCTGGAAAGAGTGTAAGCAGTAGGAGGAAGAAATGTTCATTTTTCACCCTTCACTAGTGCCAACTCTTCTCGTATTCTCATCTAAACCATGTCCAACCTAGCCTTAATTACATATTTTGTTTTCCCAAGTGTATTTATCAACGTGCCGATGACACTATCAAATACATTTTTTTCTACATGCATAACATCAAGAGAATGCCTGACATACAGACAATTCCAGTATGATAATTAAAAAAAACTGATCTCTTTTTGCAACTGATTTTCATAAGGTTTTTCAAATCCGGTTTACCAAAAGTAGTGTCCAGATTTTTAACTTTCTCAAACAATTGATCACCTGTTAATAGAGACGGTGATGTACGTTCTTATGAACTTCCATTGGATGATGTCGTCCAAGATCGGTACTTATGTCATCGGGGTAGAAATATGTGATGTCCTAGAAAAACGGTTTTCAATGAACGTTTCAACCTAATTGATTATGTACCTTGTTCGCAAACGGGACACCCTTTAGTTCCTTTAATGCTATATCCTGACAAATTTCCATAAATAGGGAAGTCATTTATCATCCCGTACAACATGGCTCTCAAAGTGAAATCTTCCTTTTTGTAAGTATTATACAATTTAACACCTGAATCCCACAATAATTTCAAATCTTCGATCAATGGAGCTAAATAAACATCAATATCATTACCCGGTTGTTTTGGTCCTAATATAAGCATAGATAACATGATGTATTTTCATTTCATGCATAACCACAGTGGTAAGTTATAATTTACCAACATAATCATCTATGTATTGTGACTGTTTCTTTGAAAACCAAAAGGATTCACTCCATCTGTAGATAACGCAAGACGAAAGTTTCTCGACTTGTTTCCAAATTCCTGATACTCATGATCAATTCTCTTCCACTGAGGAGAGTCTGTCGGGTGATGTAGTATCTCATCTTTAATTCTTTTATCTGCATACCATGTCAATTGTCCTGCAATCTCCTCACTTCCATATAGGCGCCTAAACCTTGGAATGATTGGAAAGTACCATACAAATTTAGTAGGGCTGGATTCATCACTAGTAGAAAAATGATTTTTAACGTCGCTAGTTTGACATCGGTTTCTTATAAACTGACGTAAATAATTTTTGCGGTGAATTTTTGGCATCAGTTTTTTTAAAAACCGACGCCAAAAAGGAAAAAAAATTGTTTTGGCGTCGGTTTTTTAACAAACCGCAGCTAAAAATTAAAAAAAACTACTTTTCGCATCAGTTTTTTTAAAAACCGACGCCAAAAACGAAAAAAAAATTGGCCTCGGTTTTTAAAAAAATCGACGCAAAAAGTTAAAATATATTTTTTGTGTTAGTTTTTATGAAAACCGACGCCAAAAAATTAAAAAAAATTACAATGTTTTAGATAATTTCTTAATCTTTTATTTGACTGGTTGTGGAGCTAAAACAGAGTTACGGATTAAAAGTTATGGCCTTTGAAAGTTGAACTTCTTTAAGACTTCTTTTAGAGAAGGTCAACTTACGACATCCATAACTTTTAATCTGTAACTCTGTTTTTGCTCCATGACCAGTCAAATCAAAGATTAGAGAAATATCTAAAACACTGAATTTTTTTTTTTTAATTTGTTTTTGGCGTCGGTTTTTAAAAAAACCAACGCAAAAAGGTTTTTAAAAAAATTTTAGCGTCGGTTTGTTAAAAAAACGATGCCAAAGATTTTTTTTTACTTTTTGGCGTCGGTTCGTAAAAAAACTGACACGAAAAATGTATTTTTTTTAACTTTTTAGTGTCAGTTTATTTAAAAACCGATGCTAAAAAGGATATCGATTGAAATTTTTGGCATCGGTTTTCTAAAAAACCGACGCCAAAAGACCAATGTAAATACTATTTTGCGTTGGTTTCAAACAAAACCGACGCCAAAGAGTAACGCGGGATTAGAATTTCAATTTTTTTCACAACGCACGTTTAACTTTTTAAAATCCCGCCTACATTTTCGTACAACGCAATTGAAAATATTTCTGTTTACTATATATATATATCCAGTTTCTCCTTCGTTCATCATTTTCAACATCTTCGATTCAATCAAGATTTCAATGCGACTTCAATCGTTAATTTGAACACAGTACATATTCTATTAATTTGTTTTCTTTATTATTATTATCCTTCATTTCTAAACAACTCGATTAGCTTTCTTATAATGATGATTCATTCTCATTTCTAAATACAAGTTATATGATGATAAAAAACATATCGTTTCAATGGAAGCCCCTAAAACCATTGAAATATGTTTGATGTATTATGATTATTTTATTTCATTTGGTGTATATGATTTTAATTTATGTTTATCATGTTTTCTTTGAAACGAGTTGTATCAATCAAAACTTTGATAGGTTCAACTTCTAACGACGATAACTTTTGAACCATAACTCCGTTTTAGGTCCACATCCTGTCAAATCAAAGCTTAGGAAATGATCTAAAATATATAAAAAAAAATTGCTTTTTGGAGTCGGTTTTTTTAAATAACCGACGCCAAAACTATTTTTTTTTTAATTTTTCGCGTCAGTTTTTATGAAAACCGACGCCAAAAATGATATGAATTAGTTTTTTTAGCATCGATTTTTTACAAAACCGATGCCAAAAAACAAATTTTATTCATTTTTCACGTTGGTTTACAAAAACTGACGTAAAAATTCATATTTTTTACGTCGGCGACTTCGACGTCGGTTAAAAACCGAAGTTAAAAACCATTTTTCTACTAGTACATATTTCTTGTATCGAGAAGCACCAAACTTTGGGCATTCTTTAAGTGAATTTTGGTCCTTTTGAAATAGTATACATTCATTCGGGCAGGCGTGTATTCTTTTAGAGATCATACCCATCGAGTGTAGCATTCGTTTAGCATCGTATGTTCGGCTCAGGAGCTCATTATCTTCTGGGAGCATGTCATTCTCGAGAGCAAGTAGTTCCGTAAAACTGGCATCACTCCACCCGTTGTCTACTTTCAAATTATACAGCTTCAGTACGGCTGACAATGATGTATATTTAGTGCAACCAGCATACAATGACATCTTTGCACAACTTTTTAACTTCTCAAACAATTTTGGGAAATCATGAAGTTCATATTCGACGGTCCTTGTCATTTCCTCAATACGATCTTCATCATCATTCACAATTGTAATCACATACTCCATACGGTCATCTTCATTGTTCATACTTGTAATCATATCAGATGATCCATAAAACACAGTGTTATCTCAGTCACTACCTACATTCATTGTTTCCCCGTGTTTATTCCAACATGTATAACTCTGATCTATTCTGTGACAGATCAAGTGTTCTTCCAACTCCTATGGACTAATTTGTTTTGAATAACAACAGTGTAAACACGGATAAAGGATTTGAGATGGGTTATATGCATGATCTTTTGCAAACTTGATAAACTCTTTCACACTTTCTTCATACACTTTTGTCAACAGATTGGCATTCATCCATTCTTTATTTATATTCATCCTATTTGAAATCCAAAGGATGGGTATATAGGTTAGTAGAGATGGAATATGAGTATAATTTAGATAAAAAAACAAGATACTTCAAAAATGGTGGGGGCGTGCTCATTAATAGAAAATCTTAGGTGGTTCTTGGGATTCATCCATTCTCTTCCTCTCTTCGACCCCCCTGATGAGGTGTGGTTCTTGGGAGTTTTTTATAGTGCGTTAGTGAGTTCTTCCCTCATACTTCCTACATTACTATTATCCTTTATTTCCCTATGATTTGGGATGACTTTAACTAGGATTTGTGTGATGATTTCACTATATCATCTTCAAATCAATTTATATGATGTATATTTTGTTTGTATTGGCTAGAGGTTATCCTCATATGATGAACGCACCATGTTTTTTATGGTTTAGGTGGTGTTGTGTTTCCTATGGATTTTTTAAAAGAATATTCCTAATTATATTAAGGTGAATAATTAATTAGAAGTTCCTATAATTAATTATTTGGGAATTGTTCCTTGAGATTGGGTCTCAATCATTGGTACAAGATTAGATAAGGCATGTATAGTCTTGGTTGAGGATGAGTTGATCTTGGTGAGGGGGTTACTCCATTTTTTGAGGTAGGTGGACCCTATAATACAAAACCATGTTCCAATTTATGCATGATTGTGCATTCATGCATGTGTATATGTGTTCCAGTGAAAGGGATAGAAATCAAGAGCAACCTAGGTAAATAAATAGGGTGTTTTTGATCCACCAAGAGATAGAGTGAGGGTTCTATTGAATGTTTGTGATTTTTTGATCATCCAGAGATTATGTGTCCATGGAGGTGAGGTTTCTAGTTGTGTTTATTAGAGGATCTGGTTTGGTATGAGATTTGTATAGCCTAGTTAGGTTTTCTAAGGATATTTGAGTAGGTATTAGAGTCTTAGGCCTAAAGAAGATGGATAATATAGTTTTATATATCACGTATGATGGGGAACACCCTCTTAATGATATATAAGAGTCATGGTGTGTGTGATGAGTAGGATATTCCATATAGGGATTGGTGAATTGTGACATAGATGATTTCCTCATTATAATTGGATTAAGAGATCTCCAATGGGGGATATGATATAAGTGAAGGTCATGGTAATATTCTAGATGACTTAACATAGGGTATCCAAGGCCCACCTAGGCATTTTATACATAATACCATCAACCTACTCTTGTATGATCACTTATAATATGTGGTAAGAATCATTAATCTTTTATAAGGTCCATACATACACTAATGATCTTGTGTAGGTTGAATGATAAAATATTAGTAGGACACCAATAATGGGGAACCTAATATAAATCATAATATACTAGGTTTATCTATATTAATGAAAATAAATAAACAACACACATTATGAAAGAAATAAAGTAAGATTGTTGTATGGTATCTAATAAAACAAAAAAACAAATAACACTATATTCAGTGAGAATCAATAAATTAAACCATGGGTTCCAAAAAACAATCTTATCTTCTAATAAAACCATACCACATACATCACAGAAATTTTCTGAAACCCAAACATACCCAAACCATGGGAACTATTCATCTCATATGGGCTGATAAGAAACTGATACACATGAACCATGGATCCTATTTAGGAATCTAAAAACCTATACCTTGAGGACCATGGATCTTATCTAGACACCTAAAATCTAGACACCTCAGTCACCATGGATCCTTTATTGTCTCCTAACATATCACAACATTGGGAACCATGGATCTAGTTTGTGACCCAAACATACCAATACCATTGTCACTATGAATCAATTTTATACCCCTAATATACCAATACAATGGTCACCATTGGTATAATCCATGACCGTAGTGTACATATAAGGGGAACATGGATCACGATTATCCCCTAGAATATGAACCCACTTAAATAGAGAAATTTCACCTTATAAGCATGTTGTATTATCATGGACTGATGAAAAACCATAACACATATAAGACATACACAAACCCTTTCCTAGATCTCCACTAGAATTTTTTAATCTTCCTTTAATTATTTTTAGACCCATACACTATAATATAGTCACTCCTGAAATATACCTTTATATATAAAACACAACCGAGCACTTACTAATCCATATATTCCATCTCCACTATAAAACAAACAAACAAACTAGTTAAACTGAAATGGTCAGAAATCTCATCACAATAATGGGAATGAATTCCACATTCTTCCCTAGAAAATCTATTGGGTTTTTACTTGTGGATGTCCACCCATATCCATCATCTATCTTATAATCTCATATCCCATAAGCTTTACCTGATTCTCTCTCAATACAACAATTCAAATTCCACCTTCTAAATACTATAAATTTTATTATGGACATTATACCATATGACCATTTCACAAACAAATCATGAACAAGTCATAATGGTAAACACATCATAATTCCAACCACCCAACTACAACTAGGAAGGATAATTACCCACTCATACAAGAGAAAAAACTAGGTGAGAGTAGAAAACTACTTAAAGGTGGGGGTGAATCAATGGTTATGAAAAACTCATAATCTAATTGCATTTTTGAATACTGATTAGTGAAAAAAGGATCTTGATAGTGATGGTAAAATGATGATAGTAATTCAATGAAATAACTCACATGGATCAAGGGATAATTACATGGTTCACAAACTCTTGTTAAAAATTTTCTTATCCTTAGTGTTCATGATGTCCTGAATCTTGTTCTTGGTTTATTATAAATAAGAATAATGAACGGAGTAAGGATATAACCATATAGTCCCATGTACACGATATAATGATCTAAATCTATAAGTTCATCGATTTACCCTTTGTCGACCACAAGTGCCTATAGAATTTGGATTATGTGTGCACCCCTATTATTCTCCTCAAATGTTAACTAAACCATCATTGGAACAATCCATGGATTTAATGGTTGGGTTACTGAAGGATTCTTCATTGAAACCCAATCATTGATTTGGGTCATGTAACACTATATTTATAGAGATTAAATGTTCTTTTAGGTGAATTATTTCCATAGGGAATGAATCCTAATTCCAAATGAATTAGAAACTAAATCCCAAAGATCCTTCACCACCTTTGTAACGACCCGAAATTTTGAATAAATCTTGTTTCCTAATTTTATGTGTTATTTTATTTTATTTTTTTATACTCAACAAAAAAGTTTCATTTGATAACATGAGTATAATTAAAATGAGACCGTTGGGTTTTGACTGTTATATGACCATTGGTCAATATGACCGCTGTAAACTAAACGTTTCGATTATTGTCTCTAAATACAAGTAATCTTGGTTAATTATTATAGAAAGAAGATTTGATGGCATCACCCAGTAGTCTTGGACCGATCGAAGCCCATCTAACAGAACTTGGGAAGGAGGTAGCACCACTAGGCTTTGATCTGGACCAAACCCAAGACGAACTTCATCGTGTGAAGCTAGAACGGAATCTACTTTGCGAGAAGTTCAAACTGATAGAAATTACTACTCGTGCGATGTTAACCGAGCCTCCCTCAGATTCTCTCACCTTAGCACACCTTACACTTAGGTCCTATGCTGGTGTGATAAGGGGCTATGTAAGGAGACCGTAACTGCCTTGTGTAATCCTTTGTTTTAAATAAAAATTGGGATTTCTTCTTATGATGAAGTTTATGAATTTTTTAAATGACCGGATAAATATAGTATGCAGATTTTTGATGAATTTTAGAAACAGGATATTTTAAAAATGTTTATGTAAACCTTAAATAATTAAAAATGTGTAATGATTTTCAAAAGATGGTCTTCTATAATTATGTTCAGTACAAAAGTTAGAGTCTAATAAGATCAAATTGATTTTTGATGAATAGTAAATTATGAATAGTGATTTTATGATTAGGATTAGTAATGTTTCCAAATGTATTAGTAATCTCACTTAAAGAAAGTATTAATATAATCTAGGCACCTTGATTAAGTAATGTGATTCAATAAAATGGTTAAATAAAGGTTTCATAAATTATTATTGAAGTATTAGTTTTTTTGAGTGAATAGTGTTTTTTAATTAAAAATTAAATTTAAAAAATTTAAACAAATTATTTTTATAAAATGGATTTCATTTTTGAACTCAGAGCACTGATATTATGTTATGGTAATTTTTGGGGTTTTTTCTGAAAAAATGAATTTTTTGGTGAATAGTGTATTTATTTAAAAAATAAATTAAAAATATTTAGAAAATTATTTTTATAAAATGGAGTTAATTTTTGAAATCAGAGCATTGATATTTGGTTAAGGTAAAATTTTGGGATTATTCTGAGAAAGTTGAATTTTCAATGAATAGTGAAAATACAGACTTTAAGTTACGGGTGTTTAATGACATCATTAAATGATGTATTAAGTATGTAATCAATATGTTCGACTTATGAATAGTAAGATAAGGTATGAGGTGTCCGAAGTGGCCAATACCATGGGAAAATACCATGGGCAAGCCCATGGTTTTTCCAAAACCACTAATGAGATGTCCCTTGGCCATTAATGCCTTGTCCCCTCACTTTCCCTATAAATACCAAGCCATACTCTCATCCATTTGGACTCCCCACTCTCCCCCAATGAAGTTTTGGTCTCATTACCTCCCAAGGAGTCCTCCCAAGGTTCCCCCAAGCCCTCAAGGTCCCAACCTTTGAGTTTTAAGAGTTACGTTTTAAGGTAAGGGATCTGATCTCTCTCTCTTTTTTCAAGAAATCTTTTTTATGCAATTTCTTTTATGCTCCATGTTCTTATGTTAAAGGGTGTTCTTTTATACTCCTATTACTGCCCTTTTAATGTTCAAATAATGAGATATCCCCTCTTACTCTCATTATTTCGTTTTATGAAGTTTTAAGTGGCGTCGTTAGGCTGCCGAAATTTTTGTAACGGATTCTTTCTCCCTTCTCATTTTTCAAGATCCATTTTCATGTAAAGTATTTCAAGTTCCTTTTTATTATGTTGGGGCATGATCTATAAATTTATCATACTGATCTTTTATTATCATATGATGAGAGACCCCATTTTATCTCATCAATTCAGTATTTTGAAGTTTTAAGTGGCGCCGTTAGGCTGCCGAATTTTTAAGTGGTTCTTCACCCTTCTCGTTTTGAAGTTCTACTTTCATGTCAATTCTTTAAAGTTCCTTTTTGTTATGTTGGGGTATGATATCTATATCTATCATAATTATCTTTTATGACCATATGATGAGAGACCCCATTTGATCTCTTCAATTTAGTATTTTGAAGTTTTAAGTGGCGCTGTTAGGCTGCCGAATTTTTAAGTGGTTCTTCACCCTTCTCGTTTTGAAGTTCTACTTTCATGTCAATTCTTTCAAGTTCCTTTTTGTTATGTTGGGGTATGATCTATATATCTATCATATGGATCTTATATGACCATATTATGAGAGACCCCATTTGATCTCTTCAATTTAGTATTTTGAAGTTTAAGTGGCGTCGTTAGGATGCTAAATTTTTAAGTGGTCCTTGCACCTTTATCCCTTTTTAAAGTTCTAATTCCATGTAAAGTATTGCAAGTTCCTTTTTATTATGTTGGGGTATGATCTATATATCTATCATACTGATCTTTTATGTTCATATTATGATAGACCCTATTTGATCTCATCAATTCATTTTTGGTTGAAGTTTATGTAACGCTGTTAGGCTGCCGAATTTTCATTAGAGAAATCTTATTTTTGTCTTCCTTTCATGTTCTTCATTTCATATGGTATATTTTCAAATTTCATTACCATGTTCTTAAATACCTTATATTTTTTCCCTCTACTGTTTTATGGGTCATTTATGAATTTTTGACCCATGTCCCCTCTCTTTTCAATGTTTTCTAAAAACCTTGTAACATAGCCGTTATGCTGCAGAATTTTCGTCTCAAAATGTCTCTCTCCTTTTTCTAAAGATATTTTATTTTATTAAGTGAATAATCAAATCTCTACCTTCTATATGGGTATTCACATATATACCAAGATGTTCTATTTTAAATTCTTGGATTTACATACATGAAACTCGCTTTCCCTTTCTGTGGGTTTAAAGTGACATTAAGATCATGTCTTTAAAGCAGTTTTTAAAACGTTATGATTATGAAATGAAACCCATTTATTTTATGCTATATGAGTTGTTTATGAAATGATTTATGATTATATATGTGGCTCACATGATAATAAATGCAAATTTAAGGGTGTGCCCTGATAGCACTCCAATGCATTGGGTAATGATGTAACCACTAGAGATTACAATTTTCACGATACCTTGGTGAATAACCTTGGTAATTTTCAAATGACACCTTGGGGATGGACCTTGGTGATATGTTCATGATTGTCTATGTTAAATGATGTAGCCACATCTTCAAGTTATGAAAAATGTTATTTTTATTATGATATGCCTCATGATTTCTTTCACATGCCTTAATGTTCTTTTCATGACCTTATTGAAGTATCTCAAGTTCACATGTAAAATGTTTCTCTTGTTTCCATTACTGGGCCTTCTGCTCACCATTTCTTTTGATGTATGTCCCCAGGTTATGAGATGCAGTAATGAACCTAGGATGAACATGAGGAGAATCCTTTCAAGTGTTTAATAATAATCTTTTATGTTTTCATGTTTAAAGTTCCTGGTTTCCAAGACACTAAACCTTAAAGATCCTCGGTTTTGTAAAATGTAATGAAAGTTTATGTGATAAAAAGGCGGGATGCTATAGTTGGTATCAAAGGATGGTTTAGTTATTTATGGAAATTAGGATATGAAAACTTTAGGAAGAAGCCTATAGAAAAGTTAAAATATAGGAAATGTTCCTGGTATTTTGGTGAGTATTGAGTAAGGGGTTGCCAAGAAAATACATCCCTATCTGGATACGAGCAGGTAGAGGTGGATCTGGCACAGATGTACATAGGGGTAAAACCCAAAAACACCGCTTTGAGCTAGACTCGAACGGGAACTGGTACACGAAAACGGCCCTTGCTGCACTCTTGGTTACGACACTCCCGGGGGATATGCTTTGGTAAATTCATAAGCTTAGTGTGAACCATTGTTAAAGGAACATAGATAAAATAAAATAAAGATTCACATAATAATATATGATCATGGATAACCTAGATGGTAACCTAGGGGATCACAAGTTAGGTTATACTTTTCTTCTACAAGTTATCCTTATATTCTTTTGGTTCCTTTTCATGATTATTGGCTAAGTATTTAAGCCCCTAATTATAGTTTCTTTTCTTAGTTAATGGCGGGAAATGGAAGAACATGTCCCAACAACCAATGTGATAGGAAATGCGATGATTATCGTATTAATATGACAGGGATGATTAGGGGATTAAAATATGATTATTATTTTGGAAGACGTTCAATATTTTGGGGACCCTATATGATCGAGGTAAATAGATTACTACGGTATTTTCATTGAGGAGTAAGCTTGACTTATATTTTGAAGAATCGATGAATTTGAGGTGTACTTATAGTAATTTAGGTTACTTATGTGAATGATTAACCTATCTTGGGTAAAATATTTTTAGGTTAGATACTTTTGTTATAAGATGTTAGGAGTGGTTGATGTTGTTTGGAGATGAACAATGAAGTTTATTTTGGAAGACTATGTTATCAAATCCTTCTTGTATTTGGGTTTCAATCTTAGTTTGGTTTATTTTGAGGAATTTTAAGGACCGTTATTTATGGAATGGTCTATGATGAACTTTGGGTATTACCATGGAACTTTAAAGATTTAAAAGTAGTTTCCATTCCTATGGGATTCTTTCTTTTTTAAGAGTTTTTTTACCTTACCCTTTCTATTTTTGGGATAATGTTTAAATATAGAAGAAATAAGTAGTTAATATTTTGTGGATTATGTGATTCTCTAGAAGATGATTCTTGTGTTTTGATGAGACCAAGTAGTTTTGAATGCTCATAGTTTGGATAAAAGATTAGTTTTGGGTAGAAACTTATTAAAGGATGAAACTCTACATGAAGATAGGTATATTTCTTATGTTTTTGTTTTAGGTTGTAAATTAATTCCTCAAAATTATGAAAAGGAACGTAAAACAAAAACGTTGTTGGTTTACGTTTCCTACTGGGTAATCAAAGACCATTTACACACATCATAAGTTTGGGATTTTCTTATGGTTAACTTTCTCCTAATCATGTTTTCTATCACTCTCCCCCAGAACTTGACCCTTTGTTTTTGCTTCCATATCCATGTTTTCCTCCATGGAATCCTATTATGGGTTAACTCGGGTGACCTTTGTACTCCCCTTTCTTTATTTTAAAGTAATAGTTTTACTAACTCCTTTTCCGATGTGGGAATTTCAATGAAATTTCAAAACCCAATTTTAAAAATTGCGAGGACGCAATTTCTTAAGGGGGAAGATTGTAACGACCCGAAATTTTGAATAAATCTTGTTTCCTAATTTTATGTGTTATTTTATTTTATTTTTTTTATACTCAACAAAAATGTTTCATTTGATAACATGAGTATAATTAAAATGAGACCGTTGGGTTTTGACTGTTATATGACCATTAGTCAATATGACCGTTGTAAACTAAACGTTTCGATTATTGTCTCTAAATACAAGTAATCTTGGTTAATTAATATAGAAAGAAGATTCGATGGCCTCACCCAGTAGTCTTGGACCGATCGAAGCCCATCTAACAGAACTTGGGAAGGAGGTAGCACCACTGGGCTTTGCTCTGGACCAAACCCAAGACGAACTTCATCGTGTGAATCTAGAACGGAATCGCCTTTGCGAGAAGTTCAAACTGATAGAAATTACTACTCGTGCGATGTTAGCCGAGCCTCCCTCAGATTCTCTCACCTTAGCACACCTTACACTTAGGTCATATGCTGGTGTGATAAGGGGATATGTAAGGAGACCGTAACTGCCTTGTGTAATCCTTTGTTTTAAATAAAAATTGGGATTTCTTCTTATGATGAAGTTTATGAATTTTTTAAATGACCGGATAAATATAGTATGCATATTTTTGATCAATTTTAGAAAAAGGATATTTTAAAAATGTTTATGTAAACCTTAAATAATTAAAAATGTGTAAATATTTTCAAAAAATGGTCTTCTAAAATTATGTTCAGTATGAAATTTAGAGTCTAATAAGATCAACTTGATTTTTTATGAATAGTGATTTTATGATTAGGATTAGTAATGTGTCCAAATGGATTAGTAATCTCGCTTAAAGAAAGTATTAATATAATCCAGGAACCTTGATTAAGTAATGTGATTCAATAAAATGGTTAAATAACGGTTTCATAAATTATTATTCAAGTATTAGTTTTTTCGAGTGAATAGTATTTTTTAATTAAAAAAAATTAAAAAAATTATTTTTATAAAATGGATTTCATTTTTGAACTCAGAGCACCGATATTATGTTATGGTAATTTTTGGGGTTTTTTCTGAAAAAATGAATTTTTGGTGAATAGTGTATTTATTTAAAAAATAAATTAAAAATATTTAGAAAATTATTTTTATAAAATGGAGTTCATTTTTGAAATCAGAGCATTGATATTTGGTTAAGGTGAAATTTTGGGATTATTCTGAGAAAGTTGAATTTTCGACGAATAGTGAAAATACAGTCTTTAAGTTACGGGTGTTTAATGACATCATTAAATGATGTATTAAGTATGTAATCAATATGGTCGACTTATGAATAGTAAGATAAGGTATGAGGTGTCCGAAGTGGCCAATACCATGGGCAAATACCATGGGCAAGCCCATGGTTTTGCCAAAACCACTAATGAGGTGTCCCTTGGCCATTAATGCCTTGTCCCCTCACTTTCCCTATAAATACCAAGCCATCCTCTCATCCATTTCGACTCCCCACTCTCCACCAACGAATTTATGGTCTCATTACCTCCCAAGTAGTCCTATCAAGGTGCCCCCAAGCCCTCAAGGTCCCAACCTTTGAGTTTTAAGAGTTACATTTTAAGGTAAGGGATCCGATCTCTCTCTTTCTTTTCAAGAAATCTCTTTTATGAAATTTCTTTTATGCTCCATGTTCTTTTGTTAAAGGGTGTTATTTTATACTCTTATTACTGCCCTTTTCATGTTCACATAATGATATATCCCCTCTTACTCTCATTATTTTGTTTTATTAAGTTTTAAGTGGCGCTATTAGGCTGCCGAAATTTTTGTAACAGATTCTTTCTCCCTTCTCATTTTTCAAGATCTATTTTCATGTAAAGTATTTCAAGTTCATTTTTATTATGTTGGGGAATGATCTCTAAATTTATCATACTGATATTTTATGATCATATGATGAGAGACCCAATTTGATCTCTTCAATTTAGTATTTTGAAGTTTTAAGTGGCGTCGTTAGGCTGCCGAATTTTTAAGTGGTTCTTCACCCTTCTCATTTTGAAGTTCTACTTTCATGTCAATTCTTTAAAGTTCCTTTTTGTTATGTTGGGGTATGATCTATATATCTATCATACTGATATTTTATGACCATATGATGAGATACCCCATTTTATCTCTTCAATTTAGTATTTTAATGTTTTAAGTGGCGCCGTTAGGCTGCCGAATTTTTAAGTGGTTCATCACCCTTCTCGTTTTGAAGTTCTACTTTCATGTCAATTCTTTCAAGTTACTTTTTTTTATGTTGGGGTATGATCTCTATATCTATCATACTGATATTTTATGACCATATGATGAGAGACCCCATTTGATCTCTTCAATTCAGTATTTTGAAGTTTAAGTGGCGTCGTTAGGCTGCTAAATTTTTAAGTGGTCCTTGCACCTTTCTCCCTTTTTAAAGTTCTAATTCCATGTCAAGTCTTGCAAGTTCCTTTTTATTATGTTGGGGTATGATCTCTATATCTATCATACTAATCTTTTATGTTCATATGATGAGAGACCCTATTTTATCTCATCAATTCATTTTTGGTTGAAGTTTATGTAACGCTGTTAGGCTGCCGAATTTTCATAAGAGAAATATTATTTTTGTCTTCCTTTCATGTTCTTCATTTCATATGGTATATTTTCAAATTTCATTACCAAGTTCTTAAATCCATTATATTCTGTCCATATACTGTTTTATGGGTTATTTATGAATGTTTGACCCATGTCCCCTCTCTTTTCAATGTTTTCTAAAAACCTTGTAACATAGTCGTTATGCTGCAGAATTTTCATCTCAAAATGTCTCTCTCCTTTTTCTAAAGATATTTTATTTTATTAAGTGAATACTCAAAGCTCTACCTTCTATATGGGTATTCACATATATACCAAGATGTTCTATTTTAAATTCTGGTATTTACATACATGAAACCTGCTTTCCCTTTCTGTGGGTTTAAAGTGACATTAAGATCATGTCTTTAAAGCAGCTTTTAAAACGTTATGATTATGAAATGAAACCCATTTATTTTATGCTATATGAGTTGTTTATGAAATTATTTATGATTATATATGTGGCTCACATGATAATAAAGGAAAATTTAAGGGTGCGACCTGATAGCGCTCCAATGCATTGGGTAATGATGTAACCACTAGAGATTACAATTTTCACGATACCTTGGTGAATAACCTTGGTAATTTTCAAATGACACCTTGGGGATGGACCTTGGTGATATGTTCATGATTGTCTATGTTAAATGATGTAGCCACATATTCAATTTATGAAAAATGTTATTTTTATTATGATATGCCTCATGATTTCTTTCTCATGCCTTAATGTTCTTTTCATGACCTTATTGAAGTATCTCAAGTTCACATGTAAAATGTTTCTCTTGTTTCCCTTACTGGGCCTTCTGCTCACCCTTTCTTTTGATGTATGTCCCCAGGTTATGAGATGCAGTAATGAACCTAGGATGAACATGAGGAGAAGCCTTTCAAGTGTTTAAGAAGAATCTTTTATGTTTTCATGTTTAAAGTTCCTGGTTTCCAAGACACTAAACCTTAAAGATCCTCGGTTTTGTAAAATGTAATGAAAGTTTATGTGATAAAAATGCGGGATGCTATAACCTTTATGGAAAAACATAACATATCATGAAATGTGATTCATGTCTACTCATATTTACCAATATCTATAGAATACCATTCATGGTGTGACCCTTATAGTTGTGGCATGGTCTGAAACGTCCCTTTAAACAATGATACACCAATTATTAATGAACAATATACTATAGTATGAAATGACACTATTATAGCATGAGCCTTTTCATTACATACTGATACCATTGGACCCCCATACTAGTGCAACATTTATTTTCATGAGCTAGGTATCCCAATGAAATTATCTCTTCATATTCCAGTAGAGACATCCATTATTGTTAAATGTTCCATATTACAATATGTCTCTCCTACATCTTAAACCCTTCATAGTTACACCATCCCTACTATGGTTTGATATATTACACTAGATTGAACATCGTCATTTGGAACACTCCCATAAAAGTGTAATCACGTCCTCCTTGTTCTGAGACACTTATTATCCACAAAAAACAGAAATTTTTCATATTTTCTCACCTTTAATGATCTGCTAACTCATATATGATAATGTTTTAAATAAATATATTGGTAAAATACATCTAAAACCCATGACTAAATTTCATTTTGAAGCTAGTAATAATATGTTTCCAATTTTTACTCCATCTACTCACTATACCAAATTGTAGAATGGTTGGTGGGAATACTCCTACTCTTAGTGTAATAAAAATTATACTATGATCATGATTTACTAAGATAAAATTGCATATCACCCTTTTCAATTCACTTATTGAGGGGCTTCTTCAAACCAAAAAACTCATTAATTACCCCAAACCATCAAGGGCACTTAAATATCCCAATGGACCCTCAACCGACCTATATAAGTCATTCACTTAAGTCCTATCCCAATTTGGATCATAGGATGTACCTCTAAATTGATCCTCTATCTCTTGATCCATATAATTTTACTCATCCATTAATAGAACCCATGAGTAAGAACTATCTTTTATCATTAACCAACAAAATCACTCTAGGAATCTAATTACACTGATCATTCAGGATTCTATAAAGGTAATATTCATATGGTTTACACCCCAAATCCTGATGAACTATCACACACAGAAGCATCACACACAAGAATCACGCCAAATCATAACTAATCTCAATATTGACAATAAATTCAAACATAATCAATTCATGAAAATTCAATTTTACTCACCTTAAGGAGGAGGACTCGATGTCAGAGGAGGAGGAGGCGTCAACAACGGAGGCAGCGGAGGGAGCGCAGAGGCAGCAGAGCCAGCTCGGAGGCAGTAGAGCAGACAGAGGAGGAGGAGGAGGAGGAGGAGGGGGAGGCGTCGGTGGAGGAGGAGGAGGCTGCGGTGGAGGAGGAGGAGGAGCCGCGGTGGAGGAGAAGGAGGAGGAGGAGCCGTAGTGGAGCAGGAGGAGGAAGAGGAGTTGCGGTAGAGGAGGAGGAGGAGGAGGCGGCCGTAGTGGAGGAGGAAGAAAAGGAGGTCCCGGCCGCGGCAGAGAGGAGGCAACGGCGCATAGTAGGGCTTCCGCGAAAGCTTGACACGGTGTGGGGAGGAGGAGGAGGACCCGATGGATTTTATAAATCCCGTGTGGACCTTTATCAGCACTAGTAAAAAACACTGATAAAGGTTGGACTTTATCAGCGCTTTTTTAGTGCTGATAAAGGGTGAATTTATCAGCGCTTTTCATTTTAGCGCTGATAAAGACCCTCTTTATTAGCGCTTTTGTAGCGTTGATAAAGACAGACTTTATCAACGCTAATAAAAGCGCTGATAAATGTATAAATTTAATAATTTTTTATATTATTATATATTTATTAATAATTATAACTCTAAATAAATATATCTTCATTTATACTTATAAAATTATTTGAAAGGTATATTTATATATATATCATTGAAAATATAATAAAATATATATATTTTTTTAAATATAATGTAATTTTAATTATAAGTGTACATTTTTTAGAACATATATATTATATAGGTAACATAATGAATTATAAATTAATAACACGTCAACGTGATATGTAATTATAATCTATAAATGAACATTATCCTTGCACATATATATACGCATGATATATTCATTGACCCCAATTCATTGGAAAACACACATATATTCAATAATTTTAATTATACATATATATTAAAAAGTATTATATATTTATAAATAAAACAAATATATTAAATATAAACAAATATAATAAATATATATATTAAATGTAATGAATTAATAAATCTAATAAATATAATGAATTAATAAATCTAATAAATCTTATAAATCTAATAAATATATTTTTTATTAATCTTATAATTATTTAATTATATATATATATAGTTATAACATGTTTTTTTATTTAATGTATACAACAAACATTATCAGCGCTAAGTAAAGCGCTGATAAATGTAACCTTTATCAGTGCTAAGAAAAGCGCTGAGAAAGGGATATTTAAAGCGTTGATAAATGTACCCTTTATCAGTGCTAAAAAAAGCACTGATAAAGGGTAAACCATTATCAATGCTTGTTTTAGCGCTAATAAAGGGTACATTTATCAGTGCTTTTTTTAGTGCTGATAAAGGCCTACCCCTTTATCATCGGTTTTCCGTTAGCGCTGATAAAGACCGGCGCCTGCCTTGCCCAGTTTTTTGGTAGTGTTTCTTTGACTCAATGGAACATCTAATATTACATTTTCTACATGAATCTAAATGTGGAGGTCTGGTATAGTTTCGATGGATGTACCCATTTGAGAGATGAATTTAGAAATTTAAGAAAAAAGTACGTAACAAAGCATCAGTTGAAGACTAAATTATTGAATCTTATTTGCAAGAGGAAATTACTTTTTTCTGCTCTCACTATTTTGAATCTGAATATCCCTCAAAACAAACCCGCATGGGATGGAACAAGGGAAATTTTAATGATGAAATGGACAATCAATTATCAGTTCTTAATCAGACAAATCTTGGATTCAGTGGAGTTCAAGAATGATGGCTTTCATATGATGAACATCACAGAGCTCATACATATGTTCTGCTCAACTGTGAAGAAATGACAGCATTTATACTGTGAGTTCTTCTATCACTTATTTTATAATTTCTGTTACAGTATGTAAACTTATTTTATTTGTAGGTTATATGATAATCATATCAAGAAACAACTTCCACAAATTACAACAGCATCTCTTGAAGAATGAAAACAAATTGTTTTCTCTCGATGGTTTCAAAAACTCGTAATATAAATTATTGATGGTTTAATATCAATTTAGTTTACTATTTATTATTTTGATAATTGTTTTAAAAAAAATTAGGTGTTTCAACATTCTGATAAAATTGATAAGCGACTGTGTATATTGAGTAACCCACCATCTAAAATGGTTAAATCTTATAATTCACATATGGTGAATGGTTTTCAATTTCATACACGTCCATATGGGGAATCAAAAAAATAATGAACAGTGGAGTTTTTTTGAGAGGATCACATCATAACGAAACTGAAGTTGACTTTTATGGAATTCTGGATGAAATTATTGAGCTATGTAATCTTGGATAGAATTACATAATGATGTTTAAATGTCAGCGGTTGGATACTGAGAGAGGCTTGCATGTTCATCCGACTCATGGAATCATCGATATTAAATATAAAAGTATTCTTTCAGTAAATGAAACATTTTTACTATCTCAACAGGCACATAAAATTTATTACGCAAAGTACTGTGCTACTTCAAGAGACCTGAGTGATTGATGGTGCATAATAAAAATGAAATCTCAGGAAAATCAATTTACTCAAACTGAATGTGGTTCTTCTGAAGTGGAAGGAATTGAAATTTTTCAAGAGACTACTCAAAATCCATCTTTTTCACAAAGAAAAGTGAATATCGTTGATGACACCCCACAATTAAGGGTCGATGGCGATGAAGATGTTAATGATGTTACAAATGAATTTGAAATGACAAGGGATGGTGAAAGTGAAACTCATATGGATATTGATGATGCTGAGGAGGAATATGAAGACATTGACATCATCAGATATGAAGATGATGATGAAGGTGAACGTTGACACAGTTAAATGTTGGTTATGATCATAAATAATATATATATATATATATGATATTTATTTTCAACTATCTACTAACAACAATCATTTTTTGTTTCAGATGGATCCTGATCTATTTCACAAGTTGCAGGAGGATGATCTACCTTTGGATGAGGGGGATGTGAGATCATCTGACCCTCAGCCTACTGGTGGTTCAGGAGGTACGCGGAGGGGGCGCGGTCTTGCGCGACTGATGATTCCTGACCCTATCCCCGAGCTATGTCCATGTCTTGGCTTCGATCCACACACACGGAGGTATGATAACCTGTATATTTTAGTTAGCTTTTACATTAATTTATTTATATATGTACTAATTTTTTGATTATTTATTCTTTTTTCACAGTTTTGTGCATGTAGCTGTTGGACATGGGAGTGCTATCTTGTGCAATTATTTTTCTCATCCATGGATCACATGGGAACAGATTCCTATTGATATGCAGATCGCCATGTACAATCATTGGTTGGTATGTAAATAAATAATATTTATTTTGAAATTTATTTTATTAATAACTTGATATTATAAATTATTTGTAGGGTTTATGGTATCCCATCGAGGATATCATGTGTGACGCTATCCATACAGCATGGGAGGTGGCAATGCGTGAGCGTTTGCATCAGTTTTTGCATAATTTGAGAAAAACGACCATTAAGAAAGTAGGAGCGATAGTATTTGATGAGTCGTGTAGAGGTCACTGACCAGAGTACATTTCATCTCAGGTTTGGGATGGATTATATGGACACTGGTGGGGTGGTGGATTTCAGAGGAGGTCTTCATTGGGTCGGCAAGAACCGGGGGAGACAGGAGGTGACGCATCGAGCTGGTAGTCGTACATTCAGTACGCATAGAGAGCATTTGGTAAGTATATTTTTTTTAAAAATTATATAACTTTAAATATAAACATTTTATTTTATATTTTTGTGGGTAGTCAAGCATCCCGATATTACGGAGTTCGACATTTATCGAAGGATGTATAGTGATCCAACCACTGGAGAGATTAGAGGTGATCGCTAGCATCAGATTGTGGTTAGTATTATTTTTTCAGTTTGACAATTAACTGCATATAATATTTTCACAATTTTAATTCCAAATTGGAATTGAAGGAGTCATATGAGGTTGCGAACTCTCAGACATAGGCTGAGGGTCAGGAAGAGGCGACTGATCAGACCAGTGCACACCATTTCGACGAGGCAGCATGGATGCAGGCAACTCAGTATGGCTTTGAGAAGGGCCGAGTAGTTGGTATCATCTCTCATGTGACTCCTGGTACTTATTATGGTACTGTTGCGATGTCGGTATCTAGCTCGAGAGGAGCTCGTGGAGAGGCATCATCTTCTGCCTCACAGTATCAAGAGTAGTTATGAGATTAGAATGACATTATAGAGAGTTTGCAGAAGCAGCAAGAAGAGATGTATCAGCAGCAGTAGCATCAAAAGCAGCAGCACGAGGAGGAGATGCGTTGATGGAAATAGCAGCATCAGGAGCAGATGGAGTACATGCACCGTCTGACACGTAGTTTGGGGATGAAGTTTCCTCCACCATCTCCTTCAGCTCCCCCACCTCCTCTAGAAGACGACCCCCAATGATTTTTTTATGTTAAAAACATTTGAATTTAACATTTGTGTAATATAAACTATTTACAGTTTCCGTCTTTTATATTGGTACGAATATTAGATAATTTAATTTTTAATATTTTATGATTTTTTTTGGGAATATTGAGAATTTTAATAATTTTTATTTTTTATTATTTTAATAATATTAATATTATTATTTCATTAATCATAATTTTATTAAATATATTTTTTCAGTATTATATTTGTTAATGTTTGTTTATTTTACTAATAATAATAATAATAATAATAATAATAATTTATGATTTTTTAATATTATTTTGTGAATATTGAGAATTTTAATATATTTTTATTTTAATTATTTTAATAATATTAAAATTAATTTTTCAACAATCATAATTTTTTTAATTTTTTTTTAAATTTATTTATTATTTGTGATGAGATCTGTTGCGACGAGTTCCTGTCGCAAATAGTCTAAATAATTTTTTTAAAAAAATGATTTGCGACGGGATTAGGGACCTGTCTCAAAAAGTATTTGAAACAGGCTCGTCACAAATAGTCTAAATAATTTTTTTTATAAACGTATTTGTGATGGGACTATGGGATCGTCGCAAATAATTGTTGCAACGGGCCTATCGCAAAAAATGTATATATATATATATACAATATATAATCAGAGACTTATTTGGGATGGGGAAGTAGCCCGTCATAAAAAAATGTTATTTGCAATGGGCCCGTCGTAAATAATATTTTCTGCGACGCCGTTTTCTACGACGGGCTATTTGCGACAGGACCCCGTAAGAAAAAACTTATTTCTGACGGGATCCCGTCGCAAATATCTAGAATTCTAGTAGTGGAGAGATACACTCCATCAGGTCCCACACAAACATCTCAGATGCTCACCCGAGAGATCACACTCCTCAGATATCATCACTGAGGAAACCTTGCTGAAACAACATAAACACCAAACTACTCGGTTAATGGATCACTCCTAGGGTTCTCTAGGGGATACCAGAACCCACACCGGTATACGAAGATCTCATAGATAGGGGATCACTCCCAGGGTTCGTTGGGGGATACCACAACCCGATCTGGCATTCGTAGATCTCACAGACAGGGGATCACTATCAGGATCCGCTGGGGGATACCACAACCCGATCTGGCGCTCGATAGAAACACGTCACTCAGATAGAGGATCGTCACCCATGTCACAATGGTCACAATGATAGCGAAACCCTATCTGGTACATCTCGCGTTGTAGGGTATCGAACTGACGATGCTGCAACCCTACAGAAACCACGCGCTGAGTAGGGGATTGTATAACCAACAATACCATAACCATACTATAATACTCATGCTGTTGTAGTGGATCATATACCTGATGATGCCACAAACCCTACGGGGTTAACCTGCTAGATAGGGGATCGCCGCCCATGGATAAGCAGTCACATCGATACCAAGAACCCGATCTTGGGAAACGATGCTAGAGGATACTGCTCCAAGCCCATCGGAGGGATGCCACAACTCTAACAGATTAAACATCCCATCGAGAGGATCACAAACCTATACTAAGGTTTTGATGTTGCGCGAACCCTCGTAGGAACGAACCAAGGGAGTACCCTCAACCACTGTTGGTCCAAATGTCGCTAACCCAAGCAATCTGCCACAACGCCACACCGCACACCTCCAAGGATGATATCGAGGCCACCATTGCGATCCACGTGAAAAAACACGCACGATAGGCTATTTACTCACCTGAAACAGACAACCGGTAAAAAAGGAACAATTCACCAAAGCTATCCCATGTGGGGCCCACACTACGATCCCTAAAATCATCAAGCAGATCATACCACTGCGATCCCCTTGGAAAAACATGCAGGATAGACTACTCGATCGTCCCAAACGGACACCTGGTGAAAAAGGTACTATTCACCAAAGCCATCCTGGGTGGGGCCCACACCATGATCCTGAAACGCATCAAACGGAGCACACCATTGTGATCCCCTCGGAAAAACATACAGGATCGACTACTCGTTCGTCCAAAACAAACACCCGGTGAAAAAGTTGTGTTTCTCCGAAAATGCCAAAACCCAGCCTTGTGAGCCCCACACCCTGTTATTGGTTAGAACACTCAGAAACCATCAAGAAAATTCCTCTATACCATCAGGGTATCAATTCTACTGACGACACGTCAATCAGACGCTCCGGGTAGAAGATACAACGGCCCGAAGTTGAATAATAATAAAGTATTAATATTTTATTCGACGTTTCTTGCTCCCAGGCCACGATCCTGAAACATTAAAATCTCAAACCCACCTCAAAGGGTTCACCTTATCTCTAGGGTTGCGTCCCCGCAAACGACACACAATTTGGATCTCCAAGGAGCAAGATACGGTGGTTTTAAAACCCCCCGTGTATAAAAAGACGGCGGGACCGGCCTGAACCTGTCGGTCCGGCCGGCCTGGGGTGGCCCGCACTGGCCGACCAGGCCGCCACCACGGCTGGCTGTTCCGGCCGGATTCCCTCCACCGCGCTAATTAGCGTGTGGCCGCACCTCAGGTGGCCGCCTCCGCCTCGCCGTGCCGGCCTGCCGTGGCCCCTCGCCGGCGCCAGCGCCGCCGCGCTGGTGCCGCGCCGGTGAGACTTTCACAGACTACCAGGACCACCCCGGTGGTCCGTTTTTTGATCCGGAGGTGTCTTTGTGACCCTTGGGACCCCTTATACACTGCTACAGATTCAAAACAAAGAAAAACACATCATAAATGGGATCAAGGGTTAAAACTCAAATCACCTACCTCGCGGGCGAAACACCGAAGCTTCGAGTGCAGAACGACGCCTGCGACGCGCTGGAACTCAATTTGCCGACGATTGGTGTCAAAATTGGACATCTGGGGCTCGATTTGGAGAAGAAATGGAGGAGGGAGGGGGGTCGTTGCTTCCTACACATACAAGGGTTGGGGGGGGGATGATGATTGATTTCTTTTTATTTATTTATTTAAATAAACTCCACTTTATCTTCCCGCCAACACGCCTCCGACCCAGCACCCGATGCTGACTAAAATTATGTCGCACCTAGGGTAAACACGGCATTTTGAACGTAACAGCGTACTCAGAATTGCGATATGATACTATGTTCAGGAGTTATTCGAGCTGACTCTCATAAAGAAAATTTTCCATTTATTTACGAAAATGCCCCTGGTGACTTTTCTCACAGCAGGCCCGTGCCCTCAAGGTTTACACCCCTCCTAGGGTTAATGGCATAGTCCGAACACAATCATGCCATTAAATTATTATTCTAAGCTACCGTTTAGGAGATAATACACCCCTTCCACGTGCATATTATAAAAAACTTAATTTTTTTTATAAAACTTTTTCTGGGAACATCGGGCCTCTAAATCGCACACCATCTTCACGCCTAACTCTGGAATTATTCATAGGAATATTCCAAATTTTGACAGGGTCAAAACCCGAGTCACTATAATAAATATACAATAACCCTATAAATTTTATCATATAGCTTGATGTTTAGTTTCTTGAATCCACATATCTTGACATATATGAATATGTATAATCATTATGCATAGGTTTCTCTCTGGTAAAACACACTCTTATATAAAAATTACTATGAAAGTATCAAAAAAATATACATCATTTTTCTCCATTGTTCTCTTCCTAGATTTAATATAAAATTACTAACCATGCCTACTACATGATCTATATCAGGTCTAGTATGTACCTTCACATAATTCAAATAGTTAACTATGGTTGAATATGTTTTTTTTATATATCCCCTCTCTCCTCATCATTATAAGGTGATTAACTAGAACTAAGCTTAAAATATATGTTAGGAGTACAAACCAATTTATCTTTTCACATAGAATATTACTAAAGAACCTTTTCAATACACCTTTACTGATATTGTTATATTCTCAGCAATTTGATATCATAGGATATCACCATGCCAATAATATATCTCATTAGTCTAAATTAATTCATCACAAAATACATAAAAACTCATTTAATATATAATTTATAGAAGAATCATTAAAAAAATAAGTGTATCATCAATATAAATCAATAATATAATAAAATAATCATTAGAAAAAATTTGAATATAAATAAAATGATTATAATAGGACTTCTTAAATCACTAATGAAAAATGATATAAAAAAATTCATATACCACAACCTATGAGCTTGTTTCAAACCATTCAAGTTATTCTTTAACTGAGATACATAATATTCCTTATCAATTTTTATAAAAACCTCATGATTATCCATATAATTCTTCACTTATATATCACTATGTATACACGCTTTCTCCACATCTATATACTAAATATACAAATAAAAACTATCATAAAAACCAATAATAAATTGAATGGAACATATTTCAATAATAGGAAAAAAATTCATTAAAATAAATATATTTCCTTGAATGGAAACCTTTAACATCTAATATTTACTTATACCATGAAATAGAACTAGATTCTTTATTATTAGCCTAATAAATCCACCAATCTTGAAATTCTCTCTTTATAATTTCTTACTATATAGTTTGGTTATTTTATACTTTGAAAAATAAATAAAGTCCTAACACCCAAAACATAGAACTGATCATAATTGATCTCCTTATAATACCAAAAAACATCATAATAATCTATCTAAAAAATGATAGGTAATAAATTGATGTTTTAAGTGGTAATAAATTATGTATGGACTCAAAAAATATATAGGAAACTTTACTTTGGATAGTAAACATTGAACTCTTTCAAATAAAGTCATGACCATCTTCTCAGCTACACCACTAATAAAATGTGTATTATGATAATAAATCTAATTTCAAGATACTTCCTACAAATAATAATCATAAAAAATAATAAAATACTCACCCCTTATTAATGAAAACATATTTCAACTTCTTACCTCTTCCTCTATCAATAGAAACATAAAAATTTCATTAAAACATTGGGCTCCTGAATTTTTTCATAAATCACCAAATATTTTTTGAATAGTCATCAATAAATGTAATAAAATAATCTATTTCAATTAAATCCTTTGATTTTATAGGAGCAAAAACATCATAATGTACTAACTCAAACATATGAATTTCTATGCAAAGGATGATGTTTGATAAACAACTCTACTATGTTTCTAGAAAATAATGATCATACATGCGAATTTGAAAACATTAAAACCTGGAATAAAATTTCTCTTATCCAAACAACCAATTACCTTTTTACAAATGTGGATGAGCCTCTTGTAACATAATTTTGAAGATTCATTTCACTCAACAACACAAGAAGTATTAAAATAGTGATAGTCTTTGGAAATTATAAACATGGATGATTTTTTCCTTGATCCACATCCAAGAAAATCCTCAAAATCTTCCACTAACTATATATAAAAGTACTAGAAAAAAATTATCTTTAAGAATAATATAATAAATTATATTTTGATAAACCATTAGGTTATTTGGTTTTTTAAAACATCTTATTTATAATTCTGGTCTCCAAAAAAATAGTTATCATACCTAAAACAAGCATTACATCGTTACCCATAATTAAACTAAAAAAATTACTAATATTGTAATGTGTAAATAATTACTTCTTAGGTGTAATATAAAAATGGACACAACTGTAAATGTCTCAATAAGAGTCACCAGAATCAACATTATTATAATCATAAAAAATAATAAGATCACATGTACACTGATAACATCATGATTATCACCATTACTATTATTATTTTATGGATTTTACTACATTATATTTTCCCTTTTTAGTTGATAAAAAATATTTTAGAATATAATTTCTTAACACTATGATGACACCAAAATTCCTTATATTTCATTCTTAATTTTCTCCTACCATTTTTTTCCAAAACCACTCTATCCTTGATTCCTCTTTAGGATTCCTCCCTTTTTCATTGTGACCAATAATGCATTTCTAAGGATTGAATAATAGTTAGTCAATATAGTGAAAGGAAATAGAAACCTTAAATTTATGATCACCATGCTATGAAAAAATAAAAAACATGTATATCTAAAATGATTAACACTATATACATTTAACCAAATATATATACTAATCCTATATTAAATCATTTTATTTGATAAAGATTAATAAGGAATAGCCAAAAAATAATTCCCTCCAGGTTTTATATGCACAAGCGTACTAAATCACAAAAATATTAGGTAAGATCCTCCTTGAGACAACAATAATCTAGTATATGTCAGATGGAAAAGTTAGTAGAAGTAATAGATATTAAAAAGATATTGATAGAGCTTGGGAAATGATTACACACCATTATCATGGCTAAAACATCATTTATATATCCCTTGAGTATTTTCCCCAAGCCTATGTGGAATTCACTCATACATTATTAAACATCTAAGTAAATGGAAATAATCACAACCACTTGTAACCATTGATCACTAACTCTCTCATAAGTTTCATCTTATGAAATGTTTAATCATGGATAAATTTCTTGGTTGAGCATTTAATGTAATATATTAACATTCAATTTCCATTATCAATATACATTATTTATACAATTCATACAATATGGTTTACGCATACCATTTCTTTATGATATAGCTTATCATACAGTATGATTTGGATGAGGTTGAGGAATTACGATATCTAAAATCATATTAAATTAGTTTCCAATAAGGTATAAAATAAGTATTTACATTATATATATATTTTTAAGTTTGATATAGATGAGATACATTATATTTGGTTATGACTTCATGGCATATCTCCACTAATTTTTCACTTACAGTAAAGACTGATTGACTTTGTGAAAATTAACCTTTATATTGTATCATATAAAATTTTGTGAAACCATATCCAAAAACCCTTTTTGAAATCATCAAAAAACATTTGTAAAGATATCATTTTTTCACTATTTATCACATAATTTGAAATAATTTATCAATATCCATAAAAAATCATTTTGTATAAAATATAAAACACTTTTTGAGTAGCTCTCTAAATTTTATAAAACTCAATCCCCATTCAGTGAACAAAAAAGTGTGACCCCATAGGACATTATAGCATAGAGAAAATAAAAATTATTAAATTCATAAATGTAATCAAAGAGTGGTCACTAACACCACATCAATTCTACTCAAGCTAAAAATGGTTCAGGGGTGATTTCAATCAATCACATGTATCTCTATACCTATTTCATCTATTTATATCATATGTAAGCATGCATTTTTATATTATCCCTTTTTCCAATACACCAAGTAAACATGGGACATAGAATATGAAAATCCCATATATCTTACTCACATATTCTTTCTTATCTAAGTATAATCTTACAAGGTCAATGAATAAATCACATTCCATTCATCTAAATGTATGATAACATCACATGTCCCTCATCTAGAGAGATAAGTACATAACATGAACATTATATATCTAAGGCTAAATACTTACAAAATACATCTTAATTGAGGACCTAAATTTCATACTCATCATATGAGGGAAAAAATACCATCATTGGTAAGACTCAACCGATGACATGATCAACAACATAACGAACCACCCCTAATTATCTGAGACTCAACACATGCATAAAAAAGGTATCAAAGTATGAAGGTTTTCATGGTAGGTATCATTCTATCATTAGGTGTGGGTAAATTACAATATAAAGCCTATGAAATTTCCCAGTAAGGATTGTTGTATCATTGAGAGGGGATGGGATGAATTAGTGATGCTTTTTACTTTTATGTTTCATTGAAACAACCTTTTCCTCCTATTAAAGATTCAATTCCTTGCTGAAAAAAAATTCAACCACACATCCAAAGGAACACAAGAGTTTATAAGGTTAAATATTAAATAAGAATATCTACGTCCTTGGTATGGTTTGGAAGTAATCCAATACAACACAATCCACTATAAATCAATCATTTGATTACAATGAATAGGATATACCCTTACACCCATGTAGCACTATGTAAACAATTCCAACAACGCGTGTTCTCCATCTTAGTATAAATAAAGTAAAAAAATGATTCTTTCAAAAATCATACTACTTATTCTTCTTTTTTATTCCACAAATATATTCAATTGAAAATGCTTATTTAATTTCTTACCCATAAGAAAGGTAAGAACTTCCTGGACTTTGTTTTGAAAAATTAGTACAATTTCACCAGTTGGATTTTCCCAGTCCAATTCCCCTATGTACAATTCTTCTTGATACAAGTCTTCCATGTATGATTCTCCCCAATATGAAAAATATGAATTTGAAAGAATATAGTAGAGATGAATCAGAACCACTTAAATTATGAGTACAAATAACTCGGTATGATTCTTCCTATATAATTCTTTCTCAGTCTGTAAATCTCAATACAAAATCCTGAATCTTATTATCCATCCTGATACGATGATCATACGAATACGATAAAAAAGATGATTATGTTAGTCAGATAAGTATGATAATCATTGTGTGTGATGATCAACTGAATACAACATTATGATCTTTTCTCTTCTTCTTTTACTCCAATCTGTCAAAACTTCTTTGTCAAAAGTGATTATGAAAGTTTCTTTCTCTATATTTAACTAATAGATTGTCTCTCTTGAATAGTAAATTAGTCATTCAAAAATTATAGTTTATGTTGGGACCAAGTTGAATGGAGAAGAAAGTTTGAAGAGTTAGCCTTTGCAGAGTGTTGTATTTTGTTGTCAACAAAGATAAATCAATTCACTTTGTAGAAGGATCAAAAATCAGACGATGCATTGCTGGTATGTATTTCACACATATCATGAGTTAAGAGAACTTGTGATGCAAACCTTATGAAGGAAAGGGGGAGAAATGATGATGCCAGTCATATAATGTTTTGATTGGAAGGAATGATGCTGCTGGGGATAGGGAAGTTTCAGTTCCCATTGCAACTCTGACGATGCTAAATCTGATCTATCAAAGGATAAATATCACGATAATGGGATTCGTGATAAGGGCAGAATAATGGTTATGGGAAGCAGTGAAGAGAGAAAATGACAAAGAAATGGACAATCTGGGGACGGCAGAAAAGCACAGTTTAATGTGGCACCGTTTTCCAGTGTTTGCCAAATTTTAGGGCCTGAAAATCGGGAGATGGAGAAATGTGTTTGGCAATGGATGGAGCATGAAAGATTTAATATGGTTTAGATTTTTGCATGCAAGGCATGATTGAAGGTCAGAACATCGAAAAATGACAAAGTCATAGAGTGCGCGGAAATTTAGGCATGTTGCGCGCAATATATGCGGGTTGCGCGAAATAGCAGCGGGTTGCGCGAAAAATTGGATCCTTGCGCGAAATATTTGTGGGATGCGCGAAATATCAGTGGGATGTGTGAAAAATGAAGTTTGCACGAAATATTGTCATGGTGCGCAAAATAGAGGAATGAATTTTTCGCGCAAAAGGTGGTTCGAGATCAGAAGCTCAAAAATTGGCAAAGGCATAAAATGCGCGAAAGATTGGAGCAGTGCGCGAAATCTGATGACGCAGGAAAGATTGGGTTTGCGCGCAATATGGAACGCGGTGCGGAATTTTGCACGCAATTGGTGCTTCATGCTTATAAGGATGAAAAATGGAAAAGGCATGAGGTGCGTGAAATATTGAAGCACGACGCGAAATATGAAGTTGCATAAAAGATTTTTTACACGCATGAAGGAGGTTTTACGCGCGGATTAGTGTTTTTCACGCGGGGTCAAAAATGCCTATAAATATGAGGCTAACCCTTCTCATTTATGTGTTCTCGACACTTAGAAGAAATCTCGAGCTCTGGTGCGCATAAATTATACGCTAAGGGAGTTGCGTGAAAAGAAAGAAGTTTGCATGAAAAGAGGATAGTTGCGCGACAAATTGAGAAGTTGCGCGAAAAGAGAAAAAGTTGCACGCAAAAGGAAAGTTGCGCGAAAACCCTTTTTCGCGCCAAAAGGGATTTTTACGCGCAAGCCATTTGAATTGCGCGCAAGGCACCCTAAAGGCTGTGTGAAATATTTGGGGTCTTCGTACGTATTCAGTAGTGCATAAGAGAGTTCTTACTGGCTTCTGGGTAAGGAAGTGAAGATTTGTACTTCAGAGAATACATCTATTCAATTGTAAAGAAGCACTGAAACATTGTGTTACCCTATTTGTGCTAAGAGGGAGCACACGCACTATTTGATTGTTTTCAAAGTGCTGCACGAGTGTAAGGGTATATCCTACTCATTGTATTCCACATAAAAGGATTTTTTTCTAGTGGATTGTGTGGTAATGGATTGTTTCCGTACCATACCAAGGACGTAGCTACTCTTGTTGAGTAGTGAACCTCGTAAATCTTGTGTTCCTATGGTTGTGTGTGTTCAGCAGGGAAGAAACTCTTTAACAGGAGGCGAAGGTTGTTTCAAAAAGGGGAAACATAAAAAGAAAAAGATATCAATGATTCACCCCCTCCCCCTCTTAGTGATACTTGGATCCTAACTTGGAACTTCAGTTTACTTTATCCTTTTATAGACATCCATCTAGTGGATTTACCGGGAATCCTGGAAATTTTTTCGCTTAATCAAATTCACCATAATCATAATTTACCCTAAAATTTGGGTATATTTTTAATTCATCAACTCTTCTCAAAGATTATCAATTCTTCTACAATCTTCACATCATATTTAGTATTTTATTTGAATTACCAGTAAGATTTCAATTCTGGGGTCCAATTTTTGGAATATGATTTCTTCAAAATAATTCTTTATACCAATTGTAAGAAAGTGTATGAAGAAATGGATACCACTTTGATTGTAGAATACAATTATTCTTTTGAATACCAAGCTCCACCTTGATAATTCATTTAAAAATAGCCACTTTCAACCCACGTTTACATCTTCACTTCTTCTCTTGACCTATTTTGAAATAATTCAGCTCTGATACAAAGGCTGTTGACCCAATTGAAATAAACATCATCTCCCTCATTCCTTCACTTTTTCACTTAACCTAGTGGAGATACGAGACATCTTTTACTCCTATTCTCTTGACCCAGTTAGAAGCCAACAAAGTAATTCAACCCTTTTGAAATGGTTTAATTCATTTTTTATCTCATTCTCTCATTCTCTTTTCATTCATCAACCTCAAGTAATTCCTTCCCTGAATATGATTGTCCAGAGTATGATCCTTCTAAGTATGATTGGTCTGGATATGATCATTTTCTTCCTGGTCCTGAGTAAGATCATCCTTGATATAAATGTTTTCTTATGAATATGATGGATGGTTAGATTCAATAGTCCCTGATAATGATCACTTTGGGTATGATCACTCTAATTATGATCATCAACACCTTTATTCTTTCCTTCTCAGCTCAAATCTGATTTCCATGAATATAATTGTACTGGGTATGATTATCATGGGTAAAATCTCTTGAATACGATTCTCAGAAACCTTTTCTTCTTTGAAAAAAATCAACCTGAATCTTTTTCACCCCATTTCTTTCACCAAGATTGCATCATAAGTTGTCGAATTAACTTATGACTTATGAAATACGAATCAGAAAATAATCGTCACATTTATTTTTTCAAAGTCATAGAGAATATGATTCTACATCAAAACAACCACTTCGTTCCCACTGAATTATGAGTGAATCTAATGACCATTTACTTTTAGAAAGATATTTTCTCTTTCATTACGGACCTGAGGTGAGTCTGATTAGAATCATTTATTCCAAACATCTCCTTCTCATTACAATGGACAGAGTGAGTCTTATTTTTTTGAAAACATGAGTCTGATTCTTTTGAAAACAAAATTCATTAAAAAATTTACCAAATACTAATTGAGGTTGTTTTACATTCATATAAAACTTCCTTAATAAAATAACATCTTTGAAAAGAAAATACAACATTTGAAAACAAACACCTTCTTCTTTAACTTGGTCTAAATAATCTCTCCCTTTGAATTTTTTTTCAAGAAAGTTTCAAAAATTACTAAAATTTTTCATCCTCAAGAAATGTATAACATAACAATTATTCTAAGCCTACATGAGCAAACTCATTATAGGAAACAATAATCATTGACAAAAAACAATTATATCCAAAATTAGTGATTATGACAACCTTTTTCTTTTTCTTTCCACATCTCTTCTTCACCCTCAACTTTTCTTTATCCTCCCTGGAATAAAAAAATCTTTTTTCCCTAAAACCACTCCAAAAAAAATTAGAATACTTAACTCACAAAATAATACTGAATTCATAGCTTACCCACAAATCCCCCTTTTTTACAGGCATCAAATGGATATATTTATGAAACAATTCATTCTCCCCCTGGAAATCACTATCATAAGGTAATATTAGAGAGGGGAAATAAAAATATAACTCAACTTTGAAGATAAATTGGTCATACAAGTGCACCATTGAGTTCATTTTTGAGACTAAGAACTGAGACAGAGTGTAATTCCTAGGGCTAGTGTTCCCAAAAAAATGTTTGAAATGCCTAAAATATATTATAACACACACACACACACATACACACGTTTCATGAAAAATGGAATAACTCCTAAATGGGGGACTTAATCATAAATCCAAGGGCACCATTGTGTTTAGATTGTGGGTTTTAGCTTAGTTAAGACACAACCTTTGCCGACATGAGGTGTTTTTGAAAAACAATTCATGGTTCAAAATGAATAAAATAAATAAATAAATAAATTTATTTTATTTCTTTCTGACATAGTGACTGATTTGTCTATAAATAAATTATTATATATTTTTCTTAGGGTTTTCCACTAAACCATAGAGACTGTTAGAGGAAAACAATATTGGTGAACGATGACAGATCAAGATTAGATCAAGTATCATTTTTTAAGGAGTTCATGAATCTCATAAAAGGTGGAAACATAAAACCATTATTCATCAATGATTGATCCAAACTCCGGGTAGAATGTTGATTTGTGTTTTCCATCCAGTTATTTAATACAGGAAGAATGTACGTTAATTATATGAACATAATCAATACACACATCATCGGTAGATTTAATTTGATAGAATTAGTATTGTTATTTATTTTTTATTCCACTTCAACTATTTTTCCAATGACAATGAATCAAGGATGAAAAAACAAAGGCTATGGTTCATTCCTCACATTTGATGGCTTTTGGATTTCTTCAAAAATTCTTCTCATGTTCATCAAGGGAATTTATTTTGTCCTGTGGTTAAAATATTACATGGTATTCTATCATTGAATGACCATTACTTGATATAATGGATCAATAACACTGGTTTAGTTTGTGATTGAAGGTATGATTGAGGTGTGATAATGGTATTGGATGAATAGAGGAAGATCAGAATAGATTTTCAGTTCCTGTTGTTCCCATTCTCAAAGTGTGGTGATGGGTTGTCTTGAAAGATCATTTTTTGAGAAGATCTGAACCCATATTTTTTCGGAGAAGATGCTAAGGCTCAACTAACCCCAAATCTATAGGTTCCATCAAGGGTGGTGGATTTTATGATACACAAAAATAAGTGGAAGATATCTAAATGGATATGGAAAATCCCATGGTACATAACATGTATTTCAGGATTACATGTCGTGTGGGAGCCCCAGGCTATAGTGATAGGGTTTTTACAATGAGTTAAATATCACATGTTGTGTGACCAGGTCACACACCTTATGAAACTTACCTAGAGGCTCAGCTTGTACCTCAGAGGGTACAAAAACATGGAATGGAGTACATGGTCATGGGAACACCATGTACTCAGACACAAACATGGATATGTGTATACGACATGACCATCTATACATGAGCACAACTAGGTGACACAATAAGGATGTCAGGTGACCTCTACATTCCACGTGTGTTACTCACAAATCATGTATATTACAATTGACATCCTATGTGGGGAAGAACCACATGGGAAGGTCCAGGTTGAGTTATGCACACTGCGTACTCTACTTACAAGATGTATACCCCTTAGAGAAAACTTGGAGCTCTTAATCTATTTAGTTTAGACTAGTGTTGGTTGTTTGGTTTTCCCTTTAGTCCTTATCCTTGAGGTAACATTAAAAAATTACTCCTTAGTTATTGATTGTGATCCCCTCTAGAGGATGAATCCCTAATAGAGTTCGTGGTGTCCCTTCATGAGACTAGAGTGATATTATCTATCATCATTACACCCTAGGTGGGGTTTTTAGAATCTGAAAGACATCAATGATAAGGTAGTTGATCCTCCATCAACTATTCCATATGGGTAGGGTTTGTGTTATTATTGGTTTAAAATCCCTTAAATAGTGGGATGATCTAGATTGGGTTCATAGTGTCCCCCATCATTTATGGGTATAACCCCCTAACTAAGTATCATGGTCTTTTGAGAATAGTGAGCTTTCTTAGGATGGGACCAGTGATCTAGTTTTCTTCAACGAGAGTCTCTTGTGATGGAATGGCTCATGGAGTGTATTCTCCCTGAAAAAGCATTTCTTGGAACTGAATCATGTAGATGGTAGTTGGTTATGACCGCTTGGTAGCACAACATCCTTCCTAAGTATATCTGAATGTTTTATGTTATAAGTTTATTTTTATATAATTGTATTGATATGAATATTATTTATAATACATGTTTAGTATTTTCGGGGTGTCCTACTGTGTATTGTTATACTCACCCTTGCATGGGATCTACCTTCACGTGTCATGTATTATAAAGATGATGTCATTTTTTACAGTGTCCTAGGAGGATGTGGAGCATGTGGAGCATAGAATGAGCTAGAAAAACCAAGGTGTTTTCTGAGAGATTTAATTTGGTCATAGTTCTCTCCCATTGATAAGTTTTTACTATGACAACCCTACTTTTTATTACACAATTAAACATAATTTATTACATAAACTTCACTTGATACAAAATAGAAGATCGAGAGGTCTATTGTCTTTGGGAGTTAGGAAAATTACATAACAACTTAAAACATGAAATACAACATCTTTATTGAAAACTTCCTTTAAATGACCACTAAATTCCCTCATACTTATCATTGCATGGGATAACCTGAGGACATACATAAGAAAAGGGTGAGCTATAAAGCACAATAAGGGAATAATCATGGAATAACATGAGGAATACAATACATGTTAGAAAATAGGCATATCAATAGAGAAAAATAGAAACATAAACATAAAGGCATGATGAAGCATGATAATCATAACATGGAAATGTGGCAACAACACTTAACATGGAATTAACATGAGCCAAGGCTCATTGCACATGGAGCATGAGTAAAACCTCATTACGCATGAAGCATGAGTAAACCCTCTTTGCACTTGAATTATCATGAGTAAACAACCATTGCACATGATGTATCATGATACTATACTTTACCCAATGAATTGGAGCGCTATCAGGGCACACCCTTCTTAAACATTTCATTTCATGCATAAGTGTGCCACATGGATCATAAAACATTGAATCATTCAACATAATATTTTTTTCCACGATAAAATAATGTGTAATGAATAAATGAAACTATTTAAACAATAATTAAATGTTTATAAAGGTAAAAACCCTTGATAAATAAATGGTCATGGTATTCACTACACAATGACTTTGTCTTGGAAAAGCGCGGTGCAATTTCGGCAGCATAACATCGTGACATAAGAACTCATAAAAATGGTTGATGAGAGAAGAAAGGGGTGTCTCATCATATTTACCTAACATGTAAAGTAATGGGGTCATATATATACATTTCCCAACAAATTTAATGGAATTTAGATTCATGATACAAAAGAATTGCTTTAATGTAAATGAGGAGAGAGAAATTTCTTTCAGAATTTTGGCATAGTAATGGGTGCACATGGGAGGAATTTAATGAGAGATAAAGGTGTCTAAAATAATCTAAACATAAATATTGAAGTATAGGGGAGGTGTTAAACCATACCCCAACATTTATAATTGAAATTAAAATGGAATAACAATTTAAAGAATATTGAAAAAAATGAGAAAAGAAGAAAAACCCTTACTTGGAAGTGTGCTTCCAAAGGATTGAGAGAGGCTTGAGAGATGATTTTTGGGAGCTTGGGGAGACTTGGTAGGATTCTAGAGAGAGTAGGTAAGAAGTTTAACTAACTCCAAAGTCTTTTAGTGAGGAGGAAGTTGGAGCTTGGGTGGGTTTATATAGGAAAGGTGAGGGAATTCTTTATTATTTAGGTTTGGGACACCTCACATTAAACTAATCCAAACCACAAACCATCCCATGGTTTTTGAACATGGTTTTTGGAAAAGGGAAGTATAAAAAAATAATTTATAAGTCCAAAGTTATAACTTATTAAAATAATGGGGTTGCTTATGTGGAGGTGAGTCACACTCCCAAGGAAAACTATTTAAAAATAAAAAATGTTTAATAAGTCTTGAAGGGTCCACTAAAGCTTTGTAAAATAAATAAAAAACCCCAAAATCACATTATTTTAATGGTAAAACATATATTGTCTGAACATGAAGTTTATAGTATTTTATTACATCATTATTGGGTCATTATGATGTCAAAAAACACATTATATATTTAAACGGTATTTAATTTTTATCCAAATATTTGACTGTCTCAAAAAATTATGAAAAAATCACCATTGGATAATTTCGACATCCTGATTCTAGAAATAATATTCATTTTATCTAATTAATTTTCTAAATATTTTAATTTTCACTTTTAAAATAAAAACCGACATTTATAAAAAATTCATGGGTTTTGACAAAAATGGCTTTCAAACCTGAATAAAAATTACAATCTCATTCTTAAAATTATACGATAATTTATATTTAATAAAATTTAATTTAATAATAATAATAATATTTTATTAAAATATTATTTAATTCAAAAATACATTAATTCATCAAAATATATTTCTTAGTTGAACATTAACTAAAAATACTATTTGTGCTTTAAAAACTATTTACAAGGTAATAATAATAAAATGAAAGTATACCCATTATTATATACAAAAATAATGTACATAACCATAGTACTAGGGTATTTTTACATAACCCCCTATAACACCCACATAAGACCGAAGATTAAGGTGTGTGATGGTGACATACTCTTGGGGTGGCTCAGATAACATTTCTCAGGTGGTAATCTCTATCAACTTCCAATTATCTCACACGGGATCCTTCTCGAGCTTAACATATTCAAGCTAAGATTGAGATTGGTCAAGAGAGAAGCCTAAAGACACAACCACCTTTCTGAGCTATGACAAATTGGCTTTGTATGGGGCACGTCTACTGGATGAGGCTATCGCTTCCTTTTTCTGAGTAAATTGGATTTGTTAAATCCCTATATTCATACTAATCATGTGATCACTGTTCAATGGCTATATTAGCAATGGTCACAATTCTTAACAGTATTTTAAAATCCAAAAACATAAAACCAAATAAGTTGACATTTTATATAAACATAAAGAGACATTTAATTAGATTAAGAGGGATTTCCATTACTGAAAGTTTGGGGCATTACAATCTTCCCCCCTTAAAAAATTTCACCCTAGAAATTTCCTTTTCCCACAATAAAATGATTTGGGTATCTCTGCTTAATCATTTACTCCAATTCCAATATCGCTTCTTCAAACTTGTGGTTTCGCCACCACACTTTAACGAGGGGAATTGTATTATTTTGTATAACTTTTTCTCTACGATCTAATATCTTCACTGGTTGCTCCTCATAAGAAAGATCATCCTCTAACTGTACCACCTATGAATAGAGTACATGTGAAGGGTATGGTATGTACTTCCTTAAGAGGGATACATGAAAGACATCATGTAATTTGGCCATGGTAGGTGGAAATTTCAAGTCGATAGGACACAACCCCGACACGATCAAGAATCTCAAATGGGCCGATATACCTTGGACTTAACTTCCCTTTCTTTCCAAACCTCATGACCTTCTTCCACAGAGATATGCGTAGAAATACAATGTCTCCAAATTTAAACTTAAGGTCTCGTCGATGGTTATCTACATAACTCTTTTATCAACTCAGGGCTGCCTTGAAATGCTACTGAATGGTTTTCACCTTATCCACCATTTCTTCGACCATTTCTGGTCCAAGAAGCTTATGCTCACCGACTTCATCCCAACACACTGGTGTTCTGCACCTTTTACCACAAAGGGCTTCATATGGTGCCATTTGGATGCTTGAGTAGAAAATTTTATTATAAGAGAACTCAACCAAAGGAATATGTTGATCTTATCCTACTTTAAAGTCTATTGAGCATGCTCTCAACTTGTCCTCAAGTGTTTGGATAGTCCGCTGGGATTGACCATCAGTTTGAGGATGATAGGCTATACTGAAGTTTAATTCAGTATTCAGAGAATGTTTAAGACTCTTCCAAAACTTAGAGCTAAATCTTGGATCTCGATCAGACACAATAGATAGTGGTACTCCATGAAGCCTTACCACTTCCCTGATATATATCTGTGCCAGTTTATCCAATGAGAAATCCTCTCGAATAGCAATGAAGTGTGCATCCTTTGTAAGACGATCCAAAACAACCCAGATTTCATTGTTTCCTTTGGATGTCTTCAGAATTCCAGTGACAAAGTCCATGGTGATGTTCTCCCATTTCCATTCTAGTATGGGAAATGGTTGCATCATCCCCTAAGACTTCTGCATATCCGCATTCACTTGCTGACACACTAGGAACTTTGATGTATATTCAGTGATCTTATTCTTTATATTATCCCACCAATAATTCTCTTGGAGATCTTGATACATCTTTGTGTTACTTGGGTGAACAGAGAAATTTGAACCATGTGCATCATCCAAAAGTTCCTTATTTAGCTCTGGACTTGATGGAACACATAGTATTTTTCAAATCTCACAATTCCTTCTTCATTAACATTAAACTCTGAGGATTTCCCTTTTTTGATAGCTTCTACTTTTTTCTGAATTATCACATCATCCTTTGGAGAATCCTTTAAACATTCTAAAAGTGATGGTTGAGCAATCATTTGTGAAAGTATTGGCGATGTTCCCGTTTTTATGATTCCCATGTCTATATTTATCAAATCTAAGAAGATTGGATCCTTTTCAATTCTCATCAATGATAGAATCTATGGGTCCTTTCTACTTAGGGCATCTACCACCTTGTTCAATTTCCCAGGGTGGTAATGGATTGAGCAAGCATAGTATTTGATCAGCTCTAACCATCTTTGTTGGCGCATGTTCAACTCTTTTTGTGTGAATATATAATTGAGGATTTTGTGTTCCGTATATATTTCAAAGTTCTCCACAAAGAGATAATGCCGCTAAATTTTCAATGCGAAGATCACTGCAGCCAACTAAAAGTCTTGTGTTGGATATTTCTGTTCATGAAATTTCAATTTCCTTAAAGCATAGGCAATGACTTTGTCATTTTGCATCAACACACATCCCGGTCCCTTCTTCTAAGCATCACTGAATACCACGTCAAGTTTTCCACTTGTGGGTAAAGTGAGCACAGCGTAGTGATAAGCCTCCTTTTCAACTCCGTGAAGCTTTCTTCACATTCATCACTACAAGAAAACTTTACTCCCTTTCGAGTTATCTTGGTAAGAGGGTTGGAAAATCCTGAGAAATTTCTCACAAATTGTTGATAATATCCAGCTAATGCCAAGAAGCTCTGGATATCTATTACTAATATTTTCCTTGTCCATACCTCAATTGCATCTGTTTTGGAGGGATCCATATATATCCCATTTCTTGTGATGATATGGACCACGAATGAGACCTCCTTTAACTAGAACTAACACTTACTGTAGTTTTCATAGATCTTCTCCTTTCGCAAGGTCTCTAGTACATTTCTTAGATGCTCCTCATGATCTTCCATGGTTTTGGTGTATATCTGAATATCATCTATAAATACTACCACAAATTTGTTGAGGTAATATCTAAAGACTCTATTCATCAAGTCCATGAAGATTTCTGGAGAATTAGTGAGTCAGAAAGGCATTACTATGAATTCATAATGACCATATCTTGTATGAAAAGATTTCTTGGGGATATATTCATTCTTCACCCTTACATGATAATATCCTGACCATAAATCCACCTTGGAGAAGTATTGTGCTCCACACAGCTGATCAAAGAAGTCATCAATTCGTGGGAGAGGATACTTGTTCTTTATCATGATTTTTTAAGCTCGTGATAATTGATGCAAAGGCTCATTGACCCATCCTTCTTCTTGAAGAAGAGTACTGGTGCACCCCATGGTGAAGCACTTGGACTTATAAACCCTTTTTCCAGATTCTCCTGTAGTTGTTTATTCAGATCTTCAAGATCTACAACAACAATTCTATATGGAGTCTTGGATATTGGCAATGACCTAGGTATAATATCAATTGAGAATTAAACATCTCTTCTAGGAGGAAGACCAGGAAATTCCTCGGGAAACACTTCAGCAAATTCGCTCATAATAGGCATGTATTCTAGGATGGTTTCCTCCTCAGAGTCAATCATCTGAGCCAGATACACATGCTCATAGGGCAGTAATATCCATTCTTGATATAATAGATCTAAAGAAGGTTCATCTTCCTCCTTGCACTTGTAAAGAATCGGGGGTTGATTCTCCACATGGAGAGTGATTTCCCTCTCACAACAACTTATGTTGGCTCTATATAAGAAAAGCCAATCCATGCCAAGAATTGCATTAAATTCCACCAAAGGGAGTATGATGAGGTTTGTTGGGAAGTTTAATCCACATATTATGACAGGGGAGGAGTTATATTCATGGTATTCAATGGTTACCCCATTTTCTATACTCACCAACATCTTCACTTCCATGATTTGTGGTGGTACTGGGATTATTCCACTAAACATTCAAGATATAAAGGAATGCATAGAACCCGAATCAAAAAGTACGTTCACTATTCTTGAATGAATAAATAGTGTACCTATCATCACTTCATTGTTGGGGTTCACTTTGGTAGTAGTGATGGAAAAATATTTCCCTTTCTGCCTTGGAGTTTGTTGGTTTCCTCTGAAAACCCTTGGCTTAGGGAACAGATTTGGAAGATTCCCTGGTTCTTTGTAGTTGTAGCAATAAACCACGCTTTGAGGTTCAAATGGAGAATTCCTCTCCTCTGTCGCAATAACAGGTCTTTCTTGTTAACAGTTAATAGCCAGGTGCCCTTCTCTTCTACACCTAATGAATTTTCTCATCCCCTTCAGGAAATTTCTGGGGTGCTTTTTTCCACACTTTTGGCATGTGAGGTGCTGGATCTTCATAGCACCATTGGATTTATCCATCAGACCACCATCATTGAAGTACACCTTACGCTTCTTATCCCCATGATACCCCTGAGATTCTCTGATCTCCATTTCAACCTTGGGGGCACATCAAAAAATTTCCTTATAGCTGTCGAAGTCACAGATCGCCAGCGCTTTCCGCAGGCTAGGTTTCAGCCCACCAAAGAAGTGATCAACCTTGCATTTAGGGGTAACTATAAATCTGAAGGCATATAGTGCAAGCCTTGTGATGTTTTCCTCGTACTCTCTAATAGATTCATCATCTTTTTTCTTTAGGTAAAGGAAGTCCCTTTCCATATTAAGTTATAGGGTGCATGGAAATTATTTATCGAAAAACATCTTCTACAAATCTTTCCATTCCAATGCCTCGATCTCCTCCTCAGGCTTCGTATTTTTGATCAACATCCACCATTGATCAGCTTCACCCTCCATATGATAACCATCTAGGAGAACCTTCTCTTGTTTAGAACATTGAAGGATGGAGAAGATCTTTTAAATGGAGTTGATCCATTGTTCAGCGATTGAGGGATCCGATGATCCATTAAAAGTAGGAGGCCTTTGTCTCATGAAGCTATCGATAGTGACTTGTTCTTTATTAGGGGGGGGGGGGGGTTGAACGTTCCTCTTGACCCATGTTTCTATTCAAATCATGAGTTAGCTGAGAGAGAAGTGTGGCAAAGTTTTTGATTCTCACTTTCATTGGATTGGGAATCTCATTAGTACAGTCATCACATTGATCTTCAAATCGATTGTTAGCCCAAGTCCTCATATTACCAGCAATTGGTTGGAATAAAAGGAAAGATAGGGGTAACACATAAAGGGAAATACAAGGAAAAAACTAATAACTTATAAATAAATTTTATTTCCTTAACATAAGAATCTATTGGCTTCAGTCTATGTTATCCATGATCTACTTTCTAACATATATTCTTAGGGAATTTTTCTAGTCCCTTAATAATGGTTCATACTAAGCTTGTAAATTTACTAAATCATATCCCCTGGGAGTGTCGTAACCAAGAGTTCAGCAAGGTTCATTGTTAGGCACCGGTTCCTTTTCGAGTCTATCTCAAAGTGGTGTTTTCGGGATTTACCCCTAGGTTACATCTGTGCCAGAGCCGCCTCTACCTACTCGTATCCAGATAGGGATGTATTTTCTTGATAAACCACTTACTCAATACTCATAAAAACACAGGTATGTTTTTATTATACTTAGTGTTGTCTCTAAGTCTTTACTAGGGTTTTCAAATTCTAATCCCAAAAATAACTAAACCTATCATCTGATACCAACTATGACAACCCTGCTTTTTATTACACTATTAAACATAATTTATTACATAAAATTCTCTTGATATAAGATAGAAGATCAAGAGGCATAGTGTATTTGGGTCTTATGATCATTACACAATAACTTAAAACATGAAATACACCATCTTTATTGAAAAATTCTCTTACATGACCACTACATTCCCTTGTACTTAGCATTGCATGGGATAAGTTGAGGACATGCATAAGAAAAGGGTGAGCTCTAAAGCACAGTAAGGGAATAATCATGGAATAACATGAGTAATACAATACATGTTAGAAAATATTCATATAAATAGAGAATAATATAAGAATAAACATAAAGGTATGATGAAGCATGAAAGTCAAAACATGGAAATGTGGCAACAACACTTAACATGGAATTACCAAGAGCCAAGGCTCATTGCACATGGAGCATGAGTAAACCCTTATTGCAATTGAATCATGAGTAAAACCTCATTGAAATTGAATTATCATGATTAAACACCCATTGCACATGAAGTATCATGATACTATACTTTCCCCAATTCATTGGAGCACTATTAGGGTGCACCCTTCTTAAACATTTCATTTCATGCATAAGTGTGCCACATGGATCATAAAACATTGAAGCATTCAACATAATCTTTTATTTCATGATAAAAGAATGTGGAATAAATACATGAAACTCTCTAAACAATATGTAAATGTGCATAAAGGTGAATACCCTTGATAGATAAATGGGCATGGTATTCACTACATAATGACTTTGGCTTGGAAAAGCGCGGTGCAATTTCGACAGCATAACGACATGACATAAAAACTCATAAAAAAGTGTTGATGAGAGAGAAAGGGGTGTATCATCATATTTAAATGACATGGACATTAATGGGTTCATATAAATACAATTCTCAAAAAATTTAATGGAATTTATATTCATGATACAAAAGAATTGCTTGAATGTAAATGAGGAGAGAGAAATTCCTTTCGGAATTTCGTCATAGTAATGGATGTACATGGGAGGAATTTAATGAGAGATAAAGGGGTCTACCATCATAAAAAAAATAAAGAGGTCAGTATGGTGGAGGTTTGAAACCATACCCCAACATTTATAATTTAAATTAAAAGGGAATAACAATTTAAAGAATATTGGACAAAAATGAGAAAGGAAGAAAAACCCTTACTTGGAAATGCGCTTCCAAAGGATTGAGAAAGGTTTTAGAGAGGATTCTTGGAAGCTTGGGAAACCTTGGGAGGATTATAGAGATAAGAGGGAAGATTTTGGACGAACTCCAAAGGCTTTGAGTGAAGAGGAAGTGGGAGATTGGGTGATTTTATATAGGAAAGGTGAGGGAATTCTTTATTATTTAGGTTTGGGACACCTCACATCAAACTAATCCAAACTACAAACCAGATCATAGGTTTTTTCCCATTATTTTTTGAAAATGGTAGTGAAAAACAATATTTTATAAGTAAAAAGTCCAAAATTCTTAAAATAATGGGGTTGCTTATGTGGAGTTGAGTCACACTCCCAAGGAAAACAATTTAAAAAGACAAAATGTTTAATAAGTCTTGAAGGGTCCACTAAATCTTTGTAAAATAAATCAAACAGACCCAAAATAAAAATATTTTAATGGTAAAACATATATTAGCCGAACATAAAGTTTATAGTATTTTATCACATCACTATTGGGTCATTATGATGTCATGAAACACATTATATATTTAAATGATATTTAATTTTTACCCAAAAATTTAACCATCTCAGAAAATAATGAAAAATTCACCATTGGATAATTTCGACATCCTAATTCCAGAAATAATATTCATTTTATCTAAATAATTTTCTAAATGTGTTACTTTTCACTTTTAGAATAAAAACCTAAATTTATCGAAAATTCATGGGCTTTGAAAACAATGGATTTCAAACCTTAATAAAAATTACAATTGTATTCACAAAATGATACGATAATTTATATTTAATAAAAATTAATTTATTAATAATAATAATATTTTATTAAAATATCATTTAATTCAAAAATCCATTAACTCATCAAAATATATTTCTTAGTTTAACATTAACTAAAAAAACTATTGGTGCTTTAAAAACTATTTACAAGGTAACAATAATAAAATGAAAGTATACCCATTATTATATTCAAAAATAATGTACATAACCATACTAATAGGGTATTTTTACGTAACCCCTTATAAAACCCGCATAAGACCGAAGAGTAAGCTGTGAAATGGTTAGAGACTCTTGGGGTGTCTTGGATAACATTGTTCGGGTGGTAATGTCTATCAACTTTCACTTCTCTGGTAGGCGGTCCCGCTCAAGATTAACATATTCAAGCTCAACTTGGGATTGGTCAAGAGCGAATCCCAAAGATGCAACCTCCTTTCTTAGCTCTGAGAAATGGTCTTTGTATAGGGAACATCTATTAGACGAGGCCATCGCTTCCTTTTTCTAAGTAAATAGGATTTGTTAAAGCCCTATATTTATACTAATCATGTGATCACTGTTCAACAGCTATATTAGCAACGGTCACAATTTTTAACTATATTTTAAAATACAAAAACATAAAACCAAATATGTTGACATTTTATATAAACATAAAGAGACATTTAATTAGATCAAGTGATATTTCCATTAATGAAAGTTTGGGTCGTTATATTTACTTTTTACAGTTTTGAGTTGGGCTTATATTTGGACCCCTTTCCACTATCAGTACTTTATTGTCGTACTCTAGTTGTGGGACTACTATTTTATACATGCATTGTTTTTTTATTTTTTATTTCATTATTTTATGGGATTGGAGATGTGTGTGGGTGTACAGGTACATTAGGACAATGCATCCCATTTTTTGGATATGCCTACTCAAAGCTGGTCACCAACCCCTAGCCTATTGGAGGAAGGTTTTGGGTAGTCATGAGTCAGACCTCGGTGGGTCCGATCAAGAAATAGTAGTATTAGATGTATAGTTTCTACCTTAAGACCAGATTCAACGATATTGTTTTGGGGAAATAGTGTTTAGTATTTCGAGATCAACTTTTAGGACTGGAAATCCAGTTTTGGTGCAGTGACCAACGTATCCATACACCAGGACTTTGATGAAGTTACTTTCGACTCAGCACATGTAGAAATTATTTTTAGGGAAACAATTGGTACATGCATCATATAGTAATGAGTTGTGTTTTCAATGTCCTTCTTGATTCAGCTACCCAAATACTATAATGCCCCCACCCTAGTTACCCAAAGTCAGTGCATTATTACATAACATTGGAATGATCACAAGAGATCAAGTCTCTAAAGACCGATTAGTTTAGTAGCCTTGGAAGTACTAGATACATACATATGTTCTACATTATATCATGAAATAAAAAAAACAACATTGCATCCCATTTGAACAAAATCATATCCTTGGCCTATCCCTGCGGATTAAGCTTAATATACTTCTTCACATACTGGGAAAAATTAAAACATAAGAAAGGGGTGATCTCAGATGCTCAGTAAGGATAAAAATATAGGGGAAACTATCATAAATAAGCATAAACATTTAAGGCAATGTATAAGACTAAAACACAAGCCTTTTAAACTTAAACTTCGGAATAATATGGAAAATATAAATCAAATAATTCAATTTACTTATTCACATGGATATTATACTAGTCAAATAATCACATGTAATATCAATAGCCAATTTCATAATGATGGAATGAAAAATTTCGGACATCATAACCACATAGTCAAGGCCTTTTTCCAAGACTCCAAATAAAATATTTTTAAGGCCTTGTGCCAAGACACTAGTTTGTCTTATGAGACCTACCGATGCATCAAGGAGCTATAGCGGGCTCAAACCATCACTTACTAAGTCCAATTCATTCCTCATATGAAAAGGTTGAAACTTAACATAAACATTATTATTAAAACTAGCATAAGAAATGTCAATAATTTAACCATAAACCCTGAATGGTATAAAAATAGCACATCCATATTCAAACATATAATAACACATTAAATACAATATGGATGATTGTATTATAATTCATCAACTTCAAGCAAGTGTAAAATCCATCAAAGGATGTTGACATAGATGAAATTAAAACTATTTGAGAGAAATATCCTTTTCTATTTTGAAATAATTTAATAGTCACGTAATTATAAAAGAAATAATTTATTTTGAAAATGATCTTATAAGATTATAAGGGAATATTTTAAGGTGTTATAATGGCGGAAGATTGCCTCACCCGCTGTATAAGTTAAAAAACCTTCTTACCTTAATTTGTCGAAAAGGTCATAAAGTACCTTATTTAGATAAATACAGAAAGATTCCTTTCAAAAAGATTTATAAAAATTAAAAAAGGGTATAAATGACTTTTAACCATATTCTAGGAACATGTAAAAATGGTTTGAAATACATTTTTAGGAAACAAAGATGTGGATGATAAAGAGGTCTTAGTAGATACTCACGTATAAACAACTTCCGATAATGAATAGATTGTAGAATTAACCATTACCTTGTACTTTTACTTAGTCGAGGGTATGTTAACCTCATGTATAATGGTGAAATCATTATTATTAAAGTATAAAATAACCACATACATAAATATGATATCATATGTGATCTTCTAATATTTCTTTGCTAATGATATTTCATAAGTATCATCGTTTCGGGTGTTAAGTGATTCGTTTTTCTTTATATGTTTTTTTATGTAAGTCATGTTTGTTATGGATAGGATGTATTTAATTTATATATATAATTATATTATGTTATTAAACATTTTTTAATCCTAAAATAAAATTTATTCTTGAATGGTTATGATGGGGAATGAATCTCACCGCGTTCATGGAGACTGTAATCTATACGTACACACGAGCGATAATACCATTCTATTGATGGTGGAATCATATGTAATTGAATATTATATCACATATAAAGAATAATTAACATGTTATATTTATTATTTACATAAATTATACTCATTATTATACCCATAAAAATAATTAAGTGTTGAATAACAAACTACATCACGACGTGGAGACGGTAAGCTGTACATACACACGTATGGTCACTTTGTCATTCATAGGATGGGTAGAATAATGAATATGGTTGTACCATATTTATAATAACATCACAGTATGTATAAGGTACTGGAGTTAATATTTTGGTATGGAAAAAAAATAAAGAGAAAGTGGAAGAAGAAAATAACTATGAAAGAGGTGATGAAATTATTACCTCTTCTTCAGATTATTCCTTTAAATTTGATCAAAAGGGCTTCTTAGGTTTTCTTTATGATCAAAGTAAGGCCTATATATTGAAGTGAGGGTAGTTGGGAGGATATTTGGGAAGGTTTTTTTTGATACAAATGGCTTTGGAGGAGTGATTTTGAGAGAAGAGGGAGTACCCTTTTATAAAAGAGGAGAGGGTCACTTTAGAAAAAGCTTGAAATCTGATTTTATTATAAAATAATATTCAGTTTATAATGGATCAAAATGGATTTATTTAGAGGATAAGGTAGGTATGGGACGAAATAATATCAACCAATAGGTTTTAGACAAGTTTAGGTCACCATTTTAATCTTATATTTTAGAATTAACTCTTCGTTAAATAGTTTAACTTTTACATGTATTGTTGTGTATTTATAATAAATTGTTTATACACTTACTATAAAAAGACAAGAGAAACCAAAGTGGTTCATTATTGATATATATAACCTTATATAAGTCTTTTGGATGAACCATATATTTTTATGAATATTATATCAATTAATAATATAGTATTTGTTTTAAAACTCATTTATGTCAATTTTGACACTATTTGGTATTTTGTTTTTGTTAAAGTCATAAAAATTTATTAATTCAAAAAAAATTTATATAATAAATACTAAAATGTAATATTAATCTAGAAAATTCATGGAATTTATCATAAGTCTCAATTTACATTTATTTGGATATTTATAAGATCAATTATTTTAATCTTTCATTAATAATGTAATTTCTGCATCATCATTGTGTCATAAATAAATTTAATTATTTAATGTCTAAAATTTATAAATAAAATACCATTATGTAGGAAATTGTTTTTATTTCTAATGAATATTTATTTTCTAATTTATCATATGTATAACCCTATAATAATAATGGTTTAGTTATTAAACTTTGAATTTAACACTTTTAACTCTTCTTTAAATAAAATAATAATAAATGTCATAATCTAATCCAAGTGGACCAAAATGATCATATTTTATTCCTAAGGTTGATTTTTTTCAAAATAATCTTATCCAATAGAATTAGGACTTGTGTTAAGGTAATTATAATATCATTTTTACCTTTAATTACCCTATTTACTTATAACCGTGGTAAATAAAAGTAAAAAATTACTATTCAAAAAAAATTATTTTCATCTTATTGAACCAAATTTTACTTACTGATATCAACTGTGCCTCTTAGATTTTTGAAATTCAATTTACAGAATAAAAAAAATTACGTTTTATGCAAATTTACTAACATGCTTAGAAGGTGGGTAAAAAACCTTAAAAATTAAATAAAATTATATACATCTAATTTTATTATAAAATGAATCCAATGAATTACATTAAACTTATATAGGTATTATAAATATATTTTTACATAAAATAAATTTAAATACAAAGTAGGTTTTAAACAATAACGCAGTGTTTTTCACTATTCATCAAAAATTGAAAGTTTTCATAAAAATACCAAAAATTCACCATAAGATAATTTTGATATTCCAAATCCAAAAATGAAGTCCATTTTGAAAAATAAAATTTATAAAATTCCAAAAATTGGGTATTACTATTTATAACAGCTAATTTGATTGGTTGTGGTGTGCTAGAACTTGAAGTTGTGTACAATGCAAGCTATTGTATTATTCAAAGGGAAACATACCGTGGAAGATTGGGGTGTTACATTCTCCCCTCCTTCAAATAATTTCTTCCTCAAAATTTATAGAATACTACTGCGTAAAAATATTCGGGTAGTTCTTCATTATAAGTTTCTTAGGCTCCCATGTTACCTCTTCCATCTTATGGTTTCTCCATAGAACTTTTATCAGGAGAGTTGTCCGGTTTCTCAACACTTATTCTCTAGTATCAAGAATCTTGACATGATATTCACAATAAGACAGACCGGGTTCCAGCTCTATTTCTTCATAGGTGAGTACATGTGTTGGGTCAAGAATGTATTTTCTAAACAGTGATACATGGAACACATCACGAACTTTGGAGAGACATGGAGGTATTTCCAAATGGTAAGCTACAACTCCAATTCATTCTAGTATTTCGAAAGGTCTGATGTACCTGAGACTCAATTTAACATTCTTACTGAATCATAGAACACACTTCCATAGAGATACCTTCAAGAAAACATGATCTCTTACTTGAAATTACAAATCCTTTTTTCAGTTATTGGCATAGCTCTTTTTCCTACTTTGAACTTCTTTGATGTGGGTTTGGATAATCTTCACTTTTTCCGTTGTTTCCTCAACAAGTTATAGGCCTATAGGTTTTATTTCATCAACATTATCCCAACAAGTTGGTGTGCAGCATCTCTTTCTATATAACGCTTCATATGGTTCCATCTGAATACTTGAATGGAAGCTATTGTTATAGGAAAAGTTTACCAGAGGTAAATATTGATCTCACATTCCTTGAAAGTCAAGTGAGAAAGATCTCAACATGTCTTCTAATGTTTGAATAGTTCATTCTGATTGTCCATCAGTTTGAGGGTGGTAGGCAGTACTCAAAACAAAGTTCAGTATCTAGGGATTTCTGAATACATTTTCAGAATCTTGATATAAAATAGGGATCATGATCATAAACAATCGATATGGGTACACCATGAAGTCTTAAAACTTCATTAATATATAGTCTTGTTAAACTTTCAAGTGGTAAATCTTCTCTTGTAGCAAGAAAATGTGTTGACTTGGTAAGATGATCAACAATGACCCATATTGCATCATTCCTTCTAGGAGTCTTTGGTAGCCCCATGATAAATTCCATCATAATATCATCCTATTTCCACTCAGGTATGGGAAGAGGTTTCATGACTCCTCCAGGATGTTGTCTTCCATCCTTAACCTATTGATAAACCATACATCTTGACACCTAATCAGCAATATCCCTCTTCATGTTATCCCACAATAAATTTTCCTTCAAATATCTATACATCTTAGTGCTACCGGGGTGTATATAGAAATTGGATTTATGAGCATTATCCAAAAATTCCATTTTTATATCAGGTATATTGGGTTCATAAAGTCTCTTCTCAAATTTCAAAATTCCATCATCATATATGAAGTCGATCAATCTTTCATCATTCACATCTTTAATTTTCTTTTGAAAATCCTCATCATCTGTCTAAGAACTTTTTACCATTTCTAGTAAAGATGGATTGGAAACCATTTGAAAAATTATTGATGTTCCACCTTCCATGATTATTCCCATATCCATCTTTACTATATCTATGAACATAGGATCCCTTTCAACTCTCATCTTTTTCATAACTCTATGATCCTTTCTTTCAAATAATCCACCACCTTATTTTCCTTCCCCCGGGTGGTAGTGTCTAGTGAAATCATAATCCTTGATTAGTTCAAGTCATAATCTTTGACTCATGTTGAGTTCTTTATGTGAGAAAATATACTTCAAACTCTTGTGATCGGTATATATCTCACATTTTTCACTATGGAGATAGTGTCTCTATTTCTTCAAATCAAATATTACAGCTGCTAACTGAAGATCATGAGTAGGATAGTTTTTTCATGAATTTTTAGCTGTTGTGATGCATAAGAAATAATTCTATCATTCTGTATAAGGACACAACCAATTCCTTTGTTTGAAGCATCACTATAAATACAAAACCCCCCCATTCCCCAATAGTAGAGTCAATATAGGATAATTGACTAATATTTTATTCAATTCATCAAAAAATTCTTCATAATCTTTTGTCCAAACAAATTTAACCCCTTTATATGTGATCTTGGTTAATGGGTTAGCCAATCAGGAAATATTCTGGATGAAACACCGATAATAACCTACTAAACCAATCAAACTACATAACTCAGTTATACTCGTCGGTACTGGCCATTCTTGTATTGATCTTGTCTTAGAAAGATAAACAGATATTCCATTCTTAGAGATAATATGGTCAAGAAGAGAAATCTTCTGAATCCAGAATTCACACTTGCTTAACTTCTCATATAATTCATTTCTTCTAAGAGTCTTTAGAATAGTGCCCAAGTGATTGTCCTTATCTTCATAGATTTTGGAGTATACCAAGATATCATCAATAAATATCACTATAAAGTCATCAATATTTTCCTTGAAAACTCTCTTCATTAGATCCATGAAGACATAGGGTGAATTAGTTAGTCTGAAAGACATTACTGTAAACTCATAATGCCCATACATGGTATGAAATGTTGTCTTTATAATGTCTTCCTTCTTCGCACACAACTGATGATATCTATATCGAAGATCAATCATTGAGAAATATTGATCTCCATGAATTTGATCAAATAAATTATCAATGCGAGGTAGGGGATACTTTTTCTTTATTGTTATAGCATTGATCTCTGTATAGTCAACACAAAAACTCATAGATCCATCTTTTTTCTTAACAAAAAGAACAAGGTCTCCACATAAGGAAACAGTAGGGTGAATAAATCCCTTATTACTCAATTCCTCTAGTTGTTTCTTTAGTTACACTAACTCCACAGTGGCCATTCTATAAGGGGTCTTCGATATGGGCCTTGAACCAGGAATTAAATCAATGGAAAATTCAATTTCTTATTCTGGAGAATGTCTAAGCAAATCATATAGAAAAAACGTCAATATATTCTTGAAAAATAGGTACATCCTCTATTTGAACATTCATTTCTTCACACATAGTTATTTCAATCTATTCCTCCCTAATAATTTAATTTATTAGAGATACTAGGGTTGGATCTAGACAAGATTTAGATGGTGACGTTTCTATTCTAAAGATACGATGCTTCTTATCATCATTGAAAATTGTAACCTCCTTCTTCTTACAATAAATTTTTACATCGTGGTCTGAAATCCAATCCATACCAAGGATTATATCAAATTCAATCATGGGTATGATGATGATGTCAGTAGATAAAACACATTTATATTCCCTAATGGGAACATATTCACAAAACTTTGTTGTAATGATACTTCCCTTAGGAGTTTTGATTGACAACTCCCTTATTAAATCAAATTGGAAATATCTAATTTTTTTAGCGATTTTGGAAGATATGAAAAAATGATATGATCCAGAATAAAATAAAGCATTGGATAAATTTGAGGAAACCATTAAATTACATGCCACCACGTCATTTATAGCTTCAACCTCAGTAGTAGTGATCTCATAAGCTTGGCCTTGCTCCCTTGGACTTTTTTGAGGTAATTTTCCTTGACGCTTAGTACATTAATTGGAATAATTCCCCATTTCTCTGCAATTGTTGCATTCAAAATTGACAGCCTCTTTCTTTCCCTTTCAATCACGATCTTGGTGGCCTTTTTCACCACACTTTTATCAGACTCCCATTCCTTTTAGGAAAGTACTAGGGTGTTTCTTCCCACATTTATTGCAGGATGGAAATTCAAATTTTCCCTTATTCCCCTTATTTCCATTTATAGATTGTTTAACATATCTATTCTTCTATTTCTTTGCTTTAAAGTCATAAGACTTAGAGAATTCCATTTCTGTTTTGATATCACATGAGACAATATCTTCATATGATGAGAAGGATTGTGAGACTAATGCTCGATGGAGAAATGGGTTTAACCCATAAAATAATTGATCAATCTTACTCCTTGGGTTATGTATATAATCTATTGCATGCCTTTCTAATCTTGTGAAGTTAGCCTCATACTTTGTGACATTCTCATCCTCATTTTGATTCAGACTCAGAAATTGTCTTTCCATATCCGATCGACGGACATGAGTAAAGTATTTTTCTAATAAAAGATCTTTAAAATCCCTCCATTCCATATTTGATAATTCTTTATCTTCCTTTGTGTTTTGAATTAATGACCACCATTGATCTGCATCTCCCATGAGGTGAAAAACTCCCATGAAAACTTTTTCCCTTTTGCTACTCCCTAAATCATGAAATATTTTCTCTAAAGAACTTATCCATTTCTCAGCTAAAAATGGATTTGTAGTCCCATTGAATGTTGGTGGTTGTTACCTCATGAAGAGGTCTAAAATTGATCCTCCACGTTGTGGATCAGGGTACTCCATACAGGTAAGGTTATTACTCATAACCTGAGCGAGTTATCCCAGTATGGTTATGATCTATTCAGCACCAGTTGCATCACCAGCTTCAATATAATTATCTTGAGTATGAGGGAAATGCCTACATGGATTACGTGCATTGATACAGTTTTCATTCCTTCCACTAGGTTCCATTTATAAATAATGGCATACACTAGATTAGTTTATGAATCACAATACATAATTCCAAACTAGTAAAATACCTAACATAAATTGAATATTTTATGAATATAATACATAATCATAAAAAAATGTTTTCTTTGAGGAGATATTTACTCATAAATCCTTCATAATGGTTTGTAAATAAAATTCAAATTATCCTAAGCATATCCTCCAAGAGTGTCATAACCAAAAGTGCAGCAAGGCCTATTGTCGTGTACCAGTATACCTCGGGTCAAGCCTAAAACTCCTTGATGAATTTTTCACTCTTAGGTACATTTGTGCTAGAGCCACCTCTACCTGCTCGTATCCAGATATGGATGTATGGCCTGTAAAATACACAAAATATCTACATTACCAAAATTCTAAGAATTTATTCTATACTAATCCTCAAAATCTATCTTAGGGTAATGTTCTCTAATTAGAGTTTTTCTAAATATAGCTTCCAAGGTTTGTACTAAGCATCCTCTGATACCAACTGTAACACACCAAATCTAGTTTCCCATTATTGGTGCATTATTACATAACATTGGCATGATCACAAGAGATTATGTCTCAAAAGACCAATTAGTTTAGTAGGCTTGTAAGTACTAGATACATACATAAGTTTTACATTACATCATTAAATAAAAAAACAACATTGTGTTACCTTTTAACACACTCATATCATTTTCATATCCATGCTGGTTAATCATAATATACTTCTTCACATCCTGGAAAAAATAAAACATAAGAAAGGGGTGATCTCAGATGCTCAGTAAGGATAACAATATAGCGGAAACTATCATAAATATGCATAAACATTTAAGGCAATGTATAAGACTAAAAAAAATCCTTTTAAAATTAAAATTCATCATAATATGGAAAATATAAATCAAATAATTCCATTTACTTGTTCACATGGATATTATACTAGTCGAATAATCGCATGTAATATCCACATCCAATTTCATAATGATGGAATACATAATTCTGGACATCATAACCACATAGTCAAGGCCTCGTTCTAAGACTAAAAATAAGATTTTGTGAAGGCCTTGTGCCAAGACACTAGTTTGTATCATTAGACCTACCGACACATCCCTGATCTATAGTGGGCTCCAACAGCCAATTACTAATTCCAATGCATTTCTCATATGAAAAGGTTGAAACATAACATAAACATTTATATTAAAATTAGCATACGAAATGTCAATACATTAACAATAAGCCATGAATGGTATAAAAATAGCATATCTATAGTTAAACATATCATAACTCATTCAATATAATATGGAGGATTGTATTATAATTAATCAACTTCAAACAAGTTTAAAATCCATCAAAGGGTGTTGACATAGATGAAATAAAAACTATTTGAGAGAAATATATCTTTCTATTTTGAAATACTTTAAAAGACACATAATTATAAAAGTAATCATTTATTTTGAAAATAATCTTATAAGCTTGTAAGGGAAGCTTCGAAGGTGTTATAATGGTGGAAGATAGCCACACCCACTGTATAAGTTAAAAAAACATTTTTACTATAATTTTTAGAAAAGGCCATAAAGTACCTTGTTTGGAAAACGATGAAAATATTCCTTTCAAAACATTTTATAAAATATAAAACAAGGGTATAAATGAATTTAACCCATATTCTTGAAAATAGTAAAAATGTTTTGAAATACATTTCTAAGAAACATGGATGTGGATGATAAAGTGGTCCCAGTAGATACTCACGTATAAACAACCTCAGATAATGAATAGATTGTAGAATTAACCCTTACCTTGTACTTTTCCTTAGTCAAGGGTAGGTTACCCTCATGTATAATGCTGAAATAATTGTTATTAAATTATACAATAAACACATACATAAATATGATATCATATATTATCCTCTAATATTGCTTTGTTAATGATATTTTAGTTGTATCATCGTTTTAAGTTTTAACAGATTCATTTTTCTTTATATGTTTTGTTATGTAAGTAATGTTTGTTGTGGATAGGATGTATTTAATTCATATACAGAATGATATTAAGTTCATAAACATTTTTTAAACAAAAAATCAAATTTATTCTGGAATGGTTATTATGGGGAATGAATTTCATCACGTTTGTAGAGACGGTTGTAAGAACTCGTGTCTTATTTTCATGTGTGTTTTAACTTTTATAGTGTTTTTGAGGAAAAAGAGGAGTTTATGGAAACTTCTTAAGTACGCTTCTTGTACTTTTTGAGTACATTCTATGTACTCAGTTACCGTAGGTAGTCGTGTGCTGACCGTGTAGTGGTCGTGCACACAGCCATGTGGGGGTGACCTGGAGGCCGCCTAAAGCGGGGCTTGGTAATGGAAAGTACACGCTATGTAATTCGAAAGTACACACGGTGTACTTTCTTTTTATTTCATTAAATGTACTACGGTTGCGTTTGAAGGATAGAATTCTCTTCTTCTAGGTCTGGTTCGTTCGAGAGAACCCGTACGGCCGTGAATCTTCTTCGATCCCCTGAGCGAGTGTCTGTTCTCCGAATCGACCACTATCGATTTCGTTGGGACCGCATGGGTAAGCACTTACTTCTTCTTGAGCTTCGTTTCCTGATTCCTCCTCTTTCAAGAGTTATCCTCAGTTGAGTGTTTTAGATTATTTTGTAGATCTACGGTGTTCTTGGGAGATTCAAGGCTTGAGGTTCACATATAACGATCTCCCAACACCCAGGTAGGTGGTTTGTGACTTTTTGTAGAAAGTCTTTGAGTTAATGTGCAAAATTTCCCAATACCCATGAACGGGGTATTGCGTGTTTACTATTTTTATCCCTATTGTTTGACTTCTATGCTTTTATGCTTGAGTAGAGGTTAATTGATTGTGAATAGGGTGAATTTCTATGCTTTGGAAGTGTTTCCCATGCATGTTTTGTTTATGACCGTTTGATTTGTCTTAGCCTATTAGGCTTCCTTGTTTTTCCCATGCTTAGTATTGTAGGATGATGTGACTATTATTCTGACATGCTGATATGCTTTTGACTGTTTAGCCAAGTAGTTCTTGAGGTTTACTTTGGTATATATGATTTTCTATACTTGTTGACTTACACAGGGCCGTGAGAACCTGGTTTAGAAGACCATATGGATAATGGATGTAAGGGATTCTCCGGAGTGTCTATTTTTACTTATAATATGAGAATATAGGGGGAATTGAAGTAAGTTCTTCCTTATAGTGTCTATAGTTCCTCGACAAAGTCCACATAGGGAATGTGATGTAAGTGATTCCCTATAGAGCCTTTAGCTATCGATACGAGAATATAGGAGGAATTGATGGCTAGTGCTTCCTCAGAGAGTTTATACTTAAGCAGAACCAGAGGGGTTAGACTGTGAGTACTGCCCAGAGGGTTGCTTTTGGTACTTGTGTTGTTTGGTTGAACCAGAGGGGTTAGGCTGAGAGTACTTCCCAGAGAGTTACCTGCTCTGATTAGAATCTTACTTGATACATGGAATTGAATGATTTGAAATGTGGGCTATTTACTATTGAGTACTTCCTTGTTACCACAATCTTTTACTTATTACCTGCCATATATTCACTGACTGTTAGGCACAAATATTATGGTGTTTTCTTATTGGGATTTAGTCTCACACCCTTTTTGGGTCATGCTTTTGGGCCGAAATAGATTATATTTTTACAGGTATAGATAAGGGTAAGCACCCTTCTACTTCAGGTACTTGATTGCTTTGAAGGTGGAGAGCATGAGACCAAGTTGAGGCTTGCGATGCTAAGGATTTTATCTGTTTTCTTTTATACTTTGGTTTAGTATTGTTTGTATTCTAGCATTGTGATTTGTTTGGATACTTTTCTAGACATATGTTTCATGCATCATTCATATATATATTTATATATACGTGGGCTCCATTTTTTTATTTCTTTAGTCTTCCACTGTTTATTTTTGTATGGTAATATTACTTATTCCGCTACAACTTTGTGTTTTACTTCCGCTGTGTTACTCTGCCAATGAGAGCATAGATTCCCCACTATCACACCCAAGGCCCTCACTGCTAGTCGGAAGCCTATGGCATTTTGGGAAATGAGCTAGAGGCCATGTGACCAACTGGGTTTGGGGCGCCTCTAGGTGGCTTCTGGAACTGGGACGTTACAAATTGGTCTCAAAGGGATTCTTTTCTTCTTGACTTACTGTTTGGAGCCTATAGTCAGGGATATGACAAAATAGGTACTCGATAATAAGTTGTGCCCGAGAGTAGCTAACCAGTGTATAGGGAAAATCCAATTTACCTCGAATATTGTGATTTTTCTAGTTTTGAAATTTTATAGTTGATTTGATTTTCACCATTGGGTGATTCACATGTTTTGTTCTATTATTTTTTATATTATTATGGTCCTATTTCTGTTGCAACCTGGTGAGATGAGGTTATGCCATCTCATGCATCATATAGGCACTTGCTAGAAATCACATGTCATGCATTCTTGCCATGCCATTTAGGGAGAATTAGCAATTGCATGTTGTTATGATAGATGTTGTTCTAGATATGCATGATGTTGTGATAGATGCCTTGATAAATTATCAGCTTTTTGATAGGGTATTTATTGAGTAAGGTTTTGTTTGAACAAACACCAAACTTTGGTTCTTGAGGTGTTATAGGCCCTCACAGACTGGAATTTTGTAGATCGTTGCCTTGTTTTCCTTGTTATAACATGTATAAGATGCCAAGCTTTGATTCACGGGGAGTATGGGCCCCCACAGGTTGGAATTAGGCACTTAAATGTTCATTTCAGTGTTCTTATGGTCTCCAGAGTACTTTTTGAGGCTTACTGTCCAGAAAATCCCAAGATACACACCATGTAGTAATGAATACATGCCATGTGTTCTTCTGTTCAGGAAGAAACTGTTTTTATTAAGTACACGTCGTGTACTATATGTACATGTCAAGTAGTCTCTAATCGTGTTACTGACAGTGTGGGAAGAAACATGGGGTTGGGAAATCATGGTAGAACACACCATGTTCCAGATGAACACGCTACGTGGGGTAGACCATGTGTCCACCCATGTGACTAACGACACTGATGGATGAAAGCTTAAGTTATAAATGATGTGTCATGTTGGAACACACCGTGTAGTGTGAGCCATGTATCCAGCCATGTCACTAACAAAATGGGTCAGTGAAGCTAGTGTAGTACATGTTTTGTCTGGCACGAACACGCCGTGTAGTCTTGTTCTATGAGAACCATGTGTGTTAGCCATATAGAAGAACTCACACAGGGAAAGAAAATGCAAGTACATGTCGCGTCTTAGGACAACACGTCGTGTATGGGGTGTTACATGACTAATTTTGGCAAGAGTGCATGCCAATGTGAAAGGCTTAAGGGAACATTTCATGTAGTCATTATGCATGTCGTGTATCCATGTTTTGAAAATCTTGAATGCTTTATTTCTCTTATTACCTTATTACTCTTCTAGTTTTCAGTACTTGGTAATGTTGATCTAAGGTGTGTGTTTGACCTTGCAAATTCATTCCACCAATACATCATCCAGTTGTATGCTAGTTACATAGCAGTGATCAGACACCAGACATGGCTGATCAAGGACTTCCAGCATATCCTCTAGTTGTGCTAGTCCTATCACTATCATTCATTCCAGACACAGGTGCTGATGCACAGTTCCAAGAGAGATTGATGAGGTTCATGCATACCCTCTGTGGAGTACCGCATCCTGCCCCTTATATGGAAGAGCTAACACAGGTTTTCCAGCAGCCTACATGCTCCCACCTTCAAAGGAAAAGAAGTACCACAGGCTGCAGAGTCATGGTTAGAAGCCAAGCTTTTTATCTTCAAGCATCTGGAGACACCTCCCGATAGTAGGATTAAGCTTGCTATATATATGATTCGGGATTCCGAAAAGATATGGTGGTATGTAATCTCCCATGTGGGATTCCATAAGGTTATGGATTGGGATGAGTTTCAACATGCCTTCTATGATTACTTCTACCCTGAGACTTTGAGGGCTGATCGAGCCCGAGAGTTCATGAGTCTGGAGTAGGGTACTCTTTCTGTTATGGATAATTCTTCTCTCTTTACTAAGCTATAGTGCTTCACGCCTATTCCAGGAGGTGGTGAGTTATTCCTGGAAAGGAATTTTGAGGATGGTATAAGGCACGACATTCGATCGTAGGTGAATATCTTTAGGTTGAATTCCATCACTTCTATAGTCAACCATGTGTTGATCACAGACTGAAATCTGAGGGATTATGGAGTTGTGAGCCATGGCGGTTCAAAATTTGGAGTGAGTATACCTCATACTGATAGTAGAAAGCACTACAGGGGGTCTTCGCATGGTGATCCAAGGAGGTGAGACACTTATTCTAGTAGCCAGGTGGTGTGCTACCAGTGCAGGAAGAGAGGGCATATGAGGCCACATTACCCGAGAGACCTAGTGGAGTGCCGATATTGTGGCAAGATGGGTCATATTCAGCCTTTCTGTTATATATTCTCACCAGAAGCTGGTGAAATGGGTTTTTATATGACTCCTCATACAGGAGAATCACCACCAATATCTCATCAATCAGGGAACTAGAGTTCTTTTGACCATTTAGGCTGAGGTGGGAGTCATGGCCGTGGTAGCCAGTCACCAGGAGTTCAGTGACAATAGGGTGGATCAGCTCATAGTGGTCAGGTAGGGTCATAGGGCCGTGGTACAGGTCAGACTTTTGCAGTGGAGGGAACCCTGCAAGAGAAGGTTCCCAAACCTTCCATAATTCGAGGTACGATCTTAGTTGCCTCAGTTTTAGCTTATTGTCTTTTCAATTAAGGGGCTTTCCATAGCTTTATATCTATTGCTATTGTGGAGAGATTTGGGCTCTGTATCTTTTCTTCTGTTGATGTCTTTACATTGGATACTCTGTTGGGGACAAGAACAGCTAGTGTACGTCAGTGCAAGGAGTTCCCTCTAGCGGTTGGTGGGTGTCACTTTTTTTGGGACCTTTATGTCCAAGAGATGACAGGCTATGATTTCATTTTTAGAATGGACTGGTTAGTTTCCTTCAAGTATTTTGTCTACTTCTATCTCCATAGGGTCAGTTTTAAATCACCAGAGGGTGGATCATTTCTTCATAAGGGCGAATGTGTTGTCCAGGCGAGTAGATCAGGACCCGATCATCATGGGTTGGGAGGAGTTACAACCCAGATTGTTAGTCTATATCTGGATAACCAGGGGACTTCATAGATGAACTTTCCTCCAGTGGTGAATCTTTTCAGAGATGTCTTTCTAGAGGACTTTTTAGGTTTTCCTCCAAAGCGATAGGTAGACTTTTCTATTGATCTCATGCTAGGAGTGGCACCGGTGTCCATTCCTCCTTATAGGATGGATACACCAGAGTTAGAGGAGCTAAAGAAGCAGTTGGAGGAGTTGCAGACAAAGTTTCTTATCCGACCCAGTACTTCTATGTGGGGTTTGTCTGTCCTGTTTGCAAAGAAGGCAGATGGTACCCTCCAAATTTGTGTGGATTATCGAAAGTTGAACTAGTTAATGGTCAAGAACCGATATCACATTCCAAGGATTGATAATCTCTTTGATCAGCTTCGAGGAGCCCGGGTGTTCTTGAAGATTTACGTGAGGTCTGGTTACCATCAGTTGCACGTTAGACCATATGATATACCTCTTACAGACTTTGAGAGCAAGTATGGTCTACATGAGTATGTGGTTATGCCGTTTGGTCTCACGAACGCGCCTACAGTTTTCATGGAACTTATGAACTAAATGTTCCATCAATACTTGGATTATTTCATTGGTGGTTTTTGTGGATGATATCTTGGTGTACTCTCACACTCGACACGACCATGCCACCCATCTTGAGATCTTTTTTAGTACACTGAGAGATCATCAGTTATATGCTAAGCTCTCAAAATGAAACTTTTGGATGGACCAGAATCACTTCTTGGGTCATGTTTTCTTAGATACAGGAGTATCAGTAGAACCAGAGAAAGTGGGAGCAATAGTTTCATGGGATAAGCTGAAGAACATGATTGATGTATGGAGTTTTATATTGCTGGATTGATATTATAGGTTTTTTATACAGAACTTTTCATGCTTAGCAGTGCCACTGATGGTCCTGACTAAGAAGGGTGAAAAGTTCTTGTGGTCAGATCCTTGCGAGTCAGCCTTTTAGAAGTTGAAAGTAAGGTTGAATTCAACACCGATACTAGTATTTCTAGAGCTAGGAAGAAGCTATACTTTATACTGTGATGCATCAGGCATTGTTCTGAGAGTTGTTCTTATGCAAGGAGAAGGAGTTGTTGCATATGGGTCTCGACAGTTGAGGCCACATGAGAGGAATTTCCCAACGCAAGATCTCGAGTTGGATATAGTGGTTCATGCCTTACGCTGTTGGAGACATTATCTTTTGGGAGATAATTTTTTGGTTTTCATCGGCAATAAAAGTCTCAAGTATATCTTCACCCAGCGTGACCTAAATTTGAGACAATGAAGGTGGGTTGAGTACCTTCAGTCCTTTGACTTTGAGCTTGCCTATACGCCAGGGAAAGGAAACATTGTGGTTGATGTACTAAGTAGGAAGACTCATATACAGGTAGTTCAAGAGGCTGACAGTGAGTGGAAGATTATGTCTCTGTTATCTGAGATGTATTTGGGGGTGCATGACAGACAGGGGAAGATGTTTCTTTATTTTGTAGTTGTTACCTCTACTCTTCCGGATCAAGTGTGAATGAGGTAGCTATCAGATTCTGAAGGCCTAGTCCTACGGGAAGGTGTGTCAGGAGAGGACCCTATTCTTGGATGGACCATAGGTGATGATGAGATCTTGTATTTCCAGGGGAGCATATGGGTGTCAGAAGACATACGTGAGGAGTTGATACAAGACTTTCATTCCCCAGTTTGGGAAGTTCATCCTGGGGTCACTAAGATATATCGTGATCTACACCGCCAGTACTGGTGGTGTGGTATAAATAAATATGTTTTTGGGTTCTTCATGAGGTGTTCCACCTGTTAGCAAGTGAAGGCGGAGCATCAGCGATCATCGGGGCTTTTTCAGCAGTTAACCATTCCTGAGTGGAAGTGGAATGATATCGCAATGGATTTCATGATAGGTTTTACCGAGGTCGCCTTAAGGGAATGATGCTATATGGGTTTTCATTGATATACTCATAGAGGTGTCTCACTTCTTGTCGATCAAGGAGACCTTCAGTGTTGATGAGCTGGTACGGTTGTACATTTGTGAGATTGTATGCTTTCATGGAGTTCCACACTTCTTTATTTCAGAAATGGATGCTTGTTTTACTTCTTGGGTTTGGCAGGGGCTACAGAAGGCTCTGGGTACATAGGTACTTTTGAGTACAGCTTACCACCCTCAGATAGATGGTCAGTCTGAGCGTACGATTCATGTGTTTGAGGACATGCTTCGAGCATGCATTCTAAATTTTGGAGGTTCTTGGGAGAAGCACATACCTCTTGGGGAGTTTTACTACAATAATAGTTTGCAAGAAACTATTCATATGACACCTTATGAGGCTTTGTATGGTAGGTCATGCCAATCACCCTTATGTTGGCTAGAGGTAGGAGAGGCAGCTATGTTGGGACCTCGTCTTGTCTAAGAGACCACAGGGAAGATAGAGTTGATTTGGAAGAGGATGGCTACTGCACAGTCTCAAAAAAAATCTTATACTAATCAGAAGAGATGACCTCTGGAGTTTGAGGTTGGGGATCAGGTTTTCCTATGTTTCACATCGAGGTTGGAACACGGAAGAATTAGGAGACAGGGTAATCTTTCGCTGAGGTATATCAGTCCGTTTGAGGTGTTGGAGAGATTTGGGATGATTGCCTATCATTTGCAGTTACCTCAGAGGTACCAGTATATGAATGGCGTTTTCCATGTTTCTCAGCATCGAAATTACTTCTCAGACCCATCTCATGTCTTTCAACCCGAGGAGTTTGAGTTAGAGGTGAATGCCTCATTCAAGGAGCATCCTATCTGGATTATTGATCATAGTACGAAGGTTCTCTATGGCTAGTATGTTCCTCTGGTATGAGTGCTATGGCAGCACGGGTGAGTACAGGACGAGGTGTGGGAGAGGGAGGCCAATGTACGATTACAATGGCTGAAGCTGTTTGAGGATTCTTCTTATACGCCGCCTCGCTAGGAAATTCGGGGATGAATTTATTTAAGGGGGGAAGTTTGTAAGATCCCAGACCCTCTTTTCAGGTATGTTTTACCTTTTCTGGTGTTTTTGAGTAAAAGGAGGAGTTTCTAGAAATTTTTTAAGTACATGATGTGTACTTGGTTACTGCATGTCTCTGTGTGCTGGTCGTGTAGTGGTTGTGCACACGGCCATGTGGGGGTGACCTAGAGGCCGCCTAAAGTGGGGCTCGGTAATGGCAAGTACATTCCATGTACTTATAAAGTACACACCATGTACTTTCTTTTTATTTCATTAAATGTACTGGGGTCGCGTTTTATGGACATAATGCTCTTCTTCTAGATCTGGTTCGTCCGAGAAAATCTGTATGGCCATGTATCTTCTTCGAGCCCCCAAGTGAGCGTCTGTTCTCTGAATCGATCGTCGTTGATTTCATTGGGACTGCCTCTGTAAGCTCTTCCTTCTTCTGGAGCTTTGTTTCATGATTCCTCCCATTTCAAGAGTTATCCTCAGTTGAGTGTTTTATATGTTTTTTTATATCTACAGTGTTCATGGGAGATTCAAGGCTTGAGGTTCACATATAACGATCTACCAACACTATGGTAGGTGGTTTGTGACTTTCTGTAGAAATTCTTTCAGTTTATGTGCAAAAGTGTCCAATACCCACGAATGGGGTATTGAGTGTTTACTATTTTTAGCCCTATTCTTTTCCTTCTATGCTTGTATTCTTGATTAAAGTTTAATTGATTGTGAATTGGGTGAATTTCTATGATTTAGAAGTGTTTCCCATGCATGTTTTGTTTATGACCATTTGGTTCTGCTTAGCCTATTAGGCTTCCTTGTTTTTCCCATGCCTATTATTGTAGGATGGTGTGACTATTGTTCTGACATGCTGATATGTTGTAGACTCCTTAGCCAAGTAGTTCATGAGGTTTACTTTTTCCGATATGCTTTGTTGTACTTGTTGACTTACACAGGTCAATGATAACCTAGTGTAGTAGACCATAGGGAGAATGGATGTAAGGGCTTCTCCAGAGTGTCTGTTTTTACTTACGATGTGAGACTATAGGGGGAATTGACGTAAGGGATTCATCAGAGTGTCTTTAGTTCCTCGACGTGGTCCATAGAGGAAATTTTATATAATTGATTCCCTAGAGTGCCTTTAGTTGCCGATACAAGACTATAGGAGGAATTGACAGCGAGTGCTTCCTCAGAGAGTCTATACTTAAGCTGAACCAGAGGGGTTAAACTATGAGTACTGCCCAGAGGGTTTCTTGTGATAGTTTTGTTATTGGTTGAACAAGAGGGGTTAGGCTGAGAGTATTCCCAGAGGGTTACCAGATCTGATTAGCTTCTTACTTTATATATGGAATTGAATTCTTTGAACTGTGGATTGTTTACTGTTGAGTACTTCCTTATTACTACTTTCTTTTACTTCTTACCTTCCATATATTCACTGACTATTAGGCAGAGATCATGTGGTGGTTGCCTACTGAGATTTAGTCTCACACCCTATTTGGGTCATGCGTTTGGGCCCAAACAGATTATATTGTTGTAGGTATAGATAAGGTAAATTTCCCTTCTACTTCAGGTACTTGATTGCTTTGGAGCTGGAGAACATGGGACCAAGCTGAGGCTTGCGATGCTAAGGAGTTTATCTGTTTTCTTTTGTACTTTGGTTTAGTACTGTTTGTATTCCAACATTGTGATTTGTTTGTATGATTTTATAGATATATGTATCATGTATCATTCATATATATATGTGGGCTTCAGCTGTTTATTTCTTCAGTCTTCCACTGTTTCTTTTTGTATGGTAACATTACTGCTTCCGCTACTACTTTGTGTTTTACTTCTACTATGTTACACTACCAATGAGGGAATAATTTCTCTAATATCACACCCATGGCCCTCACTACTAGTCATCAGCCTCTGGTGTTTGAGGAAATGCGCTTGTGGCCATGTGACCAATCGGGTACAGGGTGCCTCTGGGCAGCTTCTGGAACCGAGACGTTACAATGGTAATCCGTACATACGCACGAGCGAAAATAACATTCTATTGATGGTAGAATCATATTTAATTGGATAGTATATCATATATAAATAATTATTAACTTGTTATATTTTGTATTTACATCAATTATACTCATTATTATACCCATCCAAATAATTAAGTGTTGAATAACAAACTACACCACGATGTGGAGACGGTAAGTTGTACGTATGCACGTATGGTGACTTTGTCATTCATAGGATGGATAGAATAATGAATATGGTTGTACCATATTTTTAATAACATCACGTTATGTAGAAGTAATTGAATTTATTATTTTGGTATTGAAACAACAATGAAAGGGGAAGTGGAAGAAGAAAAGAACTGTGAAAAAGGTGATGAAATTATTACCTCTACTTTGGGTGATTCCTTTTTATTTGATCAAAAGGTCTTCTTAGGATGGATTTCTGATCAAAGTAAGGCCTCTAGGTTGAAGTGAGGGTAGTTGGGAGGATATTTGGGTAGGGGTTGGCCGAGCCCAATTTCTTTGGAAGAGTGATTTTGAGAGAAGAGGGAGTACCATTCTATAAGATACGTGAGGGTCACTTTAGGAAAAGCTTGTAATTTATTTTATTATAAAATAATATTCTGTTTATAATGGCTCAAAATGGATTTATATTGAGGCTAAGGTGGTTATGGATTAAAATAATCTGAACCAATAGGTTTTAGACAATTTTAGGTCTCCATTTTAACCTTATCTTTTAGATTAAACTCTTAGTTAAATAGTTTAACTTTTACAATGTATTCTTGTATTATTATAATAAAGGGTTAATAAACATACTATAAAAATCAAAGTGAAGTCCAAGTGGTTAATTATTGATATATATAATCTTATATAAGTCCTTTGGATGATCCTTATATTTTTATTAATATTATATAAATTAATAATATAGTATTTTTTTAAAAACTCATTTATGTCAATTTTGACATTATTTGCTATTTTGTTTTTGTTAAAGTCAAAAAAACTTTATTACTTCGAAGAAATTTTATTTAATCAATCATAACATGTCATATTAACCTATAAATTTTTTTGAATTCATTAGAATCCTCAATTTAAATTTATTTGGATATTTATAATATCAATTAGTTTAATATTTCATTAATAAGGTAATTTCTGCATCATCATTGTGTCATAAATAAATTTAATAAATAAATGTATAAAAATTATAAATAAAATACCATTATGTAGGATTTTTTTATATTTATAATTAATATTTATATTTTAATTTATCTTATGTATAAACCTATTTTAAAAATGGTTTAGTTATTAAAATTTGAATTTAACACTTTTAACTCTTCTTTAAATAAAATAATAATAAATGTCCTAATCTAATCCAAGTAGACCAAAAGGATAATATTTTATTCCTAAGGTTTATTTTGGTCGAAATAAACTTATAAAATAGAATTAGGACATGTGTTAGGGTAATTATAATATCATTTTATCTTTAATTACCCTATTTACTTTTAACAGTGGTAAATAAAATTCAAAAGTAACTATTCACCAAAAATTATTTTCATCTTATTGAAACACATTTTACTTAATAATTTCAACCGTTTCACATGGATTTTTTAAATTCAATTAACAGAAGCGGTAAAATTACATTTTATGAAAATCTGCTAATATGCCTAGAAGGTGGGTAAAAGACGTTAAAAAATTCAATAAAATTTTATACATATAATTTTATTATAAAATGACTCCAATTAATTAAATTAAACTTATAAAGCTATTATGTATCTATTTTGAACTAAAATAATTTTAAATAAAATAAATAATTATTTAAATAAAAAGTAGGTTTTAAACAATAACGCAGTGTTTTTCACTATTCATCAAAAATTGAAAGTTTTCAAAACATACCAAAAATTCACTCTAAGATAATTTTGATATTCCAAATCCAAAAATTAAGTCCATTTTGAAAAATAAAATTTATAAAATTTTAAAAAGTGGGTATTACTATTCATAATGGCTAGTTTGATTGGTTGTGGTGTGTAAGAACTCAAAATTGCGTACAACGCAAGCTATTGTATTATTAAAAGGGAAACGTACCATAGAAGCTTAGGGTGTTACAAATAAAAACATTTGATAGTGGTTCATCTTTTTTTATTTTAGTATTCCTCCACGAAGTTACCTATCTAGGATTCCAATACGTGATCAAAGGGATGGCCCATTGAGTGATGAGTAATCAGTGAAGGGTGCCTATATGAGAGATATAACCTCCTGGTGTTTTACTAGCTACACCACCACCTATTGAGAAGAAAATAGCACTGGAAGTTCCATAAGGGGATAAATGTTGGTTGAGTTTACTGCAAAAGTTTCATCGGAAGAAACATTCTAGGTTTTTGGGTGGTCTAGATCCCTAGGTGGCTGAGGGCTATCTAGAGGAAGTATATTGTCTTTTCCACCTTGTGAGGATACATGCAGATCAGATGGAGGTCTTCACGGAGAGTTTTTTTTAAGGATATGTTGGGATATGGTTGAGTTTAATGACTTTATCACATGATGAGATAGATCTATCATAGTTATAAATTGATCATCTCTTTAGGGAGGAGTTACACCTAGACACATTGTGATCAGTACGGATACAATTGCTTCTACATTTGCAGTAGGGCAGTTTGACTGTGGCGGAGTACTCAGTGAGGTTTACTTATCTATTTTGATACTACATGGATATGGATTGAGATCCATTTTTCAGAGAATGAACCTTTTATCTTGGATTAATCTAAGACATCTAGGCTTTAGTCGTATCCCTTTTCATTCCCACCAATACTAGTGTGCTTGAGCAGTCCTTGGTGGCGGAGAGATTTTGGGTAAAGTAGGCACAAATAGTGGGTGGTAGTGGTGGGAACTCAGAACATAAGACCTTGGAAGAATGTATAAAAAAGGTATTTCTAGGGATCTAAGCATGTTATATGCTTTAGGAGATGATCTCAGGACACAGGGACAGCGGTGCAAGGCTCTCCATATGGCTCAAATCAGCTGAGGGAGAGGTGGTGTTTCTCCTATTATGTTCAGGGACATCTAGCTCGTGATTATCTGACATGCCATATAGATGATCAAGATATGATTAAGGGACCACTAATATAGAGATATAGGTAGGAGCAGGGTGGAATACCTGGTTGAGGGGATGACAGAGCAGTAGGAGGAGGACTGAGGTTTGACCTATTACCACCACAACTCCCATGAGGTCCATGCCTGGCTCAGGGAGATGGTGGTCACGGATGAGGCTAGATATAGGATATAAAGACATATTACCTTAAGTATCTAGGGATGATACAATGTATGGTATCTATTTTTTCTACTTTAGATACAATATTTTTAAACACTGGTGTGATTTATTCCTTTCTTGACACTAATATGGTTTGAGACTTAGATATTATGGTCGAGCCTTTGGTTCGACCATTGCGGTTAGAGACTCTGACATGAAGTGACTTAGAGATTGTGAACATGTTCTGATAGTACGATATGACTCTTGGAAAAGATATTTTTTATGGGATCTATTTTTAAAAGTGATGAGTCCTTATGATGTCATATTAGTTATGGACTGGTTATCCATAGTTCATGCCTAGATTGATTATTTTAGGAATAATATATTGTGTGTCTGCACAGATGAGGAAAGTTTTTCATTTTTGGATGAAAAGTAAACCTTGGCAGATCAGGATGGGATAAATGATAAGATATTATACCCAATTAATCACAAGCTATCTATAATGACTCTTAGAGTAGTGGATACTTTGGGCTATCAGTTTCCTACGGGGGTGGAAGAGTATGTGGAGGTGTTTCATGAAGATGTACCAGGTTTACCTCCCCGCTAAGAGCTATAATTGTATATTGACTTGCATCCTAGGATGACCTTGATATCTACACTAGAATATCAGATAGATCCCATAGAGCTTTATGAGAAAAGGGTGTATTTGGAGGACTTACAGGAAAAGGGATTTGTGAGACCCATTGTTTCTCCCTAGGCATCTCCAGTGTTGTTTTCCAAGAAGTAAGATGAGAGCTTGAGGTAATGAATGGACTAATAGTTCCTAAACTAGGTGAACATGAATAATAAATATACGCTACTAAGGATCGATGATGTCTTTGATCAGTTGAGAGGGGCATGATTGTTTTAAAAGACTGACCTCAGACTTGGCTATCACCAGTCGTGAGTATGTGACAAGGATATACCAAATACAACATTCATATGTATCTACATTAACTATGAGTACTTATTTATTCCATTCATCATGATGAATTCCCTGATAGTGTTCATGGGACTCATGAACCAGATCTTTCAACATTTATTACATAGGTTTGTGGTGGTCCTCATCAATGAAATCCTAGTGTACTTAGCATCAAATGAGGATCATGAAAGACACTTGAGAATGGTTTTGGACACACTCTAAGAGAACTATATTTTTGGGAAGCTCTCAAATTGTTAGTTTTGGATTCGAAAGTACCACTTCTTAGTACATGTCATCACAGAGGTAGGAGTAGTAGTGGACTTGATGAAGGTTGAGGTAGTTCTTTCTTATGAGAGAACAAAGAGTGTTACCGAGGTGCGTTGTTTTCTTATGTTGAAAGGGTAATATTAGAAGTTTGTACATGATTTATCTAGATTGGTATCACCCTTGACAGCTTTGACCTTGAAGGTCTAGCCTTTTTTGTGGAAGAAAAGGTTCTAATAGAATGTCCAGGGGTTGAGACATAGGTTTATCAATCCTCCCATAAAGAGGTTTCGATATGAGGGTGTCAAGTACGTAGTATTTTACGATACATCAAGGACTAAACATGATTGTGTTATGATGTCAAGGAAGGAAGTTATTTCCTTTATTTCATGTCAGTTGATAACACATGAGTAGAACTACATGACCTGAAATATGAAGTTAGCAAGGATAGTCTTTACACTGATGATGCGGTGATACTACCTAATGGGAGAACAGTTTGTCATCTACTCTGGAAACAAGAGTCTCAAGTATATCTTTTCAAGGAATGATATTAACCTGATATAGATTAAATGAGTAGATTTATTCCAGGACTATGAATTTGAGATTATATATACTCCTAGTATGGGAAACATGGTAGAATATTCTCTTAGTAGAATTTATTTTTCTTGATTGTTGGTCGAGGTGTTAGAGCAGTTAGCCTCATTGAATTTTTCCTTAGAGTAAAAGTATGGTGCTTCATATCTTTAGCCTATGGTTATTACCCCACCCCTTTTACATCATGTTAGAGATACCTATCATGGAGATACTGATTGTGAGACCTTATATACTCTAATCTCTATTGGATGTGTGCTTGATGGATATTCTGAAGGCAGAGATCACACTATCATTTTAAGTTGAAAGACGATGGTACCTTTAACATTTTGGAAGGAGGTGATGCAAGAGTTTCATATTTCCTATTTGGAGGTACATCTAGGAGTGGAAACGTTATACCAAGACCATTGAAATTAGTTTTGGGGGCCATACATGAAGCATTGTGTTTCAGAGTTTGTCTCTCAATGGCTCACTTTACAGCAAGTGAAGGATGAGCAATGGGTTCCAATGAGTATAGCTCAAACCCTTGAGGTTATAGAGTGGAAGTGGGATTGAATATCCAAGGAATTCACGATGGATCTTGCATGTACATCTAGGGAACATGATTCCATATGGGTGATCATCAACCAAATCTCAAATTAGGCCCACTTCTTATCCATTTGAGAGTAGATTTTAATAGAGAGTTTGGGATGCCTCTATGTGATAGAGATAGTCAGAATCCATGGAGTTCCCTCAATGATCCTTTCATAATGTGATGCTTACTTCACATCATGGTTACATAAAGGATTACAGGAGGCCTTACAGATTCAATTATTCTTGAGCATAGTGTTTCATCACAAGATGGAAGACTAAAAAGGGCATACCATTTAGGTCTTGGAGGACATAATGTGGGATTTAATGTTAGAATTTGGCCATTGTTGGGATGATCGTATACCCCTTTTGGAGTTTGAGTAAAAAAAATACCATTATACCATTGGTATGACACCATTAGAATCTTTTTAAAGATGACCCTATAGGTCACCACATTGTTGGACTGATCGTGGTGAGTTAGGACTCATGAGCCCAGAGTTATTAAGAGATAATATAGAGAAGTTCTGATCATATAAGAGTGGATGATGATTATACAAATCTATCAAAAGTTTTATGCATATCAATTATGGAGACCTATAAATTTTGAGGATGAAGGCCATTTGTTCATGAGGGTCTCGCCTCAATGTGGATTTCATAGATTTGGCTACGAAGGCCAGTTATCTTTGAGATTCATTGGCACCTTCCGTATATTGCGTAGAGTTGGTGAGGTGGCGTAATGCTTAACTCTACTGCTACAGTTGGACTAGGTACATGAAATCTTCCACTTGAAAAAAATGAGGAGATATGTGTATGACTCATCTCATGTTATCGAATGGGGAGAGATAGACATTGAATATTGAGATACCTTTGTTGAGTACGTAGTGGAGATCGAGGATTGGAAAGATAGAATCCTTCATGGGGGATTGATTCCCCTAGTGTGCATCCAGTGGCAACGCATGAATCTTCTAGAGAGTGCCAGGGAGAAAAAGACCTATATGTGAGCTTAGTACCGTCATATTTTTTAGTATATTTTTTTTCTCTTTTCAGGATGGAAATAAACAAGGTGGGGAGAACATAATTACTCATATTTTTATTGTATCATTTTATGATACTATATAGAATATTTTTGACACCAGGTGCTAAGATGGTGTGTGATTATAAGGTCGAGTGTGCCCATAATAAATGTTAGAAATATATTAAATATATTATATAAAACACAAGTGTAGTTTTACAAAAAAATGTAATAACTTTTGAATGAAGTACCATATAATAAATCTATGGGAATCATTGATTTTAGAATTCATATTTTACCCTAGATGTGACATAACCTTTATCAACCTGAGGAATTTAAGAAAAAATTGTCATGGGAACAAATAAATAAAATTAATTAATTAATTATACTTGTTTTTTATGTAGTGAATGAGTCGTCTATAAATCTATGGTTATAGATTTTGTCTTTAGGTCAGTCGCTAAAACCTGGAGGCCTAGAGATCACTGGAGGCAAGAATTCTTGGTGAATGATGATAGATTGGGACCAGATCAAGGATAATTGTGCCAATGAAGTTTGTGGATCTAATCAAGGATGTAAACACAAAAATTTTATTTTTCAATGATCGATCCAAACTCTAGGTTGGATGATAATTTTTTTCCCGCCCCATTCATTAATACCAAATGAATGCAGATCAATTCCATGAACAGATTTGATATTCACATCATCGATAGATTTAATTTGATGTAACTAATTTGGTTTGTTGTGTTTTATTCCTATTCTATTGAATTTTTCTATGACAAAAAAATGAGGCCAAAGAAACAAAGGTTGAGGTTCATTCCTCACATTTATGGATTTTTTATTTATTCTCCCATTCTTTTCATGTTCATCATGGACATTTCTTTTTGCCTGTGGTTTGATGAATACCCAATATTCAATTGTTGTGTGTTTATTATTTAGATAAACTTATCAATAATCTAGGTTCATTTCATGATTTATGGAATGATCTAGGTGTGATGATTTGGGGGGAAAATCTGAGGTGGATTAGAATGAATTTACAGTTTTCTTTCTTCCCAGTTTTGATGTGTGATGATTAGTTAGATCAAAAGATCATTTTTTAGGAAGATCTGAACTCAGATTCGGGCTGGAACTAATGGAATGGATTGGATGACCCATGATCTATAGGTTCCAATAGGGGTGGAGGATCCAAAAAATTCATGATGAAGTAGAAGAGATCCTTAGTGATATATAAAATCTTAGGGTAAACGACAAGTATTTTGGGATTACATGCTATGTGGGACCCCCTTATTGAGGCACTCAAGTTTCTACAATGAGTTAAATATCACACACTGTGTGACTTGATCACACACCATGTGAACCTTACCTAGAAGCTCGGTGTGTACCTTGGAGGGTACACAGACATGGCTAGGAATACACGGTCATGGAAACACCATGTACTCAGACACAAACAGCTATACAATGGCACAACCAAGTGACATGGGCAGGGTTTCAGGTGACCTCTACATGCCATGTGTTTCACCCACATGCCATGTATGTTTATAATTACATTTCATTGGGGTAAGAACCACATGTATAGATCCAAGTTGATTGATTCATGCTGTGGACTCTACTTAAACGTTGTGTACTCCCTTAGAGATAGCTTGGAGTTCTTAGTCTCTTGTGTTCAGACCAGTGTTGGTTGAGTGGTATTCCCTTTATTCCTTGCCCTTTAGGGTATAGTGAGGAATTGTGTACTTAGAAAATAATTTTGATCCCCTTAAGAGGATTAATCCAATATAGATTTTATGGCATCCCTATGTGAGACTTGATTGAGATACTCTATCATCATTATACATTAAGTGGGGTTTGTGGAATGGGTATGACCTCCTTGAGCAAGGAATTGATCCTCCATATAGAAGGACATATAATAGGGTTTGGGGTATCATTGGTATACAATATCCTATAACATGGGTTGATCTAGATTGGGTTTGTGGTGTCCCCCAATGGTTTTGTGTGTGACCCCTCTCTAAGTATTAGGGTCTTTAGAGACCAGTGGGATTTCATGGGTTGGGGTGAATGATCTAGACCTATAAGATGAGATTATTCAGTGATTTCATGTATCATGGAGTGGATTATATTGGAACGAGCACTACTTTGAGAAGACTTATATGGATAATAGTTGGTTGTGACCACCTAGTGGCATGGTGTCCCTCTTGAGTTTGTATGGGTGTATTTTGAAATAAATTTATTGTTATATCCTTGTATTGAGAAAATTATTCTTGATGATCAGTGTTTAGTGTTTTACGAGTGTCCAACTTGGTATTGTTATATTCACCCCTGTATGGGATCTGCATGGACATGTCATGTGTTTTGCTGATGATGACCTTTTTGATGGTGTCCTGGGAGGATGCAGAGCAGGTAGAGCTTAGATTAAGCTAGACTGACTGAGGTGTTTTTTGATAGCTTTCATTTGATCATGGCCTTTATCCTTAGAACAGGTTGGAATCATTAATGTTTTTTGTTGGACTTGTATTTGGACCCTTTTTCGATTTACTTACTTTAATACCATACTCTAGTTGGTGGATTATAGATTTATGCATGCATTGGTTTTTGTTGTTTTATATTTCAACATTTTATGGTATTAGAGATGTGTGTGTGTGTGTGTGTAGATAAATTGGGATAAAGCCTCCCATTTGTGGGATATACCTTCTCAGCACTGGTTTCCATCCCCTGACCTATTAGATGTGGTCTTGGGGTAGTCATGGGTTAGACCCTAGTCAGTTGGGTCATGACACTCTTTTTGATGACACTACAAAGATCAGGATTACTTGGTTGAACAAAATCACTACCTCAGAGAGATTAAATCTATTCATGTGACTCACATGACCCGTTAAAGCATACATTGTCTTTTTGTTTCACTTGTCCATCATTGATCACATGTTTCTAACTAATAACAATTTTTTAATTATGTAAATTGAAATATTTACTAAAGAAATGTGATTATGAAGGCCTTTTTACCTAGAACCACACCATTCTTTTCACATGATTCAACTCGTGTAGTTCATGTAACCATTTGAACTTACACTGTCACATGATTCAGTAGGGTTTATATAATCTCATAAATCTTTTACTCATATTTTGTTTTTTCAAATCTTGATCACATCATGATTTTGGATTTATAAAACCATGCGACCATCAAGTATTTTCATGAAACTCTTCCTCAAAAAAGATTTTAAGCCTAAATTTTTTAAAAACACTAGAAAATGATGCCTATTTCAATTTATCTTATGGACTTACATAATAATTAAGTTAATATCACTTATACACAAATTATTCATGATTTCACCTCATTTTTCAGCTCATGGATTTCACCTCTCATCACTATATAATCATGGATTTCACCTCATCCAACCAAGTCTTCAATTAATTCCCTCGTCTTTCAATACTCTATCCAAATTTCATGATGTATTGGTTGAAAATAAATATTACTCAAAACATAGTTTTGGGTATAATATTCTTCCCATTATATTTTTTTTAAACACTCTCATAAATCCATCCACCATCACATACATTCAAGATACCAATTATATGGATTTATGAATCTTATCTTTCTTCCATCTTTGAAATCAAAATGAAAAGGGATATATAAAACCAAATGAATCCTTCAGGTTCTCATATACTTTGTGAATCTATTGTTTGATCTTTCATTTCAACTCCCCTATCTTATAGTGTTCCACCTCGGTTCCATATAAAATCTACACCCCTACGATATTATGAATTTTAAGAGGACATTAAATCCAAAATTTTGATTAAGTCTCCCCCTATCATCATGAACTCCATAGGAGAACACTTAACTAGTCAAATCCTCGTTAATATATTATAACTATGGAAAAAATAAATAAAGAGAAACTATTATCCCTATTTTTTATCCTCATATCCTCCTCTAATTTGGCATATAAAGTTGGAATATAGATACATCGTGGTTATGTCAACCATTTGATAATTTAATTCCAAAACATTGATCTCCATAAACCATATTCAAGAAAATAATTACATATACATTTAAACCTTTAATATTCATTCACTTTATCAACTAATAACTTGTTATCGGATGTTCAATGTGTAAAATTACCACATATAATGCGAGTCATCAAAAAATTTGATAATCCTACTAAGTCAAAAATTAGAGTTTGAAACAAGATTTTAATTTTAAAATATAAAATCTATCCACGCCACTCACTTAATTTTAATAATTTCTACTAGATAGAAATATTATTACTTTATCAACCCATAATTTTATCTTAATGAAATTAACACAAAAAAATTATCAGAGAAAAAAAAATACATTGAGTGCGTGGGACATACCATATAATGAAATAATTGATAGCACTTATAAATTTTTTTAAACCCATTCAAGAAGATAAAAATATGATACCACTTAACATGAATGATATTCATATATTCATTTGAAAACTTCCTTTCCTTAAGAAAATTCTGAATAACATATTATTCTCATTACAAACATCCCCTGAGTGTCTTTGGATTTTGGTACCAATTATTTATACCAATTTTTAAACTAATATCAACTATAGAATTGATCTTATGAAGAAATTTTACAGAGAATTTATAATTATTTTGAAATAATATATTGGTTGAATTATTTCTCTAACCTATTATTGGTATCCACATTGATTATGTCCTGCCACTAATTATTGGATGCTCAATAATTTATTGACACTACAAAATATTTCCAATAATAACTATGAAACCCCTTTAGATTTAGTTCAGTATATTCATCATATTATCTTATATTTCATAGTATATGATCTCCATATTCATATTTGAGGAAAATATTTGTTTCTTAAAATAACTTCATCAGTCTAACAATAATTGTTAATTATTAAAAACCTGACTCCTTCTATTTGATCGGATTAAATTTTAGATCAATCACATGTTCTGTTTTAGCACAATCACCCCATGGAGAATATCTCCCACATTAATTCTAAAAAAACATTAATAAACGGTGATAAACTTTTAAATGCACAAGGAGAGGGTTACCTATAGCATCCTCAAGTCGAGGATTGTAGTTGGTCTGGCTGAACCAACCCAATGATTCTCTATTTATTACAAGCCTTTATAGTTTCCTTTATTGATATTCCACTTGAAAATATTACACTAAAGGTATGATATTTGGATCTCTCTATATTATCTAGCTTTATTTCAATCTATCTAGTGATATTAATCCCTCTTGTACATGTTTCCCACAGAGACATTTTTTTCTTTCATTTTCCATCATGATTCTTTTGAGATAAGAGGCCACATCCACCAAAATTTATTTCTTACATTGTGATATGATTTGTGAAACCAAAAATTTATGTCTCACATTTTCTCTCTACAATTATCATTAGAGTCACTTTAGTATTTTTTCTAGTGAGTCTTTATTATCATTTTGATCAATATTCTTCACAGATATAGAATATTTCTTCTCAAAAAGAAACTGATTTTTACTTTAGTTATCATGGAATTCTCACTCTTCTTTACTTTCTCATTTTCTTATTAATTTCTCGTAGATCTATAAATATTTACAAGAATTACTTATCCACTTTACCATTCATCTTTTTTTTCATGGGTTTTTTCTTCTCAATATTATTTTTAGCATGAGAATTCAATGGTGTTTCCCCTTTTTTCTCAATATTTCCACTTGTCCAAGTAACAATGTCATGTAATTTTTACCCATATAACCATATAGATTATATCTTTTACATTGTCCTATTATATTCTTAGGGTTATACCTTTTAAAAATACTCTCTGAAATTTGAGTTTTTCATTTTGGGTGTTTTTTACCCATCCAATCATGATACACCTTTCCAAGACTGATAATTTATTTAATCTAAGCATAATCAATTTTCACTAGTGTTAATGGACAATTTACAATAGTCCATGATGTGGCCTTTCTTTCCAAAATTGAAGCATATTTTGTGATATACTTTTAAACATTCTTTTTGGATGTACATTATTCAACTAATTTTATCCGATTATTCACTATAAAAACTTACATCCGTTTCTATTTTGAATTTTCTATTATTGTTTCCGTATTCTCTTTTTAGTACCATATTATTATTTCTTTATTCTTACATTCCATCATTACTATTAACTATGACCACTTATCTTATAATTATCTCATAATCTATCATGGAATTCATATTTTTTCATGATTGAAAGATTAATTATTTTCTATGAGTTTAGTTTTAACAAAACAAGATTTATATTCTCTTTGTATCTTACCCACCTAAATGTAGGACTTCTATAATAAAAATAAATAGGAATATTATTCAAATTTTATATGGAAATATGTCAAAAAATCTAGTTTCACAAATAGTGGCTAATAAATCTATTTTTGTATATACAATTTTCCTAGATTTGATTCCTTACTAATCTTGGAAAATACTTAACTTCATTTTGAAAAACATTTTTTTAATGAGGTGGTATATCTCTGATATTTATTTCACCCACTTTTTTATAGATATTTATTTGGTTCTTATACTGTCATATAAATCTTCATTAGTTCAAAAAAAAATTCATGGTTGTTCATTATCTCTTTCAATGTTATTGTAGTTAGTAAATTAGTAGAATAACTCAAGATATTTTTATCACAGTCGTGTGTATTTTCAATTTTTTTTGGAAAAAATTTATTTTTTATAGTTAATAATTCTCAACTTTGGCAGATTATAGTTTTCACAGTTTAACCTCTAGTTCCAAGAATTTCATATTGAGAGTATATTTCTCAACCTAAACTAATATCAATTATTCACTCCATTCATTCTTCAATTTATGGATCTAATATTTATTTTCTTAATTTACCACTACTTAAAGTTTATCAAGATATTTTACCCTCTTTGATTTAACCTCCAATTGAGCATTCATCATAATAATGTAAGATTTCAAGAATTATTTTTCTACTTTAAATTTCACCTCTAAAGTCATGGTTGGGCATGTATCTGCATCATCATCTCTCCCAGTAATTTATTGATAAAGTAGAAATATTCTTTCACTTCATTATCAATTAGATATGGTGATAGATTTATTATTGTATCATTATATTTTCTCAGTGGTTTATTTTTAGTTTCAAAATTTATATGATAATCTTCTACATTATGATTCATTAAAACATTGGATATATATTCATTATCTACAATCTCATCATAATCATGTGGATCATTTTCATAAATACGTCCTAAAAAAATTTTATTCTCAAACTCATCATCTTAAAATGGATCCCCAAAATTTATCCTTTCTAAAATTTCATCCTCAAGAGACTCAATTATTTTATTTTATTCTTCAACAGAAGACTTTAAATTTTTAATCACCTTGTCTTGATCTTCAGTTTTCTATTTTATCTCCACTTCTCCATTTGTGTTTTATTAACTATCTAATTGATCTATTGACAATTTCTAATGTTATCCAGTATTTGGTATAAGCTCACTCACATATTCAAAATATAGTTTCAACAAACCATTAATGCTTAAAGTTTTTTATTCTTTGAATGTCTAATTATTCAAGAACAACTTAAAGCTTTATATGATGGTCAAAAACACCCTCTGATTATTTATTTTTGTAAACTTATCTTATTATATTGAACTTAAATATTAAATTTTAGATATGAGTAACCCATAAGAAACTAAAAATACTATTTCAAGATTTTTACAAGAAGGTTGAACATCATTTTAGAACTATTATGATCTGATACCACTTGTGTTATGCCTAGAAAAACTAAGAGTGGAGGGGGTGAATTAGGGTGTAAACCAAATTAAACTATTTATTTTACTTATTTGATTATATTTCAAGATATTGTACCCATTTTAATTGGAATATTGTTCAACATATATTACATTTCAATACAATCACAAAACAAATACATATATATGAAAGAAAGTAAACCACACATATAACGCATAGATTTTACTTGGTTCACCACATAGGGATACATCCAAGGATCACACACTAACTATGTTCCAATGTTTTAACTTCTACTAAGAATCCATAGTAACATGGATTAAAATTCATTGAAAATGGTCACTCTATTCTAGGATCACTAACTTTATAATTTTTTGGGGTTTAGTTACTCCTCAACCATGATGCATTGCCTCATCTTCACTCCTAAACACTGGTTCGGTGAAGGATCCTCTACAATTTATAGACTTGTGGGTATTGTTTAATATATTTAAAATATAATTATTTTTATATGTTTGTTGTGATACCCTATATATATCTTGGTTATATTTTGATGCTCCTTTGAATGATATGTTAACTATATATGCATATTCAGTGCTTCTTGTTTATATATAACTACCATGCATGACTAATTCCTGATTGAGACCTATTCACTAAAAAAATATGTCACATAACCTCCATAACAAAACTCATATATTGTAACCCTAGGCACACATTTTTAAATGTGAGATCCCATGTTTGTAACCCTCGATGCATAAACCATGGTGTATAACCATGGTAATGTACCCCATAGTTCTATCCCTGGTCATGAAAAACATGGTGAGTAACAATAAGTATAATATTTTCTCCATGAAACCTATGTCACATGACCTACTTATTCTTTTATCCTTATCTTTAGTTTCTTATGATTAACTCTTATCCTAAAATAGTTTCACATATCTCCAACCTGCACCGCATGAACATAATTTATGGGACCTCTTATGCTTAATGTGAAACTATTTAAAGGCTCCACATATGTGATACACATATGAATACTTCCTTTCATCAAAAAATCTTGATAATATTATCTTCAAACATAATTTCATGAATAATAATCTCTCTTTAATTACATTAATAGTGAAATATTTATAAGTAATTCCCACTGAATTTACCCTAGAAAATGGATTTGACCATCCATTTCACCAACCTTAGAAATATATTATTTTTTAAACCAAGATGTTTGTTGATCATTTAAATACATTCAACTCATGAAATCATGTGACTTCTTTTCATAACTTCTATTACATGACCTTGAATGCATGACCATGATTTCATGACCACATTGCATGACCTATGTCACTTGAGTTTTTTGAGATCAAGACTATACTTTTAAAAAAACAACCTCCTCTAATAGTTTATCTCTCTTAATGTGATTTGTATGAATCTTTATGTCATACATCGTCCTACTATTTCAATTTCCCATCACTAATCATATTCATCATTTTTATAATACTTTTATGATTATGTACTTGACAACCTATCCTAAAGAAATGTGATTTGTGATACCACTCTTCCTCAGACAATGTTATTCCCTTTGCGTGATTCAAATAATGTTGTTTGTGTAACCCATTAAAAGTTACATGGTCCCATGATCTAATACGATTTATGTGGCCTCATGGATCCTTTTATCATATGCACTTCATCGAATCTTGATCTCATGATCATTTTTGATTTATGCGATCGAGTGATCCTTAAGGATTTACACTAAAAAATATCACAAACTTCAATTAACCTTTTGGGCTCCCACAAGACTTCAGGGCATCTTTGCTAATCACATCAACTTCACAATTTCACCTTATTTTTAAACTCATGGATTTCACCTCTCATCCCTAAATCATCACAGATTTCACCTCCTATTACCATTAATTCATTGAATTCCCTTGAATACCAATACACTATCAATATTTTATGATATATTGATTGAAAAAAATATAGTACAAAACATAGTTTTGGGTCCAATATATATAATAATCAATTATATGCTCATAATGTATAAAATACAATTTTTTATAAAAAGAATAAATAGAATAAATAGTTCATATGTCATATTGAATAAATAGTTCAAATATGGTTATGATTTTAGGTAATATATCCATTAAACAAAAGTTCAAAAGAAGATATTAATTATATAAATATTCCAAAATTTTCATTGAAAATATAAAACGTAATAAAATTTATAGTCACAACATTATCAAGAGTAGAATTAGTTAGAGTAAAACATAAAGTTTCCATGTTGAAACCCATGGTTTGAGGTATATTAAGATTCTTATTTTTTATATAATTATATTTATTTTTATCTATTAAAAATTTATTTATAGGTTTTGGATAAAGGAAGAAGAAGTTAGGGTGGGATATAGGTAGACCTTGATCAATTTTTTCAGAAGGTTACACCAGGCACCCAGTGGAAAGGTACCTAGTGGGGGAGGTAGTGGTGGTGCCTATGGTCAGCCACCTGGTGGGTTTATAAATATTAAATAACACCTATTAAATTTAGTGGTAAATAATATAAACCTCGTTTAAATTCTCACAATACTATAAAAAAACCCAAACCATTCATAAACTAAAATGAATAACATATACCATTTATTGTATATTGTTGAATGTCTTTCAATCCTATTTGTTCATGAATATCTCCTAGTAATGGATAAAGTAATATTCTCTTTGAGTTGTATCCATAGATTAACTTAATTAAAAAAATCATAGGTGGGATCCACTACACAACCATGATATGCTAGAATCTCTAGGAAGCTAAGGAAAGAGGATAATAGAGATACAAGGATAACATGATGGAGTTTAGGAACTAATTTCACTCCCATTTCAATGGTGTATTCCTCCTTATATAGACCTTAAAGATTCTCCTAGAGCCTCTATAAAATTTTCTTATTTTTTATAAAACATTCAATTAATTCTATTGTTACAATTATTTATAACCTTTGAGCTAATATAATTCTCCTGAATGTTCTATAATATGAAATATTTATTAATGAAAAATAACCTGGAAGAGATTTTAACCTTAACACTAAACATTTAACATTATATTTCCCATGTTAATTATGTTATATGATTCACTAATTCCACAACTGTTATAATATCACTCCACCATACACAATAATATAGTTAAAGCTATTTTTTGTGATATCTCTATATCGAAATTTACAATATTCCCATTAAAGTTATACAATATATCTTATCTTTATTCATGTTTTAGCCTATAACATGATCATATAATACATTATGATATATACAAAAACATTTAATGATTTGTAATGGAATTAGGGAATATCTCTTTTAATCTCACAATTTAAATAAATCCTCATTTACCTCATGTCATTTTTAATTATATTATATCATATACAATAACATGTGAAATAATATCCAAAACTCCTTTTGTATTTATTAGTAAACACTTTTGGAAAGCATCATAAAATTCACCATGTTTTACATTATATGAAATACCATGCGAATATCCATCCAGAACTCTTTTTGGATAAAATTTGAAACACCTTTTGTGAAGCTCTTAGAGTTTTGTAAAACTCAATCGTTATCCGTTCAACCAAAATGTGTGAGACCATTGGCTGTGAATTCTTGAATTCACAAATTTAATCAAAGAGAATCCTCTAGAAAATCATAAATACTACATAATTTATAAAAGGATCTAGTTTGATATTCATCAAACACACACATATATATACCTATGACCACTAGAAGTATCATATAAAATAATTCATTCTCATGTTATCCCTTTGTCTAAGACATAAAGTTACCAAGGTACACAATGTATTTCAATATCATATAACTACTCATATGTTGTTAATTATCCAGGTATAAATTAACTAGGTTGATGAACACATCACATGTCATTTACCATTATAGATAAGAAAATAACACCCTTATTAACAAATAAATAAGTTCATAAAAATTATTATCTAGGTATAGTTGTATACTACTAAAATCTATCTAAATAGATGAATCAGATGTCATAATCTCTATGTAAGAGGTGAAATTATATCTTTATTAATCCTCAACTGATGACATGGTCAGCAACATAACCAACCCCCCTAATTAACTAATCCTAAATACTTACATAAGAAAGGTATCAATATATGAATGATTTCATTCTATTAATCTTCCCAACCTTTGTTATAGAGGAATATCAGTATGAAACGTGCATCCCTAGTATACCAAAGAAATAAAATATAAATATTTATGTAGTATACATAGGGGGTCATCCAACATAAAAAATTACTTTTATGCCTCATGATCATATTTTGTATCTCTACATGACATCCTACTCACACTAACTTTAACCTTTCATCATAACATATAATAAACCATGAAAAAAATTAGTTATGGATAGCTCAAAGTTGTACATTGATAGTTTAATTATCATTTCACTTCAAGAAATATATGCTTCCAACATGAAGGAATGATAAAGTGGAGAGTAAATTTTTTATAACATGACACATTATATATTCCTATGATGATTTAATAATACTAACAAAACCATACATAAGAATTCATCAAATCACATCCCATATGATAGACTACTAGATAGTCCTTATGTTCACTTATCTTTTAGGGTTTTGTTAAACTCATTACATCTCCATGTAATTACTACCATATCTCTATGTGACTATCTAAAAAAACCATCTTACTAAACTACTATTGTGAGTAAAATTTATGAATAAAATTTTGTTCGAACAATGCTGAGACTTAGCAATCATATTCATAATTTAAACTCTTCGAACATAGTATTCATACTACATTACTTCACTAATTTTAATAACTTCTATTTTTTTCATATAATTCTTTCTATGTTAATCATAATCATCATTATTGAAACATTTCCATCAAAGTTTTCCTTTTAGATCATTTAGTAACTAATATAACTCTTTAAGTTATCATTTACCAACACATCCTAAAAACTTTTAGGATATAAAGTGATATAAACTTAACTATAGTATCTAAATATTACTCTTTACATTCATGTTTTACAATATAAGCTAAAAAATTTAAGAAATTGACTACTATTAAATTTTAATTTTAACCAGTATAATCCTTTATTTGTTGTACTTGAACTTTTATAAGATCAAACATACTCCCATAAGACACTTATAAACTATATTATCCTTATAATATCATGATAAAATAAGAAAAAAAAAATTGGGTTATGAAATAACACTTATTTCATCTTAGTGGGAATAATTGATAAATAAACAATTCTATTATTATAATATAAGGTGTTCTATGTTCTTAGAATATTATTCTAGAAAGAAGAAATTATTCTTTAAAATATTCATATATTGGGTGATGGGAACTCATTCCCTCATATTTTAACAAATCTCATAATCAAACTCCATTATCCAAGATAAAGATCCTTTTACCCTTTTATTTTTCTCAAACATGTTATATAACTTAATGAATCATAGAGAATTTTTATCAAATTCAACCACTCGCATTGTTCACAACAACACTATAAAAAACTTCTCTTAACATATAAGAAAAATAGGATAAAAAATAAACATACTTTATTTGGATCTATGTAAGCTAATTATATTCCTTTTCATCCAAAATATTTATGATTTATTATCCCTTGGCTTCATAACTTTAATGAAAATTAAAATATCGATAAATTATTTCCATGATTATAGCTCTTGAACATCTTCTACAGTTTTAAAATATACATTTTATATCATATAACATTCAATAATAAATGAGTTAATTTTTATAACATTAATACATAACATGAACTCTCCATATAGTTTCATGATACCCTTGTGATATTCTAAGAAATTACATCCTATAGAAGAATTATCCTACCATTATAACATCTCTTTTAGGTTTCAATGACTGATGAAGAGTATTGTTAAAATTAAGTATTCTTATTATATCTTAAATATTTTTCCCATTTTTTTTGTCAAAAAAATGTCAAACCCATGAAATCACATGCCTAGATCATCTATTTTAAAAAATTAAAATAAATAGGTTAAAATTTTATTAAACTAATTCGAAACATAAAAATAAAAAAATATGATTATAAAATAAATTTTATATATAAAAATTTTTTAAAGAAAATATACATTCTCTCCAAGTCATAAACTCACTCAATCATATTAATTAAATGAGTGAACACTTCATTCCCTTTGGCCAACTTAAATTTAATTCTTTTTAGACATTAATTGAATTTATTTATTCTTTCAGTGAGCATCTGAATTCAATTTTTTAACTATTTAAAAATTTAGTTACTAAGAAATATCTTTTCTCTAACAAATATTATGTCCTTTTACTAAAAAATGGTTATGAAGTTTCTATATAATTCTAGGATGTTTCTTACAAAAAGATTATATTTTCTTCAATATTGATCTCGGGGTTAATTTTTATGATGATGATGATGTTATTTATCTAAAATATAATATTTTATCATATGAGTATCATGTTTCATAATAATTTATTAAGCAATTTTATTAAATATTCTCCCATGAAAATAATGAACCCTTTTAAATTACATAATATGCATTATTGGTCCAAGATCAATATTTCACTAAGTAATAACCCAGGTTTCGAATGAACCTCATCACTCTATATATTTAGTCGATAACCAATCCAATCATATCATTTGTGAATCCTATATGGATAAGAAGAAAACTCTTCAGCTAATTAATTATATTGATAAACTCAACACTATTACACTAGTATCCTAATAACTAGGGTTTCACAACTAACTATAAAATTAAAAAATAATCTAAGAATAAGAAACCTAAATCATTGGTTTATCCAATTAATTTCATACCATACATAAGATAATCCATATACACTATACTTTGGCATGAACCTACCCATTGGGATGATCATGTCCTTAATTGGTGTTTTATTTTGAACGAATTTTACACTTAATATTTTCAAGGGGGATTTAATCTCACCAAGTAATATCTTGTATTCTCTTTAAATATATGCATACTTCTAATGAATTATTTTGGAATCTATATTTATTCCACTGAATCAGTAAAATAAAATCATATAGATGTGTAACTCTTTAAAAAAATCATGAATGAGTGAGAGATAAGGTGAAAAAAATAAATCCATTATCATACCAAGAATGAAGCACCTTAGACGCATATATGAAAATTTAAAGAAATAGTTTAAAAAAAATTAACTAAATAATACATAATAATTCCAAATATAAAAAAATATATATATCAATTATAATAGGGAATAAAACTAAATATATGAACAATTTATAAATTTATAAATGAGATAAACATTTTATTAATAATTCATAAATAAATTTAAAACAATTTATAATTTTGATGTGCATAAACATGACTAGTATATTTTTATCTAATATTAAATTTCATATTATTATTTACATGTTTTTAATATGAAGCTTTTCATATTCTAATTTATAAGGCATTTTTAATTAAATATATGATGTCTAAATTATAAAAATTATATATATTAACTATTCATATATTATGTAAACAGCCATAATATCATATAATTAAAATTTAAACCTTGATCATAACATTTATCAAAACTCCTTTTGATATGGTTTTAAAAAATTTCCCAAATATGGCCTTTGAATTTAAACAATTCAAATAAATTATTATGAACAATTCATAATTTAATATAAAATACCTTTATATTTTTCCTTATTTTATAATTTTTACACACTTTATAAATTACCTTATAATTTTTATATAAACCATTTATATCCAAATTATAAGTTATTCCATATAACTTCAAAGGTATTGAACATTAATATTTTATATCATGGACATTTATTTATTATATGCTTCATTAATATTTAATAATTAGTTATAAAAAATTATAATTAAATAATTTATAAACATTGTAAAATTTATAAAATTAATTCATATCTGAAAATTTATAAAAATTATATTTTGTTATATATCATATTTTACAATATCAGATATATCATAATTAATGAGTGATAAGTTGTGGTGTATTAAACCCCTTTAGTACTATCAATTGCATATGAAGATAAATAATCTGTCTTGAGATATAACCTTTCATGCCTATCAATCATAATTTATGATATACATCATATCACTAATATGATATTATGCTCTGTTTTCATCGTATAAAAAAATACAAATTGGTCGTTTCATAGACAATAACACCTCACATCATAAGTTACTACATGTGTAAAATCGAATTTTTATATTGGATGACACGATGTGATATTTTATATCATATGATACAACCCAATAATAGATAAGGAGATATTATTTCATAAAAACATCCACATAACAGTTACTATATCTTGTATTAAGATATATTATATAATAAGACCAGCCAAAGAACAAATTTTATATATATATTTTTATGATATCTAATACAATATCTGATTTCATCATTTTTAAAAAATGATTTCAAGAAGATAGAAGTTTGGATTTTCTTTGATATAACTGATGGGTTTCCAAGGATTTAATACCATGTATTCAATGTAGTGGAAGATAATCAAAACATTATTTCCCATATCACCATGTTGGGTAATACTGAAACCATGTATAAAATAAAATGAAGAATAATTACTTTTCACCATAAATGGTTGACCCACCTTCTTCAATCACAGTGGTTGATGAAGATCAATAAGAAACAAAAAAAAAGACTCTTCTCTCCAAGGTCCATCCATGTATTGATTAAATTACCAAAATATTTGGTGGGATCCTCCATACATCCATGATTTCTAGTATATCTCATAAGTAAAGGATGGATAAGAACTGATCTATGGGAAGAAATTGGTAAATCTTAGGTTAGGATCACTAAACTATTTCATTGGTGTCTTCCTCTATAGGCCTGAGGATTCACTTACAGGATCTAAATAATTTAACTAAATGTTATGAAATATTCAAGTAATATTATAGTTACAACTCATTTTAACCTCCTATATAATATAATTCTACCAAACATTCCAACATCTGAAACATTTATTAATGATATACAAAGTAAAATAGATTTGAATGTCAATATTTTACATTCTAATAATCATGTTAATTGTTTTATATAATTAAAAAATGTCATAACCTATATGATATCACTCTACCAAACATTATAACATAGCTAAAGGTGGTGGTGTGATATCTCTATATCACTCCATAGTATATCCTCAAACAAGGAATAAAAATTCCTTAGCTTCAATCATGTTTTAACCTATGGAATTCTCGTATTTTACTTTATTTGAAATCCAAAAAAATGCCATGGTATATAACAGATTTAGGACATATCTTCTTTACCACTAAGTAACTAGTGACTATATAACATGTACCTAGTAGGCTTATTGGGAAATTTTTAATAAATATGATCATTATAGTTATTTTATAATAATTAAATTTTGATTAAGTTCCACATTTTCCATTTCTAGGAGCCTCTTTCAATAGAAATATCACCCTATAATATCTATCTTTACCTGTCTACCTTCAAGTGGTAATTTATTCTTTATTTCGTGATAAAATTGTGATCCATCAGTGATGTTGGCTTCATCGAGGTGAGATATTCAAAATCCATATCTTTTTGTGAAAAAAATTATGTTTTTATTTCCAATTCATTATAATTCTCATTTTGTGCATCCATTTGGGTGATTTTCTATATTACTTATGTTATAAAAGGAATTGAGACTTCTCTATTAGTGTTGGTAGATTGTCTAGTGTGAGGTAGGGGCCTTTTACTGTATTTAAAATTTTATTTTATGGTATTATATAAAATTTTTACTTATCTTATAGTTTAATGATTTATTTGAAAATAATATTGAGAGAATTTTCTTCAATTGATTGATAATGATTTAACATGAATTGATATTTTTTATAAATTTTCTTGGAGATGGAAATGTGAAATTATATTTGTTGTATGATAAAATAATAAGGTCAATGGTGACCTAAATATTTAATTTTATATAATCATTAATTATGGAATTAATTCTCATAATTTAATGGTTGAAATTGATGTTTTGAAATTGATTTTATGAGTTATGACATTGTTTCCTGCTATAAAAATTCATATTATAAATATATGAATTTTCATGAATTTCTATGAAATAATTAATTTATGTTACAAGTGTTGGTATTAGGTCTTAACTATTCTAAATAATTTATTTTCTCATGAATTTACTTGTATAAAGTTAGGAAACACATCTAAATAAACTAAAATAACCGGGTATGTGTTTTGATGTTTTTTATGTTGAAAATATTCAGATATAAAGTTATTTTTCCTTATTGGAAATTTATTTTTTGATGTTGTAAAGTGATACATAAAGGGTAAATGACTTCTTAAATTTTTTTTGAATGAGATGTGGGTTTATATGGCTTAAAATGATGAGTTTTTTGTGAATTTTACTTACAAGAAATTTTTTATTAATGTATATGAGTAACTTTTGAACTAAAGTTCTTTTATTTTCTTTGTAAAGTGAGTTTTTTATTTATGTTGGATAAGTGGGGGATGATTTACAGAATATTGTGTTGAAAGTAATTTTGTGTTTATTATATTTTAAAATAACTATATTTTTGAAAAGTTTTATGGATTTGGTCAGTTGTAGGTAGCCTTGGGTTACTATATGATGTGAAAAATTGATTTGTGAGCTATGGGTTTTTTCTATGACATATGTTAGGATTATGTATTTAAGAGATTCCTTTTATTTGGAATGTAATTATTATGATTCATGTTTTGGGATACCTTTTTTCCTGATTAATAGTAGTGATTATCAGGCTTTAGAGGAATCATGTATGATACTATTTAGAAGGCTTGGTCAATACACAATACTTTAATTACATGATAAAAAATACATTGGAAAATCATTTAAAATTTGTACAAATTTTACATATAATCATGTTAAAATCCATTTTATGTCTAGTGTTATAGTGGTTCCTAATAAGGATTTATTCTCAATCTCTATACATACATAACTCATGTGCTTTAAAATTATATACAAGATAAAACCTATAAAGGAAGGAGACCTCAGTAGCTAGGAGTTTATGTTATGAGGAATATTAGAGTAGTTTATGTATTCATTTAGATTCATTTGGGTGGGGGTGGGGTGGGGGGGGGGGGGGTTAACACTTTATTTTTTTATCTTTCATGTCATTTTTTTGTATTCTTCAGTGCTACACTTTTATTTTGATGTTAATTCTAGAAGTTTGACTCAAGTGATATTTTATGGGATATTTAATTAACTTTATTTAATAAGTTATTATTTGTTTTTAGTGATTGTTTTTTTTTTGATTTTTTTGGTATTATTGATGTGATGTAGCATTAGAGGGTAAATCACTCTGTTAACAAAATCTTTATACACTCATCACTAGTCACCAACCTTTGGTGATTGGGGAGCACACTTGAGGCCATGTAATGTTTTTCCTTGGTACCATATTCATGTCATAGTGATACATTATCAAATTTTACCATATCCCTTTATTTTCTTGGGTCTTATTATTTTTTGTTCAGTATATTGTAGATTTAGAGTTGGGACTTAGTATGCAATATATGTGTGGATTTCTGGATTGAACAAAAATAGTATAAATTTATGTTTCCTGGTAAGTATGTGATTCTTTGTGTGATATTTAAAAATATGGTTTTAGGGTATAACATTCACTCTAGATTGTGGTTAAAATTGAATTATTCATGCATTATTTTGGATTGTAGAGGCATGTCCTGTGAGTTATCATATGTTTATGATTTATTGATGATCAAATTTTTATTAAATGATTTATTATTATTAAACTAATTTCTATTTTTCCGAATTAAGTTATCAATAATGGATCAATTAGATAAAATATATGAATTGGAATTCATAGTGTAATTTAATTGGTTGATTTGAAATGTCACTTTGTGGTTAAGTGTAGGAAGGGATGTAGGGAGTGTTTATCTACTGAAATTTTTGTTATTGATTCCTAACTGGCATGTTTATTTTTGTAGAATTATAACACTAAAGAAGTATATTAATGAACCTATTGGGATTGAGGTTGAGAAGTAGAATTATAATAAGGGAAATATAGAAGTGGAAGATAATAATTTCCCTATGGGGGTGATATAGAGACTCTAGTGGAGATAAAGATCATTGAGAGTTTACTGAAGTTGATTCTAAATATGGAAGGGAAACAACCAAAATATGTAGAAGTGGTGTCTGAAGTAGTTCAAGAATATTGAGCATAATATCTTCACATCTTGTGGGGATATATTTGGCGTCAATAAGCTGAGGATTGGTTATAGGGAATGGAATGAATATTTGAGATGATCGATGCATCTGTGGAAAACGTGATTTTTCCATCTTTATTCTTAAAGTACTATCTCAACACTAGTAGGATACCTTGATTTAGGAAAAGTGGACTGAGGTATTATCATGGGATACTCTCTAGGATCTTTTATTTAAGTTGTCTTATCCAAATAATATAAGGATGACTATAGGTCAAGAGTATATGGATTTTAAGTAAAGGAATATGTATGTTCTTAGTTATTCCTCTGTGTTTATAGATTTTTTTAACTTTTTATGGTTTTTGGAGCCAATAAGACTTCTAAGGCTCATCAATTTGAGTATAGGGTAAATTTAGATATTTAATGAATTGTTTTTTTATTTGTTTACCTAAATTTATGAAAGTGTTGAATAAGGATCCCCTAGAACATAAAGATATTGAGGAAGTGAAGATGGACATAGTGGGAGAGGGTGGATCTTAGAGTGGTAAGAAGAGGACAAGAGATGAGTATCATTGGGATTGTAAGTAGTGAATTGGATAAGGGAGACCTTTCCTTATTCTTCTTATTCTAAACGTAGAGATCCATTGGAATGCTATTAGTTTGAAAAAATATCCCATACCCAATGTTTTTTTCCTAAGGAGCGTAAATATTATGAAATATTAGTACACCTTAAGAAGTTATATTACAAGGCATCTTAAAGGGGTGGAGGTTATGATATAGATTTCACATTGAAGTCTCATGTATGGGATATTATACTTTTATAGAGTATAAATTTTATGTTATCTAGGATGTTCAGTAATGAAATAAAAAAATTATTAGAGATAGGTTCTTGGATGATATATTATATAGGGGTGTCAGACGACCCAAGGTACAGTTGAGGTACATAGTCTATTTAGTTATTTGATGTCGATAAGGTGCCAATGGATCTCTGTGATGAATATTCCATGGTTAGAGGTATGATAATGGATACCTATACCATGGTTAGTGTGTTATTTTATTCTAGTAATTCTCACGCTTTTATGTATGTTTGTTTGGTATTTGACTTATATTTGACCACTAATTTTTAATATAGAATTTTATCTAAGAATAACCCATTAAAAGGGGAGGGGATCCAAACAAAAGATTCTCAAACTGTGTCATTGATATTTTTGGATATATTCGCCTTTTTTATTTCTTTATTCTAAAGATAAACGGTTTTTATGTGATTATTAAGATGTATTTTTTATTAATTATTTTGGGTAAATGTAAATTTTTACTGGTGGTGAGTGTCATTCTATATTTTTGGTTATAAATCTTAGGTATTTCTAGGGGAATATGTATATCATTACCATTGATCCGGTTATGATCAAGGATAAAAAAGGTTGATCACATTATGTGGGATACTCCTTTGGTTAGTTAAAAAAGATAATTGTTCTTTTTTCTTCATGCGGTCAGTATGTGTTTCCTAATGATTTTATAGTGTTATCACCTAATAAGGAGTTAAAGTTTGTGATTAAATTTGTACCAAGTACTGAGCCGATCACTACACTTTCTTTTCATCTAGGTACATTAAATATCAAAGAGTTAAATAATTTGTTGGAATATATTTAATATTTTAGATTCATTGGGTATACCATGTTTTAGTGGAGTGTTCCAGTGCTTTTTTCCAAGAAGGTGGGTATAAGTTTGTGATTATATGATGACTATCATATACTGAACCATGTTACAGTTATAAATTTTTATGCTTTTCCATATATCAATGATTTATTCAATTAATATAGAGTAACTTTGTAGTTTTTAAATATTTATTATCGATCATTTTATCATTAATTGAGGGTGTGTGCTAAAGATATTCCAAATAAATACTCTAAGACATGTTATGGATATTTATAATTCATTATGATATCATTCAAGATGATGAATTACAGACTTGATAATTCAAGTTTTTCATCCTTATTTGGATTCATTTGGACAATGTTTATCAATGATATATTGATACATTCATGATAATATAAGTGGTATAGTTGATATTTAGATATTGTATTGGACACATTAAAAACAGATTTCTTTTATTCTATGATGTTTAAGTTTCATTTTTTGATTGGAGAGGTGAAGATTAATGGGCATGTTGTCTCATAATATTGCATATGAATGGATCTTGAGAAATCAGTCATTATCATGTATTGAGAAATTCAAAATAATGTCTTTATGATCTAGATTTTCTAGGTCATTTTAGATTATTAACACTAATTCATTAAGGACTACAATCATTATGATATGCCTATGATAGTGTTAAATAAGAAAAGAGTGAAATTTTAGTTGGATAATAAATTCAAAGGAAGATAACATTGGATTTTATTCTTATTGTACTAGTCCATTTAAGTGATATAAGGTTTATTGTGATACCTCATGTGTGGTATTGGGTTATGTTTTGATACATAAAGAGAAATTAGTGGCATATGGCTCTCAATAAATTTGGACTTATAAGATGAATTAATCTTCTCATGATCTTGAGTTGGTCATGGTTATGCATATTATCAACTCTTGATGGCATTATCTATTTGATGAGAAGTTTACAGTATTCACCGACCATAAGATCTTGAAGTATATATATCTTATCAACGATATTTAAATCCATAATAATGTATGTGGTTTAAATATATTTAAATATTCAATTTTTATAAAATATATACTTCTATAAAAATAAATGTGATTGTTGATTCTTTGAGAAGAAGTCTCTGGTGGATATAGTTTGTGAGTGTAATGAAGTGTGGATGCTTATGAAATTTTCATAGTGTGGTATTTGGATGTATTTTATGATAAGGTTTTTATTGTTCAAATTCATTTGACCATTACCTCATCCTTGATTGGGTGAGGGAAGGAAGGTTAAACTTTATATTCTGAGTATAAGTTTTATCAAGAGAGTTTATATAGTGAAGAGTGAACACTTGAGTGGATGATTGGTGTTGATTATCTCTTGTATTTAATTGGATTTTTTTAAATGGGCCAATGATATAACGTTAATGTGCATGAAAAAATTTATTAATAACCTAAGGTTACGATATATTATTACAGAGACTAAAGATCATCTCCATGGAGGGGTGGAAAATATTTTTATCAAAATTAGTCAAATGGGGTATGATTTTTTTGGGGTAGAACTCTAAATGACTGCAAATGAGAGATATTTATCAAGTTATTTATTTAATATATGTTATAGGGGTTAGATTACCAATTTTTATGTTATCCTAATCTTAAATCTATTAACATTTTTCCTTTTATTTGGTCAATTCATGGATCTACAATAATTTATTTCTCTTTAGGGGTTGATAGTGAATGTGATCATTAAATCGTTAATGATCATTTCTGACCTATCCTACAACCTATGTGTGTAGAATATATCCTATAACCACCTTAATATTATATCAATGAGTTATCCATAAATTACTTAATATGTTACCAATTAGGAAAATATATTCTTGATCAATCCAAAGAGATCCACTACCATGCACACATGTAACAGTAATCACTAAATAATTCACCAAAAATATATGCACATTCCATCATATATAGGCAAGATCAAGTGGATGAAGAAAAGATTTTATCAAAATAAGAAAAAAATAATGGAAAATAATATAAAATAAAAACAATCACATCTAATTAAGTGATCCAACACTAAAAAAAGAGATCAAATAACATAAGAAGAATTTATTATTGACATTCATCATCAAGAATAAGAAATAGGTTCTCCTTCTGATTTCCTTGATCACTATAATGGTTTTATACCTCTATTTTTAGGTTTAGATATAGTAAATAATGAAGTAAAAATATAAAATTAAAAATTAAAACTTTGAAAAATTGAATTCCCATCCTTGTAGACACCATCTATTTAAATAAATTATATATTCCTTTTTTGGTTTTAGTGATGCTTCCACATATAGAAATACTAATGAGATCTTCTCCATGTGAAATTCGAATATTTACCTTGAAATTTTTGGTTCCCAAAATATATTCACATATAATGTTCCCATCCTTAGATTTAATTACACACGAACTTTGAGTTTCATTATTCCTTTGGTTAGTTAAGCATTTACATAGGAAGATCCCCTCATAGTCCCCTCAGAATCCATGAGTCCCATATAGAATCAAGATGATATATATTTTTTTTATTTATTAGGTGTTTTTTGAAAATATTTATCCTTATGTGAAAATTGATTCATGTGAGAAACATGATTTTATAAAGGGAAAAACCTCACATAAATATTATAAGAACTAAATAAATCTTATGTACTTTCCTTAAAATATCAAGTGTCCATATCTAGTTTTAAATTATTTTATGTATCGTTAATTTCATATTACATATGAGTAAAAAAATACTTAATTATCAAAAAATATATGTTAGGTATCTTAGGAAAGATAAATATTCATATTAAGTATCATAAGGAACTTGACACTTCCCCACCAATAGCAAGGAAAAAATCCTCATACACCAAGGAAAATATCTTATATATGAATGAGAAAATTTGAAATATCACATGAGAGATATTATATATCATAATGAGATTACCATAATGTTTCAAAATATAATTCATTTATTATCAATAACTTATTCATTTTTCTTACACATGCAGGGCTTTAGTGAAGTAAACCTTATGTATCCCTTTAGAAGCTTCTGGAAATGTGACGCTTGGATTTTAATGAATTTCATCATCACTACTTCAACAACACACATCTTTTCCATTAAAACAAAAATTTAAAGGATTATAAATATTATATGATTCATGTTATTAAAGAAATTTAGAAAATTAATAAAATTTTCAGCTTCATCCATTTTAAGAAATAATCAAAAAATCCAGTGAAATAATCCTTTAAATAAAAAACTCTCTAAAACATAATTAATTAAAAATGTGAGGGATTAAAATGAATCGAATTTAAATAAAATATAATAAATTAATTTCATTTTTCTCTAAATGGTAGGATGTAATGGGATATTTTAATATATATTTATGGGTATTTTTTCCTATTTGGACGAAGATACCCAATTTCAATGACACTTTTTTTTGGCCAGGTATGAAACAAGAAATAACATTTTTTGTTTTGAGATGTTTCCCTGGAAAGTGAGTGAAAGATAAAAATAAAAATCCAGTAAGTAAGATTCAATAATTACCTATTACAAAATGTAAATTGTATAATGTTACTATAGATTTCATGACTGGTTTACTGAGATTGTAGAAAGAGAAAGATACAATTTGCATCGATGTTGATCTTTTGACATAAATTAAACATTTTATTCCAATTAAAGAGTCTTATACAATTTAGGATCTAGATAAGTTTTATGTGAAATAAATTTTGATAATTTATAGGATATCCAATAGAATTATAACTAATTGTGATGAGATATTTTCATATTGATTTTGTAAAGTCTTTTAAAAAGATTTAGGTTCTCAAATGGTGTTGAGTAAAACTTATCATGAACAGATGGATAAATAATCTAATCATACTATTGAAATTATTGATGGAATGATTCCTATAAGAATTATTTATTTTAGAGGTGTGTAGGAAGATCATGTGTCCTTGGTAGAATTTTCTATAATAATAACTAAGAATCATCTATTAAGATGCATCTATTTGTGGATTTATATGGGAGGTCATTTCAATTACCATTACATTGGATAAAAGTTAGCAATGATTATTTATTTATACCGATATTGGAGAAAGAGACTTCTGATCACATAACAATGACCAGGAATTGATGAGATATATATTATAGTAAACAGAATTTTTATGCTAAATTTTTTCCAATTTTAGATTCATACTAGAGATCATGTATTTATTCATAAGTAAACTTGATTTAGATATTTCTGAATTAGTATTAAAAGGAAGTTAGATTTGTTGTTTATTATTATGTTTGATAATGTAGAGATGATTAAGAAGATTTATTATTTATTATAATTGCATATAAAATATTGTTTTTTGTATGATGTCTTTAATGTATCAAATCTAAGGAAACACAATACAGGTCTATCTCGCGTGCTTCAGTATGATGATATAGAGTTAGAACCCGATGCATATTTTATAAAAAATAATAGTGTGTATTGTTTATCATAGTAGAAAAAGGGTTTTAGGAAACTTTTGGCCACTTGTACATATTTTATAGTAGCATGTAAATGTGAAATAAGATACTTGAGAGAAAGAATCATAAATGAGGCCCTAATGGCTAGAGTTATTCAATGCAGATGCTCAATGATGCTTCTTGAGGGGATTTTTTAACAACCTAGGGTTTTGAGGTATATATATTTTTTATTTATAATTTTATTGTTTTTATTTTGATATATTATAAATTTATATTAGTGGTTTGGATAGAGTAAGGATAAGGGAGGATAAGATGGATGTGGACCTTTTTATAATGTTACAATAGGTTCTATTAAGTACCCAATAGAGGAGACAATGGTGGTGGTTCCTTTTTCCATCCACTAATTGGTACATGGTAATATTCTAAGGAGTTGTTTTAAATGAGGGTATTATAGTAATTGTGTGGTCCTAGAATTTAGACTGTGTTCCTCATTTTCCTTTTTATGATGGTCATTTGGACAAAGATCTCTCCCTCTAATATCTATCTTTCCCTATCTACCTTCAAGTAATGATTTATTCTTCATTTTATACCTGAATCATGATATGTTAATGATATTAGATTCATATCTGTGAGTTATTTGAAATCCATATATTTGTTGAAAAGGTTTAAAGGTTTAATTACTACTTAGTTATAGTTATTTTTCTATGTTTCTAGATTAATGATTTTATGAATTCTCTTTGTTCTAAAAGGAATTCAATGTTCTCTCTTGGTTTGGATTTTTCACTTATTTTGAGGTGGGTGAACACTTATACTCTTTGGTGTTTAATTTCATGATTTATATAATATTTTTAATACATTTATATCTTTATAATTTATGAAAATACTAAGTTGATAGAATTGTGTTCAATCATTGATAATGACTCAACATGAATTATTATGTGATAAAAATAATTTTATAAATGTATTTAGGGATGGGATTGTGTAATTACATTTGTAGAATGATAAAATAATGAGGTAAATGGTGAAATAAATTTTTTATTTGATGTAATCATTGATTTCATAGTTAATTATAAATATTTGAGGGCTTAAATATATGTTTTAGTATTTATTTTAAATGTTATGAAATTATTTTCTACTGTATAAATTCATATTATGATTTCATGAATTTTAGTTAATTATTGTGAAATGATTAATTGATGATATGAGTGTTTTTCTTATAGATTAATTATTTTAATAAAAGAAAACACATTTGAAATTACATATATAAATGAAGTAAATATATCTAAATGAACTAAAAGATCTTGTTAAGTGTTTTAGTGACTTTTATGATGAAAAACTTGAGATATAATGTGATTCTTACTTGTTTGAGATTTTATTTGTGATTATATAAAGTGATAAAAAAAGGTAAAATGATTTATTAATAATCATTTGATTGGGATGTGGGTTTATGCGACTTAAAATGTTTTTTTGCGTGAATTATACTTGTAGGAAATTATTTATTAAAGAATAAGTGTGTATGGAATTAAAGGTAATTGAATGTGTTTTTTATAGTGACTTTTTTTTCATATTGTAAAATTAGAGAATGATTTATGGAAAGTATTCTAAAAAATAAGGTTTCCTTTGGGATATTTTAATATTACACTTTAATTGTGAAATTTTCCATGATGTTGGTCACCTTTAGGGAGCCTTAGGTTAATCTATATTATGATATATTAATATATTAGACATGGGTTTGGCTATTCCTTGAATTATGTTTAGGGATTTAGGAGATTCCATGTGATAATAATTTATTGATTATAATCCATGTGTTTAGTTACTTGGTTTCGTAATTGATATCATAGATTATACCTGATTTGGCCAAAGAAGGTATGAGACTGTTTAGGTTACTGAGTTAGAACCCAATACATTAATTACATCTTAAAAATGATACTGTTAAATAATTTAAAATTTTTACACCTTTTATATATTATTATTTAAAACTCCATGAGATTTATAGGGTTACAATGGTTTCTAATAAGGATTCATTCTCATTCCCTATACATATACACCTTTTGTGCATACAGATTATATACATGACATTGTAGGTATAATTAAGAAGACATTGTATCTTGGAGATGATGTTAGAAGACATTTAATAGCCACTTCCATATTTATTTGGATTCATGTATTGGGGTTGTAAACACATTTTTTTTGTTACTCTTTATGTTTTAATTGTGAAAGATTTGGTACTTGATTTTTATTTTATAGTCATGTTTTGATGTATGAATCATATGGTAATTTATACGAAATTAACTTGAATTAATTGGTTATTTTATTATTGATTTCCACTTATTATTTTTAATGTAATTTTTATTTTATTATTCTTAATGTGCAAAGTATTAAAGGGAAAATTTATCTTTAACTTATGTCTTTAGACTTATGATTCTAGTCGCTAGCCTTTAGTGATCAGTGAGAAATGACATGACCTAACTCATAAGGGACTCTCCTAGGGAAATGAATAGACTAGAGGTTCCAATATATGCCCACATTTAAAATGCTAGGGTATGGTGACTAGAATAAATAATGAATAACATGCATGGGAGGGATTAGACAAAATAAAACTTACAATATACATATGTCTCTAACAATGAAATATAATGAAAATTGTCAACATGAAACTTTTTAAAATAACCAAAAAATATAGTAAATCATATATATAATACCACGAATCATCACTGGTTGATATAGAAAAAATCCTCAAAACCTGAATAATGGAACATTGAAAAAACAAAGATGTAACTTCCACCACTAAAATGGGAATATGGCCTCCTCACCACCAAGACATATGTCTTAAACACCGTCATTTTCCACCACCACTAAGAATCACTGCACATCTTCTTATAAAAATCCACAAATTATATGATCACTCAAAAAATTTATATCATCTATATAGACACAACATGGGTGGGATAGAAATTCCATTCAAGGGTGAGTATAAAAATACCTAGTAGAAATCACCAAGAAAAAAGTATTAAATATAATAGCCTATGTATTGAAAATTTGAATGGGTTGTTTAAGCATTGGAAGGGTTAGGTTGTTTGAATTTTGGGTTCTAGGTTAAGGGTTTTTTTTCATTTTAGTATTAATTTATCATAATTTGGTTTTTAAGATGATACTTTGTGTCTTTTTAAATAAGGTTTTAGGTTTCAAAGTTGGTTCAATGAGTTTACGAAGGTTCATAGTGGTGGACCTATAGTCATAAGACTGTAGGTGGAACCAAGTTCCCTTTGTGAAGGGAGGTGGCCCCGGGAACATGGGGATTCCACTAGGTACCCGGTTGGTTGGAAAAAAACTATTATTAATTTCTATCCAAAAAGGAATAATTACCTTTTTATTATTAATACTTTAATGTACTTATTAAGGGAGGTTTAAACCTCACTTTTTTAACCCCTCCAATGATCTCAAAGTCTCTACCTTCCTCTCTTATTTGATCCCGATATTCATATATGGTTTAAGCTTGATCTTAGGGAGTTATTCCATGTTTAAAGACAAGTTATTCAACTGTTTCACTTCTCCACTCTTCTCATACTATATCATATTTGTCACTCTTTCTACAGTGGATTATATAAATTGGTATTTCACCAAATTCATGGTGGAATCTAGCTGGATGTCTGGATTCCTTCTTATTTAGGTAAGAGAGGGCTGAAAAGGGTTATTAATCAAACTTTTATTATTGTTTGAAAAAGATTAAATTATGAAATGATATGTTTAGGGTTTTATTTATTTGGGACACTGATTAAAGGATTTTTTATGTCTAATTTAATTGTAAATTTATTTTGGATAGTGTTTTTATAATTATTTTGATAATCTTCCTAGGTCTCAGCATCATTTTGATAAGGATTTCTATATAGAAATTTTTATTTCATAGGTAATTGAGTGTGATGGAAATGGAATATTTTCTTGGTTATTTTTAGGGCCTTATCCAATATTTTTGGATTGAAAGAAATATCTCATCAAGGATTATTGGTAGGTGGTTTAGACCAATATAGAATTATTTTGTCCTTACTTTGGATTTATCTACCATAATATTCTAAAATAGATAAATAATATCTTTATTATTTAATAATTTATGAATCAAGGATTTCTTTATGTATTTTTATAAAGATATAAATTAAATTTTTCATTGTGACACTTTTAAAATTGGGATTTATTTCCAATTCTTTAATTTTAAGAATGAAATCCAAGTTTTTAGGAAATTATGATTGATTAAGTATTTCCAACATTTGATTCAAGTGCTATTTTATAAATTTTTATGTTAATGTCACCTCTAAATTATTTATACTTATTATAAAAACCTGAAATCTAAAATTTCAACCCTTAACTTCCATTTGTTGAATCATAAAATTTGATGTAGAAATCATGTTTCATGGTTTTTTAAAATTGATAGTGAATAATTTATGGGGTTTTCTCATTCTAAATTGAAACTAGTAGGGTAGATATTTTGTATATGAATTATAAATGTGTTTTAAGGAATTATAATTTCACATATACTTAAAACTTAGTTTAAAATTGTTACTCATGCATCATGATTTGTGCATAATTAACATCCATTATGATTCCAATTAATCTATATATGTGGTTTGCTATACTCCTATGACATGAAATTTATCCTATCAAACCCTTATGGACATAAAATTTTTATGAGAAAAATATCATTATATTGGAGTAAACTGAGGAGCATGGGTAGTGTGATCAAACCAAAAAGAAGAATTATTTCCAATATCTTAAACATATATCATCGATGGATTCATTTATTACCACCTAAATGTGTATGAGTTATACGTCAATGGTCTATACTTGACCCTAGTTAAGTGTTTTATTAGTGGATATATAATAGCAATACAAATTTCATATGGAAAGGAATTATGTGATACTAAAACATAATTGGTTTTACTGTTTGGATTCAAACCTAAACATGATATCATATTTTGGAAACCTTCACTCCTTTCCTTCTTTATAAAATCCTAGCTTAGATATTTATTTTATAATTAAATGTTTCACTATAACCTAATTTTATAAAACCTATTCCTTTCTAAATATAGTTTGAAAATTGTTTTCCAAAATATATTGAGTTTCAAAGTAAAAACATTTGAGAACATTAAATCCAAAATGTATATTTACCTTTAAGTATGTTCCATTTATAAATACCAACTTTAAAAATAATTATACTTTTAAATAGGAATTCTAAATTCAAATCTTATGTTGCATTTAACTCATAATCTAGGATTCTTCATGTATGTATTGTCAATATCTCTTAATATATTAGGTTTATCACTTATGAAAAAACCAATTCATAATAGTCACTACTAATTTAAGATTTAATCCTTGTTTTTCTAGGTTATAGTGAACCTTGGATTACCCCACAATAATATATTAGAAATGGTATATCTTTCCTAATATGTAATCTAAAAAAACAATTTTTTATAACTAAAATATTGTTTGGATAAATTCTGTTGAATTTTTTAGTATTTGTAATGTGACACACGTGGAAAACATATGATTATGGTATAAATAAGTGGAATATAATTCAATTTATTATATTAAAACCACCATGATATTTGTTAGAATGTTTAAATTATATTTTATTGATCATATTAGATATCATAATGTAATTTTTACTTGAGAATGAATATTTATTTTTATAATAAAGTTTATGATAGTCATTTTCTTTGAAACATATTTAATCATGGATATTTCTTTGATAATTGATAATAATGGTAGAAGGGGTATGTGTATATATTTTTCTACATAAATTGAAAGTAGGAATCCAGGCCAATGATGTACCGGGTTGAATGGGATGAGTGTGGCACCATGACTACAATATACACCTTCCCCCTTTCCATGGGATGATTTTAAGCATTGCCTTTGTATATACCTCCCCCTTTCCACTAGATGAGTTTTCCCCTGACTATTGTGAAATGAGTACCATATAATAACAATTTAGGGAATTGAAAAATGTAGTACCCAAACCTATCCATTTTAGGCACTGGGTGTTGACATAAAAGAGGAATTAATTCAGAACTGAGTATTGACCTGAAGTAGGTTTGTCAAGTATGGACTCTCCTAATATAGAGAGTTATTATTTTTAATTAATAATATTATGATTTACATTATTATTTATTTCTACTTTTATTATTGAATCAATTTTGTGAAGTATTTATATACATTTATATAAATGAGTAGGTTGATTTAAAGAACACATATTAGGGTATTTCATATATTTTGGAACATTAGTGGTTTCATACTAAGTTTTACATACTCACACCCTTCATGCATACTCTTGTAAGAATGAATATTTATGTTTTATCTTATAGGTACATATGTGTATCGGTAGATATCTAAATTGTTTTTTTTTCTTTATGTTTTATGTTCATTTATGGATCAAGCCATGTTCTACTTAGTGTTAGAGTTAGAGACTAGAGATAGTGATCGATAGTTGGATACTTATTCCATATTATTATTTTATATAGATTTTATTTTCCTAGTATGTTTTTTGTGTGTTTTAAATTCATTTAATCCGTTTAATATTGATTTTTTTACTCAAATTTTTGTAAACCATGGTCTGTAAATAACTCCCAACTATACTCCAAGACCCACAATGCTTGTCACTATACCTTAGGGATCAGGGAATGCTCTTGGAATTATCTGGTGTCCGGATTTGGGTATCTTATAGGTGATTAGGGTCACATTAATTTCATTAAACGAACACCGATCACAAACTTGGTAAATTATAATAATGAGATAGAAAAAATGGGGTGATTTTACAACATCACTTCCAAATTTCACGGTGGCCAAGTCACATGTGGAAGAGAAACATGAAAATTCCTCACATCATCATAATGAGTATCCCAAAACTGGACCCTATACCTCAAGGGGATAGAAAACATCCCAAATAAAATGAAACATTGGAATATAATGGGTCAACCATGTGCCTCAATAAAAATCTTGAATCTCCATAATAATCTTGGGGTAACGAACAGATTGAAACACACACATTTGAGATCATTGAACTGTAATCAATACCTCAATAGAATCATGTCTCATTTGAAAAAATGATTATCTGAAAAATAGTGCATATTTTTCCAAGAAAAATGTCTTCTGAAAATAGAACATGTTAGGAAACCTCAACCAAAAACTCTCACATAAAATTCCTGAATACAATGGAGGACCCAAACCGCACCAGGAGGTGTACCTTGGTCGAGGAGATACCGACACCATAAATTGGATATCCACAACAACTGAGTTACCCATATTTATAACGAATATGTTACCTATATATAATTTTATTTTGTGTCCTTATAATCCCCTAAGAAATGTAACAGTTAGGGGCATATAAACCCCTATAGATGGAGGACCCATACACTATCTTGTGGGAGGTTACCAACTTCATCTGTCATAACGGATAATCCACATCCTATTAAGGATGACTTCACTTGGGGAGTACCCATCTATTATAAGACATTTTTCTCCACCTTATATGAACTAGAAATGATGATTCTATGGAAAGACAACATCAATGATAATTTTTATAAAAAAAATTGTTTGGATTGTGTTATGGGTTGTGTTAATTATTAATGGAGTGAGATAGATCTTCTGTATAGTCTCTCTCTATGTTTCAAATATATATATTGAAATATGGAAGAGATTTTGAAGAATTACATAAGACAATGGAGAAATATAGAGTCTAATTTTTTCAATAAAATAGAAAAATCTGTATATATGTAAATCTAGACACATAATGGAGTTCATGTAAGAGAATATGTGGGGTAAGGGAAATTTGGCTATGTGAATAAATTTAGCTACTTAAATGAATTGACCTATATGAAAGAATTCAGCTACATGAAGGACCACATATGAAAATTTTATAGAGGTCCATGTACATGAATTTTAGAAGGGGTCCCGTATGAAAATTTTCCAGGTAGCCACATATGTGAATTTTCTAGGGAGACATGTATTCTATTTTCAGAAGGCATAAATGTATGGTATTCTATAGCTATCCACATGTGTGAATAGAAACATAATAAAATCTAGAAATGTGAGGATTCACGTACCCAAGTCTGTCAACATAGTATATTTCATATATGTGAGCCACTACCTATGGTTTTTCATGTAAGCATTTTGAAATAGGATGGTAAGTGTCACCAAATGGAATGACCAAGGTTATTTTTTAGTGACATATGGGGATTTATTCTACAATTTTTAATGAATGAAGACCAGTACTGAAACTACATTACATGATGCATGATCTTTTTTTGAATGTTTCAAACATCATGGAACCTTAAATAGGAGAAATTTTCTAAGACTAAAATAAAGAAAAGAAGTTACAGGTGGTGCATCGTGGATTAAATAAAAATATATTCATATCACAATTAAAGGAGATATAACCATGAATCAATTGGAAAAAACTTATGAATAATGAAGATACAATTTTATTCAAGATGTAATTTTTAATGCTGTGAGATTTACGAGAGATCAATTTTTTCATGGATTATCAAATCTTCCTTGTAAAGTTTCAAAAAATATGATATTTTTTTATTTAGAGGTTTTATTAGTTCAAATGGCGGATTAAATGAAATTAAATCCACACAGAAATAGAGGAGAGAAGTTGTTCTATGAAGTAGTTATTGTTTGAGTTCATTTATATAAATCATGGAGAAGTGTAAAGCATTTTGGATGACCCAATACATGAAAAATGTGGCCAATTTATTTTCACATAACCTCCTTTTTAAAAATATAGAGATAATATATTATGGGAAAAAAACAAAGGGAATTACTAGGAATGCTGGAATGTTAAAAAGTGATGAAGGGGGAGGAGATTATAGAAGCTTAATCTTCATGAAACATCATTAAATTGTATTAAAGGCACACACAATTGATATAGTCATCCAATAATTTTACACATGACATTACAAGACTTTTAACATAATCATACATTAATTATAACCCAAAGTTCATGAGACCTACTCTGTTTGGAAGACAAGGTTGACAATACATCAAAATGATAATAAAATAAGAATTCTTTATTTTATTCTCCACAATCAGAAGCTAAATCCTTTAAATCCCCTTAAAATGAATTTGATAAGATAATAATGTATATAAAATAATGGGTTGTGGTAAAAATAATAGTAAGGGGATAAACATGACAAAGAAACATAATGTGTGAGTCAAAGGTATAACATGATATCAAGAAAGATAGATCACATGAGTAATCACATGGGATTATAACACAAAGAACTAGGTATCATAAGATCATAGAGTCATAATAATTGTGTAAGAGACATATAAAATGACATAACCATGAGTCAAGTATAGCTACCTAGATAGTATCACATGATGGACGAAGTCTCATAATATATTATGTTTTCTTTTTAATCTCATACAGTACACCTCATGAGACTAAAGCTTTAACCAATGCATTTGATTACTATATTAGCACACCTATCATAACATGTTCATTATTATGTGTTCCATAAAAATTATATCAATTATAAGGAATATACATAATAATTAACCATGGAGATATAATGTCTTGCATAATCTTATCTCATACTACAATCAAAGGAAATTTCATAATAAAGGAATTTGAGATATTAACATAAGGAATGCATTACCACATAAAATTAATGGGAAAGAGGACAGATATATATGTTAGAGGAATATATAAATAATTTATAAGTAATATATAACATCAAATGTTGTCTTCATTGAATAAAATGTCTTTAAAATATTACATAGAATATTTTTTGAGATAAATGACATTATCATTTTGAACTCACTTATTCAAAATCTAAAAAAAATCCAAAATATTATAAAACAATTCCTCAAAAATGACCATGGAAACTTGTAAATGAATGTTAAAATAATTTAGTGTTCATTTTTGTTGGTAAATCTTTACATGTTATATAAGTTAAAAAAACATTCCTTTCACACTGTTGTAAAAAGGTAAAAAGTACAACATTTATAAAAAACAAGAATATTACTTTCAAACCGTTCGGTAAAAAACTTAAACATTATTAAAATTTTATTTGAGAATTAATTTTTAGAATGTTAAAAAATTTATGAAAATATTTTTAAAGAACATGGATATGGAAGAAAATGGATTTTCGATCGAAGAGGCCAATGAACTCAACTTTTCATAAAAGTATTTTTATCAATAATGTTAGGAAACAAAGAGAGTAAAATTGTACAATTACATGAGGATTTATTAAATAATCATACGAGAAAAAAAAAATTGGGTTTAAGGTAGAAATATAAAAAAATTCCTTTAATGGTGGCTTAAACATAAACAATCCTGAATAAAGTGGAAATTAGAAAATAAATGCTTACCACTTTGGCAACATTCAAATCATAAACCCCATAAAAAAAGAAAATTCAAATTAAACTTGAATTACCATGAAGATAAATATAATAATGATATAACATTAATAGGGTATGTATATAAACCACACAAAATAAATAAGTGGTGAATATAGGATGTGTTTAATGAAACTAAAACTGAGATAAGAAATCACTTACCACGAGTCCAGACTTGTTGTGTATGTATATAATCTCTGGTATAATAAATTTATATAAATTTCTTTATTAAGTAAATTTTATAGGAAAAATTATTTATACTTAAACAATTTACTAACTTATATTAATAACATATTTAATTACTTATTCATTTATGTCTATGTCGGGTGCTTCGAGGACGCATAGGTCATAATTTTAAAACAACATTAGCGTGTTGAACATGGTAAAATGGTTCATCATTCCATAATCTACATAATAATAACAATTAAATAATTATTATTTTTATTCATTAATTATATGTTTAAACCCAAAAATAAAATATGGTAATGAAAAATGAAGTACGTTACAATCATGGAGATGGTAGGTCATACGTCCCCATGAGTAACATTTTCATTTTTCAATGATAATAATGGAAGGAATATATGTGTTATTTTATATTTCCAAAATTAAAATTATATCATAAATATAATATTATTTCCTTATATGTAATTACATATACCATCTACCTGGTGCGACAATAAATATCAAATCACATCGCTTTGGGAGGAAGTAGTCCATCATACGCACGAATTATGTTATCATTTTTCAATGGATGGTAAGGTAGGAAGGTTTATGAAATGTTAATTTTATATAATGATTAATATTTCATGAATTTAATATATAAAAATTAAACTAATCATCATGATTATCTGTTAGATATGATGATATAAAAATATTTACATCGGTTCACGAGGCGGTAGTCCCCCATGCACGTGAACAATGGTTTTGTTTCCCATATTATAGAAGAAGATATGTATTAATATTACGTCATAAAAAAATAAAATATAAGTACATAGATGATACTTTTTTTATTGTATTTTAATTTTTATAACATATGTTATGGTGGAAACAAGAAATTAAAATAAGGATCTTGATGATGATTATTACTTTCACATTAAAGAACCTCCTTTTGATCTCTTATGAAGGATTGTAAAGTTGGTAATTTGGGACCAATAGAAACTATAGAGTACAGATAAGGATTTTCAAGAGATATATTTTAGGGGTTTTTTATCCAAATAAATTGATAGGTGTTAATAAGTGAGGGGAGTGGATTCCCTTTTATAATTGAGGAGTAGTGATATTTTTTTGAATAACCAAAACTATTGATCAATGGAATGTCTCTCTCAAGATATGTACCTAAAAGATGACAAATAATGAATTTTAGGGGTTATGTGGTCTAGAAAAACCTCTGAAATTCAAAAACAATGTTTTTTAAACTTGTTACTCACTTTACCTCTTTAGTTTAACCACTCAATAAACTAGTTCTAACATTAATCATAGTAACAGTTTTTTAATATTTTTACTATTTATTGTCATAAAAACTAAGTTGGACTTAATATATAATATTAATTATTATGATTCAAAATATAAAATTATTTTTATAAAATTAAATTCATATGATTTCCAAAATTTAATTTAAAATTAATCCCAAAAAACTTGTCGAAAAACAGTATTTCAAGAAAAGCCTTCTTCAAGAAATAAATGATCTTATATTAAATCTATGACTTAAAATAAAAATTATATGAATTTAAATTTATATAAATAAATATATAATATATTCATTTAATTTAAATATTTCCTTAATAGGTTTTATTATAACTAATTAAAATGAACATACATTATGCATTTAGAAATCGTTTATAGAAAACCATCTTTTTATGCATAAAAATAAACTTATACCAAAATCATGATAGTTTATGATTAAAATGAAACTAATTAGATTATTATAAGTTAAATGTTTCATATTTATCATTAATACTAGATCTAAAATATAATGAAAGTATTAAAGTACACTATTTAATGAAAATAAATGACAGTATTTGAAAAATCTGCAATTTTCACTATTTACTAAAAAATCAAACATTTTAGAAAAATCCTAAAATTTTACCCTAAGTTAATTTTAATATGATTATTTAAAAAATTATTTTCATTTTAAAAAATAATATTTCTAAAATATCGATAAATTAATTAGAATAGTTTCCCAAAAAATAAATAAAAATAATTTTTGAAGGAAACATATTTTTTATATAATAAAATATCTTAATTAAAAGTTGAGTGATTATTTATTAAGGATTTGTAAATACATTTATATTTACTAAAATCTTTATATATATTTGATAAATTTTTTAATAATATTATTTCACTCTAATTTAATGTCTAGGTTATATCAATCATGTTTAAAAAATAATAATTTAATATTATATCATAGTTTGTTTAAACTCAGTGTTGCATGTTGAATATTATTATTTAACATAGGATTATTTTTAAATATCAGGGTTTCACATTCTACCCCCTTAAATTAATTATATCATCATAATTTAAATTCTTCTTAGTAATCAAGGGTCTAAAATTTGGAAATTCCTTTATGGAAAACCCACATTGTAAAACGGGCCAATAAAACATCCTCTTTAAAATATGGAAACAGAAATATGAAAATCATCAAATAACTAGGTTTCCATGTGGAAGAAAATTATTTGAAAGTGAAAACATATATTTAGAAATGGGATCCATTTAGGAGATAAAGTTACACTATTTTTATGAGATAAGAGACAATCAATTTATCAAAAATTAATAACATTTTAATTTTAAGAACCTTTTCCTAAAGTTGAGGGATACTTTTACTAAATAGACTAAGAAATTAAGGATATATACTTATTTTAAAAGTATAATTTCATCTTTTAACCATTTTTAACTATAATCTATTTTATTTCTCCAAACTATAAGTATTCAATATTAATTTTTCATACTTGTAGAACTAAAATTAACTTTTAACGATTCATATGATTTAAAAAAATGATATCAAGTTATTCATATTGTATTTAATTATTAAAGAAAACAAAAAAAATGGTTAGCACCTGGTAAGATAATTTCCAAAATGAATACACCTTCATATTAATCTCTAAATCCAAAGTTTAACTTAAATCATTCCATAACCCTACATCCCAAATATCCTCAATATTCAAAACACAATTTTGTTCTTTTGAAATCATCTTTTATGTTGAAACACATGTTAAACCTAATGGTTACATATACCTCAACCTACTGACACATTTCCCAAAATATCATTAATCACTTAAAATAATAAAAATTAAAAAATATTTATATTAAAAATATGTTTCCCAAAATCAATATAATATTTATCTATCAAATCATTTAAGTAAAACAAATTCAAACTAACCAATACATTACATAGGTCAATGGTAGGAACTATAACCTTATCAACATTTGATTGTAGGTTTAGGCCCAACCTTGACATATGTGATAAGGTGTTGCCCGACTTAAGGACCATCCTTTTTATAAAACTATATTAATATAATTACTATAACATTGTTGAAAATATGTTGAAAATACTAAACATAAAATTAATCATCAAATAAGTTTTTAAGACACTAAATACTTATATAGAATTTATTTTTTCAACAAATAAAAATAATCACAGTTGACTATAATTTCCTCAATGTCAAGAAAATTTCAAAGATTATCATTTCTTAAATCATTTATTTTTATAGTAAATATCACTTTACCGTTAAAGAACATTTCTTTGTCATTTACACCATTAAAAATATTCTAAAAAATCATTAAATAAAAACTACTTCAGAATAATACTTAAAACTTTCATGATTCTTCTAACCATAATACCATTGATAAAAATACTTCAACAACATGATTCTAGAGTTACAACACCTATAAAATTCAATAATCCTACTTTAGTGATTTTCATAATATATTACATTAAGAATTAATACTTGTATAATGTAATTGAATCAGATAATAAGCAAGTTCACCATATGTATGGCATTTAAATGATAGTGGTTCCCTAGGTTGAACTTTATTTACTTATTTCTTGTTAACTGAACTCTATATTTTACATTATCAATTATATACTTTGTTCCCTAGATTCCCAAACATAAAAAATAATTTAATTCCTTTAAATAATTTTCCATGGTGTCTCTTCCCACTTTTTTGACACGTAGGAAATTGAATTTTATTTTCATTATCATCTTTAAAAATTGAAAATCCATGAGACATCATCCTTCTCTTATTTCATGTGTTTTGAAATTCAAATTCATTTCAGTTGTTAATATTAATTCAAGATATCTCATTTGTCATGATCATAAGATATCTAAGTGTTATTCTCATTAATATAGTCATATAGTTAGGGAAATCATTACATTTACCATCACATTGATTATTGGCATGATTTCTCTAATTTCCTATGATTAACTAAATAGAATTAAATAAACAAGGTGAGAGTCGATTAACATACAAAAGTGAATCTTATAAACCTTGAAGGAATAACTTATAAATGATAAATATACGTTGAATTATGGGTATCATGGTTTAAATATAGCCTATCCATGAAATTTTTTTCTATTAGGTTTTTTTAACCATATAATTTGTCTAAGTCCTTTATAAAAGTTCGTAATGAGTTTTTGAATTTCCAATACATATCCCTAGGAGTGTCAAACTAAGTGTACAACAAGGCTAGTTTTCATACACCAGATTACAATAAAGTTAAATATCAATGTTCCTTTTTTAGAGTTATTACCCATAGGTGAAACTATGCTAGAGTCAGATCCACTTATAGTATCTTGATAGGGATATAAAATCTCAGAAACCACTTGCTGTAAAAATCACCAAAATTACAATATATTTTTCAATCCTTAGCCTTATCATAATACATGTCTATCAGTTTCTCACTAAATTATTCCATTCCTAATACCAAAAAATAACTAGACCTTTATCTGATACCAACAATAGTGACCCATACATTTTACACATATTATTACATGATTCTTAATTTAAACATCCATTAATTACAATCCAAAAATCATGAGTCATAGTGTCTTTGGAAGACTAGGTTCCTAATACATCAAAATGAGACTAAAATAAAACTTATTTATTTTATTCTCCATAATGATCTCCTAAATACTATAAATCTCCTAAAACTACCTGGGATAACCTAGGTAACTACATAAAAGAAATGGGTGAGCTAAAAATCTATGTAAGGGTATAAACATGAAAAGGAAACACAATGTGTGAGTCACATATATAACATGATATAATGAAAGATAAGGAACACGAGTAATCACATAAGAGCATAACATAAAGAACATGGTATCATAATATCATGGAATCATAGGAAATTTTTTAGAAACGTATAACATGGAATAAACTTGTGTCAATGCTTACTACTTAGAGAGTATCACATGGTGTACAAAGTCCTATAAAAGATTAGGTTTACTCCCTAATGTAATACATGAAACCTCATGAGACTAAATCATTACCCAGAGCACTAGAGTTCTATTTGGGCACAACCATAATAAAATTTTCATGATTATGTGTTCCAAAAAAATCAATGATAAGGCATAAACATAATAACTACCTAGGTAGAGAAAATGGGTTACATAATCTTATATCATATCATAATCGAAGGAAATTTTATAATGAAAGAATTTGATAGATGAACATAAGGAATGTATTACCATGTCAAAGTAATGGATAATATGATAGGTTTACATGTGAGATACATATATAAATAATTTATATGTAATCCATAACATTAAAGGTTATCTTCATTGATAAAAATGCCTTTAAATTATTTCTAGGATTATTTCATGAGAAAAATACCCTTTTCACTTTAAAATCACTACATAAAAATATATGAGAATTAAAAAATGTTAATTAAATAATTTTCATTAAGAATACCCAAGAAATTTTATAAAGGGAGGTCTAATTAATTTGTTATTAAAGAAAGTGGGTAATTTTTTACTTACTATATAAGTTGTAAAACATTCAATTCACATTGACATAAAAAGGTGAAAAAGTACATCATTTGGAAAATTAAAATATTTTTCATTTAAACCCATTTTTGTAATAAATAAAAAAATGATTAAAAATTTAATCAATAAATAAAATATATAATGTCAAAAAAAGTCTTGAAAATATTTTTAGAAAACATATATATGGAAGAAAACGGATTTTCGATCAAAGATGAAAATAATGTAACTTTTTCTGAAAAAAAATCTTAATCATATTATGCCCCAAAAAGAGGAAAATGGTTATATTACACTAAATGTTAATGAATAAATGTAGTAATAGAAAATATATTGGTTTTATGATAGATATATCAAAAAATTCATCAAAGGGATGCCTAAAGATAAATAATCACAAATAATGAGGAGATTATGAAATAAACCCTTACCAATTTGGTAACTTTTAAATAATAACCCCTATGAAATAAGTAAATTAAAATGAAACATGAATGACTATGAATATAAATATATTCATGATATAAAATTAAAATGGTCATTACACCATACAAATGAAATAATAGGTGAATATGGAATATGTCTCATGAAAGTAAAAGTGAGATGAGAAATCCCTAACCTTAAATACGGACTTGTCATATAAGTTATATAACTACTTTATAATAAAATTTTATAAATTATTTTATTAAGAACCTTATATAAGATCAATTATTCATAGATAAACTATTCAGTACTTTTAGTTATTGATATATTTATTTACTTATTCATTTATGTCTATGTCAGGTGTTTTAAAGAAACTCTATTTGTAATTTTAAAACAGCCTCGGTGGGTTAACGGTAGTCAAAGGGGTAATTTTTTCATAAAATAAAGAATAATAATCATGATATAATTATAATTTTTATACAAAAATTATAATTTTAAAAACAATAATTAATTATAGTTATGAAAAATGAGCTATGTTACAATCATGGAGATGTTCAGTTGTATGTACTCTTGAGTAACGTTTCCATTTTTCAATGATAATGATGGAAAAAGGTAATTATTATTATTTATTTATTTAAATATAATTATATCATAAATATCTTATTATTAATTTAAATACCATTGAATATACCATCCATGTTATGTGGTAATAAAAAATTAATCACATCACTTTGTGAGGTGGTAGTCTTCCGTACACACGAACGATGCTATCATTTTTCAACAGATGGTAAGGTAAGAAGGTATATGATATGTTAATTTTACAAAATTATTAATATTTAAATAATATAATATATAAAAATTAAATCCTTCATCATGAAAATGTGTGATAGGTGATAATGGAAGACAAATTATATCACATAATGAGATGGTAGTACGTCGTACCCACGAACAATGGTTTTGTATCCCATTTGATGGAAGAGGAGAGGGATGAATATTATGCTATAAAAATAATAACATCTAATTATATAGGTAATATTGGTTTTTTTATATTTTAATTTTAAATACATATTAAATTTATTAAAAAGAATAAGTTAAATTAATGATCTGAATGAAGTTGGTTACGTTCTCTTAGAAGAACCTCCTTTGGGTCTCTTATTAAGGACCATAAGGTTATTATTTTGGGAATAAAAGAAGATCTATAATGTGTATAAATATTTTTAGGTGAGAGTTTTTCATGGTTTGGTTGATCCAAATTTCTGTATAGGTGTGAATAAGTGAGGAGAGGGTTTGTAGTCTTATAATTGAGGAGGGGTGACATTTTTGTAAATACCCAAAACTATTAAATAATGGGAAGTCACTATCAAGACAAGTGCCCAAAAAATTGAATAATAATGGAGAGGAGGGTTTATATTTCCTATAAAAACCTACAAAATTCATAAATAATCATTTTTTAAACCTTTTATCCCTTTACCACTTTATTTTAACCCCTTAGTAAACATATTTTAACATTAAGCGTGGAAATTTTTTTAAATGTTTTTACTATTCATTATGATAAAAAATAAGTTGAACTTATTATATAATATGAGTTATGATGATTTAAAATATTTAATCCATTTTATAAAATTTAATTCATATAATTGTCAAAATATAATTTAAAATTAAACTCACAAAATGTGTTGAAAATGGTTTTTTAAGAAATGAATTTTTCATGCCATAGATGAACTTATTTTAACTCTATGAATATCAATAATCATTATATGAATTTGAATTCATATAAAAATATTTATAACATATGAATTAAATTTAAATATTTCCCTAATATGGGTTATTTTAATTAATTAAAATGGATAATATTTTTTCATTTAATAATAGTTTGCAAGAAAATGTGTTTTGAGCATAAAATAAAATCTTTTACCAAAATAATAAATATTTATGATTAAAATGAAATTAATTAGATTATTATAAATAAATTGGTTCATATTTAACTTTATAACAACATTCAAAAAATATTTGAACTCTTAAATTACTTTTTTAATGAAAATAAATGATAGTATTTGAAAAATTGATAATTTTAACTATTCATTGAAAAATCAAACATTATAGAAAAATCCCAAAATTATACCATAAGTTAATTTTGATATTATTATTTAATAAATTATGTTTATTTTATAAAATAATGTTTCTAAAATTTTTAAAATTTGATTAGAATATTTTCTCACAAAAACAAATAAAAATCATTTTTGAAGGAAACATATTTTTTGCAGAATAAAATATCTTTACTAAAATTTGAGGTCTTATTTAGTAAATATTTTTAAATAAATTTATATTGAGTAAAAACCATTATTAATATTTCATAAAAAATATGATATTATTTATACCTTCGAAATTAATATATAGGTTATATTGATATTTTTTAAATAATAATATCTTAACATTATATCATGGTTCATTTCAACTTAGGTTTGTGTGTTGAATACACTCTTGAACATAGTGTTCTTTTAAAATATTATTGTGTTCAATTTTAGGTTTAAAATAACAACTTTATCTGATGAATAATATCAAGTTAGTCATAGAAGGAGTAGTGAGTTTCTCCTTATGATGAGAGGTAGTGAGATTTCTCATTTTGTTTGAAAAGTGAGTTTAGTTGGTCTATAAGACTAGCCCATTTTGTAAACCAAAATAAGTAGTGAGCTCTATTGTTCTTAGAGAATTAGTAGACCACCTTATAATGATATTTAGTCCAAAAATATTGTGGTAAACTAAGTAAATTACTAGGTGTGCTTTATTTTCTTCATCACTCATATAGAAAAAGCGATGGAGAGAAAAGGGTGATCCTTATAGTCAAAGAACAAGATCAAAATCGAGGATTCATGTTTTAAAATTTTATGTTACCCTGATTCACCCCCAGGGTAATATCATTTATAATATACTAATAATTGGTATCACAGTAGTGGGTTATAGGGGTGATATTTTCCTCTCTCATGACCATGGAATAAATAATGGTTGTTAATAATAAATTCATAATTTTTTAAAGGAAACAATTTCTGATTATGGAAGAATGGGATGCATCGCTACTTTAGGTCAAAGAGTATAAAATTCTCCATGAAAGTGATTCATGACACAAAAATGAATATGGAAAGTAGGGATTTATCAGAAAAAAAACTAAATGGAATTAGATGTGGATGCAAAGGATATTAATTCATTAGGGAGAGCCTTATCCAACTCTATACATTCCAAGGTAATATAGTACAAAACCTCTCATCCCTTATAAAAAAACTCAAACGTGATTATAAAGTTTTATATAAAATGTGTTTTTTATGAAAATAATATAAATATTTGAGGATGATCATGTTTGAAATTGTGGATGAGTTATTTGACTGACTAAATCCCCTTATAGAAGACATGCACAGTCTTAGAGAAAACATTAATGATGTAAAAATTGTTAATGTAATCTTAAGAATACTACCTCTATGATTCAATGTGATAATATCAGTGATTGAAGATAAGGGTCTGAAAGAACTGTATTTGGATAGTTTACAAAGTACGCTTGTCTCGTATGAAATTAGAAGTGATGAAAATTAATCCAGGGTGAAGGAAAGCATACAAGAGGATTTGTTCAACATAAAGAAGAAATATTTTTTTATAGAATAACTGAAAAAATATGAGGTCAATGATATAATGTTTTTTATTTACTCTAATATTAAGTGGGGAAAAGGTAATTTAAAATTCAAGGTTCCATTTTAAATATTTTGTGTGGTAAGACAAGTCATCTCACTATGTAGTGTTTTAAATATATTCAAAATCAAGATGATGAAGTATCTATGAGGAAACCTTTTAAAGGTAATAAAAGTAGGATAAATCCACAATGTAAATTCATTAAGAGTAATAATCTTCTAACTCATGATGATTTAAGCTCATATGAGTCTGAAGTTGAATAATTTGATGATTGAAAGGACACCGTTGAGGATACCTTGATGGTTGTTATTGTAAGAACATCAAATGATGAAAGTGATAATAAAAATGATGATGTTGTGGGTAGAGTTGAATTTCAGTTTGAGCATGAGGCAACCATTGAATAATTTTACAAATGTAGGGGTAACACTAGGAAAGAAAATTTGGTTGGTCATGATTCTAAACTATATATGAAGAAATAGGGGGAATAAAAATCAAAAGAGAAAATAAAAATTGATTTTCTAAAATAGATAATTTATAGAAACTATAAAACAGACATTGAGATCAATCTCCAAGTGGACGAATAATCTTGAATAATATAATAACATACTAATAAAATGAAAGAAGGGTCAAAATAATTGAATAAATGAAAGAAGATTTTATATCATAGTGATAAGAGTGTGGGTAATGAGAATCAGTCCTTACACCCAAAAAGGTAACAGGTTACTCAAAAAAATCATTCCTAGTTAAATTTGTACAAGTCCATAGTATAACTACTAAAGATAGTATTCACATTCTAAAGGTTAATCATTTTAAAAAAAATATGGAAATATATCATGAAGCATGATCATAATGAGAGGATAGTCATGGACCATGATAAATAATAATCATTAAATCCTTTGAGGAAAGTAGACTTGGAAAAAGATCAAAGAACTATCAATCAGGTTAAAAAGGGTAGAATAATGACAAAAATAGGAAGGTGTTATTAATTTTAAAAATCAGATCATATTCAGTATGTTTGATCCATTAAAAAAATATTTTTAATTCGGAAATGAAACCAATAATAGTAAAGAAGTTTTTTATAGTTTTCCTATGATTTTAATTGTTATTGCCTTTGGTATAACTTGTTTGGACACATGGGTTCCTTTTTTTCCTCAAGGTTAAAATGATAAAATTATAAAGAGTCTAATAGAATATAAAATTACTAGCTAGGAACATCAAAAGACACATTGAAAATTGAAACAAACTTTGAACTTTTAAAAATGAATAGTGAATTATTAAACCAGGGGAAAAATAGGTGAGTCGGTCATTAAGAGAAGTTCCTAGAAAGTATTGGAAGAACAAAAAAATCATGATAAGGAAAAACATTGAGAATTAATTATGATAAATAGGAATGTCTGGTTTACTAGTTTTGTATAGCTTGTTTAGCTCACAAATTACCGAAAAAAGGTCTTATAATTGGAATCAAATATGAAAAAGTAAGAGTTGTTCAATTCAGAAGTGATATAATAATTTTTTTGGTGATAGTAAGGTAAAGTTTGGTGAAAAGGATATTAAAAAGATAGATATTCTCTTTTTAAAGTACTCTGTTTTATAATAGTTTGAATTTCCTGGGGAATTTTTGTTTTTTTGTTCAGTGGATGGGATTTGAGAACACAATTTTGAGAAGAATAGTCCCGAGCATATAGTTTGTTTTAATTGTGTGGCCTCCTATAGGAAACCATGAATCTTAGTGTAAGTGTGAAAAGAGGCCTGCACACTTGGTGCACTATTTTCCTAACTGTTCACTATAACCATATGAGGTGTGGGTTTCCTTTGAAAATAGCACCACAAATTTAGCACATCGTTAAATATATCATGAGGCCAAACTATGAGGATCTTAAAATGGGATTTAAATTACAATTTTAACCATGCCTCTTTTATTTTCCCCTCCTCCCTTCTCCTTCCCATTTCATTCATAGTTACTCCTTGGATTGTGGGTGCTCTCCCTCTCCCTTTTCTCTAGGGATAATGGTATTTACTTCAATCAAACTCAGAATCAACCATCATTGGTCATGTTTTATTGCCCTCAATTAGTATATGATTCCTCTTTTATCCTTTTTTTATTATATTTACATATCAAATTCTATTTCCATGCGAGCTCATTTTCCCTATTTTTAGGGTGTTTTTCCTTTTATTTGATTTATCTCATTTCAAATCAAATCAAAGGTTGATAAAGGATGAGTGATGATTCCAAAATATGATTCAGGTGATCTATGTATTTTCCCTTAAATTACCACAATTTTATAATATTTTTTCATTATTCCACATTCCAACATTTCCAGGACATGGTTCTAAAATTGATAAAACCATAAATTAAATGTTAAATGTTTATTTAGATGTGTTAATACACCCTTATAAATTGTGGGAATGGTGTGTCCTTGACTTGGATAAAACTTTTGTGTGAACCCCATTATGTACCCTCATTGGACATTATTATAATTAACCAAAACATTCAATAGGTGTGTTTTTTTATCCATAGAATGAGAATATATTAAATAATGATAAAACATTTTTTCAAATTATATTTAGGCGGGAATACTTACTTGTCCCATGTTATGTTGTCACATATACCCTTGGTTAAAAAGGGAGTTAAATTAAATGGGAGACTTCTATAATTTAATGGATCCGACCATACTTTACATATATTAGTAAATTACCCCCTTAGATGGGTTGGAATCACCACTTACTAGTGGGATGTTGAGATTGAAATAATGAAGTAGCTAAGTTACATGTATATTAACATATTATTTATAACTTGAGAGTGAAATAGGAAATGGATATATGGAATTTTTAAATGATAAGGATATAACACCTGACCCTTTTTGACCCTTATAAATGTAATTATTGAAAGTATGTTTGAATTGTAATTTAGGGTGGATATTTCTCACTGCCTTTGTTTAATTATTAAATACAACATTCCAATTTATAATACATGCCTTGAGAGATTCCAAGGTTCTAGAAATGTATTTACATAGATGGGATCATAGGTCAAAGGAATCGTAATACACCTTGAGTGATACTTCGGTTAATTTTATGGAATGCCTTGGATGGAAACATAGGTTAAAATAGAAATTATAATAATCCATGGGCAACACTTGGGTTCCTTATATGAATTACTTGAATGGGATAATAGGTTTAAATTGAAATTATAATTATCCTTTGGTTACACTTGGATTCCTTATACATAATTCCTTGTATGGGATCATAGGTTAAATGTAAATTATATTATGCCTTGGGTGACCCTTGAATTATTTTATGGAATTCCTTAGATGGTATTAGAGTTTAAATCAGTTATATTATGCCTTGGGAGACAATTTTATTCCTAATACAAAATTCTTTTGATGGTATAATAGGATGCGTGAAATCATGTTATGCTTCATTGCTAAATTCTTACATTAATTGTTAAATCATTATGCCATGAAACATATAGAACCTCGTATGATCATTATTTTAAATTTATTTATTGGTTTCACCTTGGGTCCTACAAAACTAGTGACACACATTGATTCCTGAGATTATAGACATGGGTCATATTAATTCTACCCTTATAGGTATTATATCAGAGACTTATGACTTAGTTCAATAAAGGTATGGTCAGTTAGGTGTACCATGAGGAACCTGAGATTGAAATGATTATTACAAACCATTTATTTACTCCCTCATTTATTATACCTTCACACCATTAAATTTTTATATTCCCATAGTATATTTTTATTAGACATAATTGGTAGTGGATTAATGATTTTTACTTACACCCAATTCAGGCAGCTAATTGGTACCTGGATAGGACTCCTGGTTGTGGGTTATGTTATCTTGTGCTTCATTTCTATTGTTTTACATTGGAATAGGACTTGATAGAGAGTTAGGGGTTAATAACTTACTTGGGATTCCTATAGGATTTGGGTCATTTGTTTATTTATTAATTTTTAGTTCTAGTCTTGTTGTATGTATTATTTGTTTTTTTAAGTCTACCTATATTATGACTCAGTATGTTATTTCAAGGATATTTATTAGAACTGAACATGTTATGTAGTTATGATTATCTTCCGCAATAAAATTTTATTTATCTTATATGTTGTTTTGTATTACAATAGAGTATAGTCTCCCACTTCACCTCTATTATACCCTTGTTGTTAGTCGGATGCCTTTGACATTATGGGAGGAGTTGTTAACGCCGCGTACTGAACTGGCTCAAGGAACCATTTTAGTGCCTCTCAGGTTAAGGTCTTACAAATGGTATTAAATGAAAATTTTCTCTTGTATTACTATTTGGGATAGTGTGAAGGAGATTTTTAATGTATTAAAACTTGGTAAATAGTTCATGGTTGGGTCTATTTATCCCACACATGGGAGAAATATCAAGCTTCCAATGATGGGACTATTATTCATGATGATTCATTATTATATTTGATTATTATTTCACCATGAATGATTGGTGTTTTTTTATTGCTATTGGTTTATGAGATTTACCTCTTATCTTAGTATGAAAATATATGAGATCCCTTCAGGCATCACTTCAGGCGTATAGGATTCACAAGACATTTAGCACGCTTATCTACATACCATGCTTCTTTGATTTCCTTTTAACACACCTATATTCCTTACTCTATGATAGCATGCCTCATTATAGTTATGATATTTGATTAGTTATTAAAGTGTATGTGTCAACATAAATAATGGTTTCCCATCTAGCTGGATAGTAGAACCTTAATTAACCAGTTATGACATTTTTGAGCAATGGAACGTTGATTTCATGAGCTGAAACATTAGTTGTTGTGATTAAATGGCTTCCAATAGAAACTTATAAAGATTATAGATCATTATAAATTGGAAATGGTGACTGATATAATCAAACCATCATATATGGACTTGTTATATTCTAAGACTGAGGGGGGAAACCTGGTTTCATCTACATTAATTACAATTGTAACTTATAAAGAAAAGTACCTTTATAACTTGTAAAGGAAGATTCATCAAATTGGACCATTTTATAAATAAAATATTCATTAAATCATGATTCATGAAGTAAAACATTAAATTTTAGGAATATTATTTTACTTTAATAATTCCAAATTACTATTTATGAATGTCGGTTAAATTGTGCTTCAATTACAACATATAAATGGCAGTACATTCATAAAATGGGAATGAAAATGCATATAAATAAATACTTTTATGCTTAAACTTTAACTTGTAGCTTAGTGTTAGCATTTTATGACAATTTGATATACCAATTAATGGTGTTTTAAATTTTAATTGTAATGGGTTTCACTTAAATGGGATGCAAATTGTAATTTATAGAGCATTAAATTTGGAATGAAATGAGATTTAAATGGGCCAATGGATGCATGATAAGACTCCCATAGTGTAATGTCCTATAATTTCTGTGTATATTTATTTTAAATTATATGGAATTATTTTAAGACCAGACGCTTTCACAACACCTAATTTCGAGGCTTGGTGAGCCCGAAATAGAATTTTGAAAATCTTTTTTTTTTCATTTAAATAAACGTGTGAGTGGGTTTTTCAAACATTCAAACTGGTGCTCTGATTAAAAATCTAAGGGACCCATTGAACTCATAATGGATAGATTATCCTAGAATGGACTTAACTTTGACTGGCAAGGGTCGACTGGAAAAGATAGTTTTCAAACTTTTCATAAAAAAACTTATAAATATAATTTATTTAGTTTTTCAAAACCGTTGAGTGGAGGATGGAAGATTTGTGGTGTGGCGATGAGGTGCATTAAATGAAGCTCATTAGTTAATTGTTTTTGTCCAATGTAACGATGCATTAAATGAAGCGTAACAGATATGATGTTTCACAAATGAAACAGTGTAACAGTGCGTCATCGCAGCGTAATAGAAATGCTATGATATGTTTTCTTTAAATGGGTTAACATGTTGGAGAGTTGAGAATCAAAGGGTGGAAATTTCATTGACTAATTGATGGTGATAACTCTCTCCAATGAAAAAATAAGAACACTAGTGGATCGTTAATGACTTCGACGCATCTCGAAGAATGGGACCAGTGAGTGACGAATGCCTTAGACCTCTTGAATATTCATGGGAGGACCACTTCAACATAGAACTACTTCGAGGTAGGGGTTTAATTGTTTTAATTTTTCCTCGTTCTTATTTGAGAACAATAAACATGGATCAACCCACAAACAGGTTGATCTGAGGATCATGTGTTCTTGTGGGAGGGTGTTTTACTTGGGGTTTTTACACCGGGATTGATGACTATCTGATAAAATAGTGATCCCAAGCCTCCCTTATTTTTAAGCTTCTAACACGGAGGGCATGGGCCGAAAAACACAAGGCCCAATCCCCTCTACCTTGTTCATTCTTCATATACTAGAATTAAAATTGGAAAAAAGGAAAATTTGAGGCCTTCGTCAGGAAGGCAACACCTGACTGAGGACGGATACACAAGCAGTGCGAAGAATAGACCACCAGAGTGGACCCAGTACTCTATAGAAGAACCTGCCGATGGGCCGGGAGTAGCATCACGACTGGCTCGGGCCGTGGCAGTGTGGCAAGATCAGTTGTCCCCCAGTCGCATCAGTGCACTGCATACGTGGTACCACACTATGTCGCATGATAAAATGCTATGATCAACCAACCATGGTAGAGGAGGCACCCCACAGATGACTGGTGGGGTAGGTGGCTATAGCTTCCAGCCACATCCAAACCCGGTGGACCGGGCAGGGCACGGGTCAGACCCAGGCTGGGACGGGATCAAGTCAGGTTAGAATACCTAGGTCAAGTCAGTGGACTCGTGCCTGGTTAGTGGACCCCGGGTCGGGTCGGGTCAGGTCAGGTCAGACTGACCGGGTTGGACCAGACCTAAACCCCACCGTCCCCTTTTTGAAAAAATGCCAATATATTTCAAATCGAGTGTCCTATTGATGATACATTTGCGAATTTAGGACCCTCGTGATAAGGAGGATCTTTTGGAATAATATATATATGATTTAATAGATGTTTAAATTTGAAAAATGGCGTGAGGAGTGGTTCTCCAAGAATAAAGCACACTATGTGCGAAAACCCTGTGGTTGTATGAGACCTAAAGACTACTGACAAGCGACCCAGTGTGGATCAGCTATGATAGCCCAATGGGAAGTGAATTCTTTGTGACACAGAAGTCCCATGGTTGGGAGAGACTTTTTGTGACCTGGAAGACCCATGGTACTCGACATGAGGAGTAACTTAGTATGGACAAGGTGGTAAACGGATTTTTTGTGACCCGACATACCCACGGTGGAGAGAAGATTCTATGTGACCCAACATACCCATGGTACCCATCAGGTATGAGTACCACAACAGTCCACAGTTAGTGGGAAGTGGTTTGTGTATGACCTGACAGACCCACTATACTCATTGAGGAGGATTTCTCCAGCAGCCCAAGTTGTTTGATGATAATACTGATAGTCTAACATTCCTTCTCTAGATTATACCTAGTGTGAGTTGTCTTACTTTGTGATCATGCTTTTTGTTTTTATCTGTGGATTTCTTAGTGGTCATTATTTTTTTTTGGGGTCCCGATTGAGTATTTTTTTACTCACCCCATCATAGGTTTCATCTACATGTGTTGTGTCTGGTGCAGATGATCACTGCCTTGACAGAGGACTTGGTGGCCCAGGATCCAGTGGTTCAAGTGAGACTAGGCAGGCATGACGTACTTCTATATCTTCCAGTAGCTACTCTACACTTACCCATCTGGTGGGGTTTCTTACGGATGGCTTTTCAGCATTTTCCTTATAGTTTCCTATTTCCAGATTATCTTTTGTTGGGTTTTTATTTTGGTTCATTTGACCTATAGTTTTTAATTTTACTCAGTGGTTGTCTAGTGACATTCATGTTTAATTTTCAATCTTTGGGAAATGGTTTTTTTGTACATGCATACAAGTACTCAAGAAAATTCATCGCATTGGAAGGTTGACGCCTTTGGCGCTAGTCGCCAACCCCTGACCTTCAGGAGGTGGGCTTGGGGTATGTCATGGCATGGTCCTCGGGGGATGGGTCGTGACAAAGTGGTATTAGAGGTTGGCAGTTCTACATCAATGACTGGGAGTCTGTTGTTTTATTTTTGGGAAACAGTGTTAAATGTTTTGAGTTCATATTTCAGATTAGGGTAGTCCAATATTGGTGTATAGGCCGACGTATCCATAAACCAGGGCGTTGAATTTTTTTTTCAGATCTATACATAAAAACACTGGTTTTATGCATCATATAGGAATTGAGTATTTCATTATGTTTTTCTGGAATAGAAGTCATCTCACCTAGTATAATCTGTTAATTGTGACACATCTTGATCTGTATCAGGATGCCTCTATGAAGACAACTATCTAGGATTCCAATGTGTGACCGTAAGAAAATCTCGCCTATCTATGAGGCGTCAGTTCATGGACCGGTGCTAGTGATGGCCCCACCAGGTGGTGCACCAGTGTTACCACCACCCGTTGATTGGCAGTTACTACTACGATTACCAATAGGGGACGCACACAGGCTCAGCACCTTGCATGAGTTACAGAGATAGAGACCTCCCTAGTTTAGGTGAGAGACAAGTCCTCGGTCCTCTAAGGACTATCTAGAGGTGGTGATGTGGGTCTTCCGCTTAGTGAGGACACTGCTTGATTAGTTGGAGATCTTAGATGCGAGCCTTCTTCATGGATCAATAGGGAGATGGTGGATTTTGATGATTAAGACTCATTATGAGGAAACCCACTCTTGGGTTGACATAGAGAGGCTTTTATGGGAAGATTTATTCCCCATGAACTTTCACTCGGTGCTCATACAGGGATTGCTTCACCTACATTCAGGTAGCATGTGAGTAGCTGAGTAATCTGTGGGGTTTACAGACCTCTCTCGCTACTCCACAGACATGGTGCTAGACCCTTTCTTCAGGGACTAGAACTTTTAGCAGGGACTAAAATGGGAGATCAAGGAATCCATGGTGACTCTCAACATCCCCACTCTAGATGGGGTGCTGGAGTGTGACCTTCATGTGGAGAGATTCCTAGCAGAGCAGGCACCGACAGCCGAAGACACCAGCAGACATTAGGCAGTAGAGTCTTCAATAGCGAGCAACAGGTAGTAGATGCGTGGACCCAAGTGGGTCATATCTTTTAGGGGATTAACCTAGGACTCGGGGTCGGTAGTGTGGGGATACCAGTGTAGATTGAGTCAGCAAAGAACTAGGCTATGCTTCTCATGTGATGAATAGGGACACATGGCATGTGACTGCTTGACCAGCCACACATATGATCAACAGGTGGTTGAGGGAACAACAAGGTAGAGGAAAATGTTTGAGTGAGGAGGTCCATAGGGTGGTGGATGTGGAATGGCGTCAGGCCAAGCAGCAGGCAGTGGGAGACGGTTTGAGGTGCTACCACCACCACCCCTAGGTGGTCCACCACAGGCTCAGGGGGCTAGCAGATTGGGGTGAGGCTAGCTTCAGTCAATGGAGGTCTATCACCATAGTTCTCTAGAGATGATTGTAGGTATGATATATGTATTCTCCAACTTAGATTCAGTTCTTATAGATACAGGTTCTAGTCACTCTTTCTTTTCCACAGAACCCATTCGAAGATTTGAGATTCTGATGGAGTCTTTGGCTTAGTCCTTATGATTAGAGACTCCTACGGGAGAGGATTTTATGATTACAAACTGGTGGAAGCAGTGTGATCTTACTATAGGAGGAAAGAGATTTAGCTAAAATCATATAGTAGCAACGTCAAGGCCTTACAACATCATCCTGGATATAGACTAGTTATCTACAATCCATGATCAGATCGACTGTATTAGATGCAAAGTGCGGTGATTCCATGAGGATGGGGTCAGGCTTTCCTTCACCAGCAAAAGGGACCCTTTGTATCATATTAAGGACTTCCTCGAAGGAGGTTTCATATGATCACTCACCAATTGGACAAACTCATCCTCGTTGAATTGGATGCATGGAGTCCAAGATTTTCTTTAGTGGTGAATGAGTATGAGGATGTCTTTCCTGAGGATGTTCTGGGACTACCTCCTCTCAGGGAGATAGAATTTGGCATCGACATGTACCCCAAGAAGACACTAATATCCACACTTACATATTAGATGCCTCCTAAAGAGATTCATGAATTGAGGGTAAAAAGAGAGGACTTGCAGGAGAAGGGATTCATGAGGCCCATTGTTTTACCATAGTCAGACCTAGTGTTTTTTCTAGGAAGGAAGATGAGAGCTTGAGGCTATGCGTAGACATGCAGTTCTTGAACCAGGTGACCGTGAAGAACTATTATCCACTGTCAAGGATTGATGACCTCTTCGAATAGCTAATGGGAATGAGGTGGTTCTCGAAGATAAATTTCATATTGGGCTATCATCAGCTTTGGGTATAGGATGAGGATGTAACGAAGAAAGACTATAGATGCCAATATGGACACTATGAGTTTTTTGTGATGCCTTTGGAATGACCAATTACCTAGTAGTGTTCATGGAACTCATGAACAAGATCTTATAGCCTTACCTCGATCATTTCATGGTGGTCTTCATTGATGAAATCTTGATGTACTCGGCCTCATAAGAGGATCACACTACACACCTACAGATAGTCATGGATACAATCCAAGAGCACCAGATTTATGGTAAGATCTCAAAGTGCCTGTTATGGATTTGGGAGGTTCACTTTCTGGGACACATCATATCAGAGGATGGAGTTGCAGTGGATCCGGAAAAGATAGAGGCATTACTTACTTGGGATCCACCTAGGAGCATGACTAAGGTGCATAGTTTCTTGGGGTTGGCTCGATACTACTGGAGGTTCATGCCTAACGTTTCTAGAATAGCATCTCCTTTATCAGCCTTGACACGAAAGAGACAGTCCTTCTTGTGGATAGAGAAGTTCCAGCAGAGTTTCTAGGAGCTGAGGCAGATACTAACGAGTGCCCATATCTTGGGACTACTAGAAGAGGGTGTTGGGTATGTAGTCTTATGCAACACATCAGGGACCAGACTAGTTTGTGTCCTAATGTAGGAGAAATAAGTTATCACTTATGGCTCATGACAGTTGAGGTAGTATGAGAATATATATGGGACCCATGACATGGAGTTAGTTGTAGTGGTTTTTTCCTTGAATATGTGATATAACTACTTGATGGGTGAATGGTTTACCGTCTAATCCGACCACAAGATCCTCATTTATATCTTCCCATAGAAAGACTTGAAATTTATATAGTGGTGATGGATGGAGTTTCTCCAGGAATATTTACTTTGAGATAGTTTATACTCCTAAGAAGGGGAATATGGTGGTAGATGCACTCATCAGGAGGTCTGGTCTACAACTGCTGAGTGAAGTGATGGAACAGTTAGCCTCGATGCAGATATCCTTCATGGATGATGATTGATCAACTTACCTTCAGTCAATGACTGTCATTCCTCCAATCATATAGAGAGTTTGGGAGGCATAACTTGTGGATGCTGACTATGAAGCCTGGTGTTCTTATTTGTCCTCAGGACTACACCTGATGGATTTTTGATAGATGGGGAGCATGTCATCCCTTTCAGAGGATGCACCATAGTACTAGTGACATTACAGTAGGAGGTGTTGAGGGAGTTCCATACATCCCCTTTGGTAGTACATCCTGGTGTGGCGAAGATGTACCAAGACCTCCAACTTCAGTACTTGTGGCCATGGATGAAGAAAGTTGCGGCGAAGTTCGTTTCACGATGCCTTACTTGTCAACAAGTGAAGGATGAGTATCAGGTTCTAGCAGGCTTGGCCCATCCACTTGAGGTACCATAGTGGAAATGGGATGGTATCTCGATAGACTTAAGGACGAGGTTATCACGCATATCCAAGGGTGACAATTCTATCTAGGTGATAATTGACCAACTCACCAAGTTGTCTCACTTCCTACCCATCCAGGAGTAGGGATCAGTAGAGGGATTGGGGAACCTCTACATCCAGAAGATAGTGTGGCTTCATAGGGTGTCTTTGACGATTGTCTCATACCGTGATGCACGCTTTACATCCCGGTTGTGGAAGGGATTTTAGGAGGCATTTGGGACTAAACTGTGCTTGATCATAGCTTTTCACCCTCAGAATAATGGCCAGATGGAGTGAACCATACAGACCTTAGAGGACATACTTCGTGCTTTTGTTCTTGATTTTTGGACGTAGCTGGGAGGACCACCTACCACTGGTGGAGTATGCATACAACAATAGATATCACTCCTCCATTTGCATGACGCCATTTGAGTCCTTTTATGTGTGGCCATGTAGATCATATCTATGCTGGACAGACCCAGGGGAGTCAGCACTCATTGATCCAGAGTTGGTACGAGATACCACAGAGAAGGTGCAGATCATCCAAGAGTGGATGAGGAATGCACATAGTAGGCATAAATCAGATGTTGATAGGAGACATAGGCCCTTGTATTTTGAGGAGGGAAACAATTTTTTCCTTTAGGTCTCACCCTAATGGGGATTGCAGAGATTTGGTCGGGCAGGCAAGTCATCTCTGAGGTTAATCAAATCTTTTAAAATTATTAGTAGAGTTGGAGAGGTGGCATACCACCTTTCTCTTCCCCCACAGATGAACCATGTGCATGATTTTTTTCATGTGTCTTAGCTGAGGAGGTACTTTCATGATCTATCGCACATCATCGACTGGGGAGAGCTGAACATTGATGAGGGGGTGAAGTTTGCGGATTTCCCAATAGAGATAGAGGATCGATAAGAGCAGTTCCTTTGTGGATAGTCGATTCCTCAGGTGCACATTATTTGGAAGCACAGGAACCTCCATAAGATCATATGGGATTGGGAGGCTTATATTCATGTTTATTACCCCCATTTGTTTTTTCTTCTTGTTTTGGCTTAATAGGATGTAAATCCCAAAAGGGGGGTGTAATGTATTGTCTTGGATTATTTCTGTATTTTTTTTAAATTATATGGAATTATTTCAAGACTATATTCTTGAACGTCACATGATTCCGAGGCTTGGTGAGCCCGTAATAGAATTCTAAACATTTTTTTATTTAAATAAACATGCAAGTGGGTTTTTATAACTTTTAAACTAGTGATCAGATAAAAAATATGAGGGAACCGTTGAACTCAAAATGGCAAGATTCAACTAGATTGGACTTAACTTTGACCGGAAAGGGTTGACTAGAAAAGATAGTTTTCAGACTTTTTGGAAAAAATAAAATAACTTATAAAGATATTTTATTTTGTTTTTTGAAACTGTTGTGTGGCAGATAGTGGCATTGCGGTATGAATACAAAGTTCATTAAATGAAGATCACTAATGGATCATTTTTGTATAGCATAAAAATGCATTAAATGAATAATATTAGATATTCTTCTTCATAAATGAAACAGAATAACGACGTGATGTCGCAATGTAACAGAAACTCTAAGACATGATTTCTTTTAATGGGTTAATGCATCGAATAGTTGAGAATCAAAGGGTAGAAATTTCTATGAAAAACTGATGGTGAGAACTCTCTCCAATGAAGAAATATTAATTCCGGAAGATTGTTAATGACTTTGACACATCTTGAAGAATGGGACCGGTGAGTAATGAATGTCTTCAAACTCTTGAATCTTTGTGAGAAGACCACTTAAACATTGAACTAATTCGAGGTAGGGGTTTAATTGTTGTATGTTTTCCCTATTCTGATTCTAAAATAATGAATGAGGATTAACCCACGAATAGGTTGATCTGAAGATCATGTGTTCTTATGGGAGGGTTTTTCCTTAGGGTTTTTTGCACCGGGATTGATTATTATCTGATAGAAATATGATTCCAAACCTCCACTATTTTTAAACTTCTAACACGAAGGGTATGGGATGACATGAACAAGGCCTGAGCCCTTCCACCTTGTGAGTTATTTGTGTCCTAGCATTAAAATTGTCAGCATGGAAAACCTGAGGCCTTCAGAGTGAAGGAGACACCCCACGGAGGCTGAAGGCATAGGCGGTGCAATGAACGAGCCACCAGAGTGGACCTGATGGTCCAAAAAAGAACCCGCTTGGGTGGCGGAGGTTGTGGGCAGTTGGCAGCGCGCCACGACGGCGTGACAGGAAGAGCACCACGGTCAGCTCGGGCCGCGACAGTGCGACAAGATCCACTGACCTCTGTGCTAGTGGTGGGTGGACGTAGCCACCCGACCGCATCGGTGCACCACATACATGGAACCATGCTACATTGCATGTGTAAAAGTTGTGGTCAACCAATCGTGGTTTATGAGGTTCCTCACAGACGACCCGCAAGGCAGGTGGGAGTTGGACGCGTCTTCCAGCTATGTCTCGGCAATGCGAAATTGGTACGCCTATGATGGACTGGCCAAGGTGCGTACCTCCCCAGCAGGCCGGACCCGTGGCCCAACGGTCCGGGTCCGGGTTAGGTTGGACCAGACCCAAACCCCACCGGCCCCTATATGAGAAAACACCAATATCTTTCAAACCGAGTGTCCGATTGACAATCTGTTTGCAGCATTGGGACCCATAAGATGAGGTAGATCTTTTGGAATATTATATTAAATATTTAATATAAGTTTTAATTTGATGAATGGATTGAGAATTGGTTCTCCGATAATCAAGTGCACTATGTGCGGAAACCCTGCGTTTGGCTGAGACCTAAAGACTGTTAACAAGAGACCCTGTGTAGATTAACTATAATGGCCTAGTTGGAAGCATCTTCTGTGTGACCCGATAATCCCACAGTGGGGAGCAACTCTGTGTCACCTGGCAGACCCACAGTACTCGATAAGAGGAGTACCTCATTATGGCCACGGTGGGAAGTGACTTCAATGTGACCCGACATATCAACTGTAGGGAGTGTCTTCTATATAAACCAGCATAACCATAGTACTAATTAGGGATAAGTACTAAAATTGTCCATGTTTAATGGGAAGTGGCTTCTATCTGACCTGGTAGACCCACTGTACTCATTGAGGAGGAGTTATCCAGTAGTTCATGGTGTTTGATGATTTGATTGATAGTCTTACATTCGTACTCTAGATTATACCTGGTGTGAGCTATCTTACTTCATGATCACATTTCATGGTTTTCTCTGTGGATTTCTTTGTGGTATTTCCTTTGTGTTTTGGGGTCCCTAGTGATTATTTTTTTACTCACCCCAGCATGGGATTCACCTGCACGTGTTGTGTCTAGTGCAGGCGACTACCGCCTTGATGGAGGACTTGGTGGCCCAGGAGCTGGTGGTACCTAGTGAGACCAGGCAGGTGGGGCATACTTTTACAGCTTCAATCATCTAATCTACACTTTCTCATTAGGTGGGGCTTCCAATGGTTGGATTTTCCACGTTTTACATGTACTTTCCTATTTACAGTTTATGTTTTGTTGGGTTTGTATTCTAGCCCATTTGACCCACAGTTTTTACTTTTAATCAGTGTTTTTTAGTGGATTTCATGTTTACTTACCATATTTGGGACATGGTTGTGTGTACGTGTATACATGTACTATGGAAAATTCCTCTCGTTTGCAGGTTGATTCCTTTGGCACTAGTTTAGAACCCCTGGCCTTCGAGAGGCGGGCTTGGGTTATGTCACGACACGAGTCCTTGGGGATGGGTTTTGACACATAGGTAACCTTTATTCTTACATGCTTTAGTATTAAACCCCATAGGGGTATTATTGTGTTATATAGGATGGTTATTTAAAGTTTCATCAACCACTTATATGTTTTCATGTATAAAATTATGGTGGAATCTTACTAAACTAATCCCCATTAAAATCATAAAATACCTTTTATCTTTTTTTGATATTTATTATTATTATGGGGTATTAATTGATTAAAATTTCCACTATAACCTAAAGTTTGTTTTCCTCTATAACAGGAAATTAAATGTTTCCTTTACCGAGACTTGTTTGATAAAATTGGATAAAATATGGTTTAAAATTAAGTTATGACATAATTCTCGTATAATATTTCATGACATAATCTAAATAAAATGATAAATTCAGTTTCAAAATTATTTCCTTATCATTGGTACTTGACGTTGCCTTTATTTAATCCCTTTAAATGTTTATCATAAATAAAAATTAATGAAATGGTTGAATTAAAAAATTATAGATATACTGGTAATGATGAACCCTCGAGTAAGGGATGGTGTTAATGTTACCTTGAGTGATGTCTTGAATGAGAATATAAGAATTTACTATAGTTTTCAATTTGTTGCTTCTTATATTGTTTGAACTTAAATGTTAGGTGGTAGAACTTAGTGGTATTTTTGGACTGAAAAAATTTTTAGAGTCAACACCCTATATAAAATGAGGGGTTAACTCATTATGGTAGTTCCCTTAGATATAAGAAATTGATAGGGTTTTGAGCCAAGATTATTAACATATTAAGTTCATTTTATTGATCGTTTGAGTCAGTTACGTACCTTAGATAATGAAACAACAACCGAGGGAGGTGGGTGGTTATATGGTGAGTTAAACTACAAGGGTTATTACCATATGTGGATAACCAGTGAGTATTTCATTCTTATCCTTTATATATTTTTTTTGTAACCCTAAGGGGAGCACTCCCCTATGAGGATGGTCAGAGATAATCAAGGCATGTTAAGCTAAAGCATGGTAGGTGTTGTTGTTATGACAATGTTAATAGGATTTGACCCTCATAGGTTGATTATTCCTTTACATATTTTATTTTTAACTATTCAGGAATAAATTTACATGTGTGATTGATTAAATTTAATCAAAACACATTAAATGTTTAATGGTTCTCATGTGAGAATACATAGGTCTAGGTAGATAAACCTAGTGGCCCTATCTTGAGTTGTGACTGGTAGGGATAGGTGGGAGACCAAGAAGGACTTAGTTTTGACTTATCTTTGATGAGTCATTTAATTTTTTTTGATCATGTAAAAAATATTAAAGAGTTTTTACTGGGTTTATTTTGTCCATAAGGGTAATGATCTTGGTTTTACTCATATTTTTCGGCTGATGCACAGAAGATTCTTGTGTTTTTTAATATAGGCATGGTGATGCCTGATGTTTTCAACAAAGCACCTAGTGTGCTCATGTGTCAATACTATATTTGATATGTAGGATTTTTCAAGTTTATGGCCTAGATGAATAGTGGTTTTTCATTTAATTATTTAATTTATGAAACAAAATTGTGAGGTGGGATTTCATTTGATAAGTCATGGAACCAGTACATGCCTAATTTTTAAGATAAGTTCCAAGGGATATCTTGACGTGTTAAATCTGATGTTCCATGTAGCATGGTCAGATTGACCTTGGGGATGACTAACATATGGGAGTGTGAGTCATGTCTTGAACCAAGTTTTATGGGATATACAACCACTAGGTAAGTCATATTTTGTCTGTACGGGTTACATGTGGTAACTGATTGATATTGAATGTCAGTGTGTGGTCGAGGTGTAGTTTGGGGACTGATAGTTTTGAATAAGTGATTCTTGTGGGAATAATGACCTGAATCTTTGGGTAAATTTAAAGGATGTTCTTATGATGAGAGAAGATTTGGAAATAAGATGATGACGTCTGATGGTTGCATGTGGTTTCATCTAGGCCCACATTTTAGGGAGATGTGGTGTTAAGAGTTAGTTAAGGGAATTTATAGACTGGTTTGAGATAAGCATAGATTTAAAGAGTGGTATAAAAATATTAAAGGATACACTACATACTCCTAGTTAGAGACAATCATTAACAATATCTTGAAATTATCTTAAACACTTTATGATATTGTCAGATATAGGCTGAGCTACCTAGCTATCATTCTTGGTTTCATGATGAGACTCCATGGGAGTTGTGCTCAAGGAGAAATTTTATGTAGTCCAGATGGTGCATAGTAAATAATTGTACATTTTAGGCTAGTCAACATCATTTTTTAGAAATTAAATGCACTTTTTGAACTATTTCTAGGAAGTGTGAATGGGTGATGGGTGACATTTTCATTAGCACTCTACGATGAGTGGATTCTTGACCATTCCAATTGTTATATCTAAAGTTGGATAGGGAATGGGCCATGTCAATCACAAATTCACTTAATTTTTGGAATGAAATGGATTATCTTAAGGTGGAGAGTGGGATGTTGGTCACTAATGGGAGACCCTGATGTGACAAGAGTCATGGAACCTTGAAAATGGATGAGTAAAGGTCATTTTGGATTTTATATGATGTTGAATAAATCTAATCATGGTAGGACTGAATTTATTGATAAATTTTAAGTACCATTTTGAATACAGAATCATGGAAGTCCTTAAGTGGGTGTTAGGCCTGGGATGGATTTTGAAGATCTAGGGGTTTGTATTGGATTTAAGTTGGTTCTTGGGTTATACCATAAAGATTTTGAATAGGGGATGGTTCATCTATGAGAAATCATTGGTTGTCAGATATGATCTTCAGTGAGAACACTTGGAATAATATCAATACAAATTTGGATAAAAGGATTTAGAATCCATTTTTTTATGATGCATCAGCTATTGAAGATGATAATTTAAAAAAATATTCCATCAAATTTAATTATACTTGTTTTTATTCTAATAGTTGAATTAGGTTAGTGAGTAACCATGATTAGAATTCTATTAGGGTGAGATAAGTGTAGTTTAAAGGTTGGTCATAGCTTTTAAAGGAAAACCCTATGCGATCATCATGACCTTGGATGATTAGAATTCAATCATTCCATTTAATTGAGGACTAATGGTATTGTTCTCATGTGTGATCGGATAAATGTGTCAGGAGCATTGATATAATGATAGGGATGAGATTTAGTAGGTAATTATGATTCTGTAAGTACCATGACTCGAATTTGTTCATTGGTATAAATATCCTATGGAAGGGAATGCCATAGGCCGGTTGATAAAAAAGTGACAACAATTTTATCATGTATTAAGTTATACATCTTCATGTAAGAAATTTCTTTGAATTTTGTTTGTTGTTACGAGCATTGGATCGAGTTTTAATTGATTAAGTATTATATGCTTAAAATGGATCTAGGAGGTGCATTGGGTGTTTTGAAATACAACATGCCCATTTTAGTGGAAATTCCTAACCTGAGTAAGTTGGTGATATTTTATTTTCCCTCAATACTTCATGGGGATGATACTTTATAATTTATGGAGGTTCTAAAGTCCCATATTTTATATTGATTGAAATATACAAGGGAATTTTAGTTTTTAATTTGTTGGATGAGTTGTAACAACTTTATTTTAGGAGAAATAGCCTGGGGGGTACAGTTGGCACATCATTAGTGCTAACTGTGTTTCCCAAACTGTGTTCCCTATTAACACATGAACATAGTTTGTTTTAACAATGTGGAACCTAGAGGAAACTGTATGACTTGGTTTATGTGTGTAGAGAGACCTGCATAGTTGGCGCATGGTTTTTCTGACCATATGTTGCAACCATGTGAGGTGTGGGTGTCCTTGGATAGTGGCAATGTATGGTTTGTGAAAGGATAGATAAACCATGTGGGAAAATTGTGAATCTCTTAAAAGGGGATATAAATTACCATTTTTTCTTTTCCTATTTTATGTTTCCCTCCTCCCTTGTCCTTTCTATTTCATGTATAGAATTCCCTTGGACCATTGGATCTCTCCCTCTACCTCTTCTCTTGGAATAGAGGTATATCCTTTATTTGAACTCAGAATCATGCATTTTTAGTAATGTTAGATTTACCTCATCTGGCCTATGATTCATATTTCCTACTTTCTTATTTTCTCTTGTCAGATCAGATTATATTTCCATTTGATCTCATTTTCCCAATTCTGAGGGTGTTTGTTTGTTTCGTCAATTTATCTCATTCCTAATCAAATCAAAGATCAATAATAGATTAGTGAAGAATCCTACAAATATTGTACATGGTCTACTGATTTTTTCCTTCATGTATCTCATGTTTATAATATTTTGTTATAGTTTTACACACCAAGCCTTTCGTGTATTTCTCCTAAAATTGTTAAAATCATAAATTAAATGTTATATCTTGATTAAATATGCTAATACATCCTTATACATTGTGGGAAGATTGTAACCTCTACTTTGATCACCCCTTTAGGTGAATCCCATTATGTACCCTCATTGGCCATTTTTTCCATTAACCAAAACAACCCTTAGGTGTGTTTGGGTTAACCCATAAAAATATAATTTAGTAACTAATGATAAAGGAACTATTTGGATCATATTTGGGTGTGACTAATTACTTGTACCATGTTATGTTATGGCGTATACCCTTGGTTAAAAAGGAAGTTAAATTAAATAGGAAACTTATATAATTTAATGGCTTCGAACATGATTTTCTTATGTAACCAAGACACCCCCTTGAGTATATTGGGCTTACCACTTACTAGTACATTGCTGAGTTTGAAATAATGAAGTAGCTAAGTTGGATGTATATTAACATGGACTTTTTTCCACTTCAGAGTGAATTGAAAAATGGATATATGCATTTGTTAAATGAAAATGTTATAGAACTTTCCCTTTTTTGACCCTTATAAATGAAATTAATTCAATTATATTTGAATTGTAATTTGGTATGGATATTTCCCACATACTATGTTAAATTATTAAATGAAATGTTCCCATTTATAAGATATTATTTGAAATATACCTAGGTTCCTGACACAGAAATCCATTGAAAGGCTCATAGGTCAAAGGAATTGCATTATGGCTTAAGAAGAACTTGGTTTCTTTATATGGTATGATTTGGATAGGATCGAAGGAAATATGTTCTCGATTAGATATGCATGGTTAACACATTTTTTCTTTTACTTCTGATCTGTCCATTATACTTGTGTGGACTTGTCATATTGAGGATGAACTTATTTCATAGGAACCTTAGTTACAGAGGATCAATTGTGAGATTCATGTTGGGATTACTAGCTTTTCTTTTATAGGATATCAAAAAAGTGGCATGATGCATGACTAATCCAATCATTTTTTTATTTGAGTGATTCACATGGGGTTCATCATTTTTTTGTAGTAGAAAAAATGGCCCAATGGACTATAACCCAATTATTCTTCTATTAGAGAGATTCACATTGGGTTCAACATTTTTTTGATGAAAGAGATGTGACTATATTTTATGTTAGGTTTGGTCTGATGGTTGATTGTTGGGGGTTCATTTCTTGCACAATCATTAACATTGAGTAACCATTTTTGTTCTTAATAGAAACTCCCAAGGGTTACCTCATTCATAACTGGGAAAAAACATGATTTCCAAAGGTAGGTGGTCAATTGGGTTTTCAAACCCAGTGACACTTAGGGACTCAAATTGGTTGAGTGGATGGGAGGTCAGGCTCATCTCACCCTTTTGAGGGGATTTTTTTCCTACTTAGAGATGCTTCTATAGATTTAAGACATGTTTGTGAATCTATTCCTAATCCTACTATGAGAATGGTTACCCTAAAAAACTATAGGTTAGGTATCCATTTACACACTTATGTTTCCCTCACCTTTGTTGAGACATATGCTGAAAACGATATGATCATTGTAACTCCCTATGACCACATGAGCTATGCTTAGTGTGATAAGAAAGAGATGGAAAATAACTAGTAACATTTCTTGTGTGCAGCACCCTAAGATTTTGTAAATAAAAATTGAATGCATAAAACATTGATTGTGTAAAAAACAACACTTTCTTATAATCTATCCAATAAATATAATTTTGTGACTTCTGTGATTTGAATTTCAAAAAACTGACATACACGGTTGTGTTCAGTAAGATATTTAGAGTCTGATAGGATTAACATACATTTTTAGTGAATAGTAACTTGACCCTTATGAATAGTAACATACCCTTATGAATAGTAATGAATATTAATTTGGCCAAAAAATAGAAAATTCACCCATGAATGTATAAATAATATTTAGACATCTTATAAGTGAAAAAATTATCATAGCTTAAGTATTGTTTTTTGGTAAGTCATAAATATTTTAATTAAAATTTTATGATTAATTTAACAATTTAAAATGGAAATGGTTTTTCATAAAATGTAATCATAAATTTTCATTTTATTTTCTTATGGTTATAAGATAATTTTAATGATACCTTTGTTAACTTTTCAAGTTGTTATAAAACAAGTTATAGTTTTAAATTTGTTTTTTAATAAATAATGATTTTAATTAAAAATTGAATTAAAAATATTTAGAAAATGATTTTAAAAAAATGGATTTCATTTTCTGATTCTGCATGTTGAAATATGATTACAGTGAACTTTTGGGTTTTTTTCTAAAATACTTTAATATTTTGATGAATAGTGAAATTCAGTAATTTTCCATATATATACATTATGAGTTTAATAAACTACTCCTAGCATCATCACTGATGTAAGAAATCTTGGTTCGAACTCATAAACACTTATTACTATTTTTTTCATGAAATCGTCACTATTTCTTGTCTTAGGGAAAAATAATAAACTAATGATTAAAATATTAATAAAACTCTTCTCTCCTCTACTATAAAAACCACCCACACTCCCCTCTTATAATCACTCCTATCAAGCCTTGTACCTTTTATAAATTCTGATCAAATATACTCCCAATATCTTCTCCCACATCCAGTACCCCTTTGTCTCATAAAAAGACCAAATCCTCTCCCCTAAAGAGGCTCTCAAGGAAGATTAATTCAAGAGGTAAATTCCTCTTTTCAAGTTCCTTTGTTTTATTTTCTATCCTCACATATCCTCATAAAAATGTTTTTAAAAATCCATTACAATAAATGTACTTTAATTTTGTAATGATTTTTTAATGAGTTATTATCATCTATCTTTTACCCTTGTTTTATGATTTTAGTAAAAAACACCATCTGAGATGTGCTAATTCACCACATTCAAGGACGGTGGGTTTTAAATTTATATTACCATATTAAATTATGGTCATGAAACCATTATTTTGGTTGAAACGTACTATAATATATGTATTATGTCTCATATATGGTTCTGGAATATTTTTGTACACAAGGTTTTGATTTATAAATAAAAATGAGTTCGTTGTGTTCAAAACCCAACAATTATCCCAAAAGATTATCCTTAAATAATTTATATAATGATTAATCTTTACATAAAGTAACCAAATGAAATTTAAAACCATGTAACCTTATGTATGTTCACTAATTAAATATAACTTCTATTTTGTACAACCATCCTCATTTTACACGATTCTCCATTCACGCATATAAGTATACTGATCATGAAAAAAAATGACCCGAGCAATGAAATTGAACCTCTTAACCCATAAAAAACGTCACGAATGAACTTAATTAGGTTATAAAAAATAAATACATTTAGATAAATTTCTAGACTTATTAATTAATGAACCTAAATTTTTTTATTCAGGTCATTAAGATCAAGTGAAGAACACCAGCTGACTAAATGTAAGGGGTTTCTTCATCTCACTTCCATTTTGTGTGATATTTCGTATTCACTAATATTACATGTGTATGGTGTATTTATACTACCCAATGATGTTTCATATCATAAAACTATTTATTTTCATGATATTAAATTTATCATTTTATGATTATTAATTTTTGGTCATATGATTCAATTGATTGCAAAGTTGTAATTATTTTTAACCCGAACCTCCTTTTTCATTCGGGTAGCTCTTATTCTCTACTCACCTCAATGAAATTATTATTTATTCTTATATAATACTAATAAATTATGTTTTAATGTTATATATATTTTTAACAATCATATTCATTATTTATTTTATAGGGAGTTATATTTTTTAAAAGAATATTTAAAAAAAAGTCTGAAATGAAAGTCTTATTCAAGGAACATCTTGAATTCTTACCTATTTTAAAGTTCACTATGTAATCTATTTTATCCCATGTTTATCTTCCTAAAATAACATATTTTAACATTAAAAAGTTATTTTGGTTCATTTTTTGTTTTATTAAAGCTAACATGCCTTTTCGTTTTAAAATCTTTTAATATTTTCCTTAAACCACACTAAAATGTTTTATTTCTAAAGCTTCTTTAAAAAATATTTTTAAATGATTTCACCTCAATAACAATTTATTTAATTATCAAATATAATTTCAATGAAATTCCCATTTATTTTCTGGGATATTTATTTTTACTATCTTATTTCATGACAAATAAAAATTATTTTCCAAAAGAACTCTTCTTTCCAAAGTAAAAAAGGATTTATCTCATCTCTCTTTAACTTTTATGAGATATATGCCTTGTTCAACACTTATTTATTGCTTTTGGTCTATGTAATTCCCTTTAGTATATCATATCAATATTACCATTATTCTCATTATATTATAAGAGATTATGATTTCAAATTTTCAAGGTTGTATGAGACACTTTGGAATGTTTAAGGATTATTTCCACAAGGATTTTTTAATGGTCTCATTTAAAAGGATCTTCATATATGTCAACATCCATTGTTGAATCTTGTACTTCATTGAGGTTTACATCCTATGATATCATCCACCATGTTTTATTGAATGTTTTATGATTAGTTTGACTATGGATGTGCTATATTGAAACCATTCACCATATTACTCCAAATTGTTAGTTTTAATGTTTAATGATTGGAGAAAGTTATTTATATTTCATATGTTAGTTTCAATATGAATGTCTATGTTTTTTATGTTAATCCCTATTCATATGAGGAATAAATTGGACTTAGTATGTTTTTGGGTGGGGACCATTATATCCCCTTAGCGCATTAGTAGGTCTCATGAGGCAAACTAATGTCTTGGCACGAGGCCTTGACGAAATGGTTTTTTATAGTCTTGACACGAGGCCTTGACGGTATTGTTATAATTTTCCTCATTATTAATTACCTCATTATGAAAATATTAATTGATAGTTCATGTAGTTATTCAACTAGTATAATACCCATAATAGTTCTTTATTATTTAATATTTACTCAACTCATATTTCTGCCATATTATGTTAAAGTTTTTTTAAAGGCATGGGTTTTTAGTTATTCACCATGCCTAATGTTTATGTTTATGATATATTTCTCTATATTTATTACCCTTAATGAGCATATGATCTCACACCTTTCTTATGTTTCATTTTCTTAGTACATGAAGAAGTTTATTATGAATGACCCGCCTGGATAAATATAGAGTTGTGGATGTTCCCAATAAAACATATATGTTGTTTTTCTTTTAAAGTTGAAATGTTGAACCTATGTATGTTTCTAATATTCCAAAACTACTAAACTACTTGGTAATTTAGGATTTTATTCCTTGTAATCATGCCAATGTATTAAAATAAGGCACTGAATCTGAGAAACTGGGGTCAAGGTGTTACAGTTGGTACCAAAAAAAGTTTAGTTGAAAACATGAAAACTAGATTTAGAAATTATAGATTAGAGAAAAACCCTAAGATAGACTTTGAGGATAAACATACAAGAACATCCTGTAATTTTGGTAAGGAATATATTATTTGGATCTTTATAGAAAATACATCCCTGTCTAGATACTACAAGTGTATGTGGTTATGGAACAGATGTACATAAGAGTAACAACTCTAACAAGGAGTTTTGACCTTGAAACAGGGTATCCTAGTACACGACAACAAACCTTACTATGCTCTGGGTTTGACACTCCTGGGGATATTCTTAGGATAATTCACATTTTTTATTACATACCATTATGAAGGATTTATTCTTCCAATGTAACCAAAATATATAGTTCTAGGATTTATGATGCATAAATTTTTGATATGTGCTATAAAATATTTATAGTTATAGAAATTTTATTAGTTTATGAGCTAATATAGTATATGTAATTGATTAGAAATGGATCCTAGTATAAGGAATGAGAAATTCACCAATGCATGTGATGAAAATAGTAATAAGGATAATATATATCATGGACTTAAGCCATTTTTTCAAAGGAATATAGTCTCCCAAGTATCCTTATTATATGAAGAAATAATATCATGTGTTAATAAGGTATGTAAAGACTTCATCGAGTCCTATGTATTTTAAGAGAATAAAAAGAAGAAGATGGTGATAGAGAAAAATATGTATAAAGGGAAGAAGGGAAAGAATCATTTTCCCACATGTGATAACTATGGAAAGAATCACCCTGGTAAATGCCTGAAGGGAATCAAAGTTTGTTATAAGAGTGAAGAAAAAGGACAAAAATTTCTTGATTGAAATGGAATTAAAAAGGTTTTCAATGTACAATTCTTCAACTTCAAGGAGATAGGAAACTACACTAATCAATGTCCCAAGCGTCATAGGAATATACCCTAAAAATTGATACTAGATAATGATCAAGTTATGATGCTGATGCAAATGAAGTAGAATGACTAATATTACTAGTCATGAATCATGTCATTTGAATATTTTTTCATAAATGTACTGGTTATAATAATTATGGAATATATGAGGATTGTACTGTAATAAGTTTTCATTAAGGATTTCAAACCATATGTTGAGTGGTACCAACAATAGATATTCAGTAGAAAGTTAATATTTTTTGAAAATACATGATTAAGGGAAGGAAAACCCTTATTATATTTCTAATGATGAAGATAATGTTGAATAAATGATTTATTTGGATAAGTACTAACTACCTAAAAACCAATTTTTGACTTATCAACAAGTGTTCTATGCTATCATTGATGGAGTTTACAAAATTTTTGGATATAAAGAATATATCCAATAACATGTTTAAGGATGAATTCATGTTTCCAATAAGTTTTTATGGTAATTTGAGTTATTATCATATTTCAATAGGACACGTTATTAGGATATTCACATATTAGGAATGTAAATATTTAGGGCTGCTCCATATTGATTAAAGGTAGATAAGGTATGAGATGATTTGAGCAAGATGGATCATGGAGTTCTATAAAAATGATGATTGTTAAGGACCCCGTGTACATGGATCTGGTAAGGATGGATTTGAGAATGATTTTGAAGTATTAGATCATGATATTTTGGAATGTTAAACCATTTGTGAAATGGTTTAAGTTGATCATTGTATAAGGTTTTAGATCTTAATGTCACTACATGATGAAACCTATGCTAAGAGATGAAGTAAAGATATTTCAAGGCACAAAAAAGGGATAATATTGTGTTTATGAAATAGAAACACATATGTATACTCTTATAGAGTGGAATAATTCATCAACTCTATGAAAATATTATTAAATAAAAATATTGTCCTATTATCATATATTTTTTTCTATGATATCAATGAAAATTTTCATAACTGTAGTTTATGTTTTTTTGGTAATGATCTTTCATATGACCATGTTCTGTATCATTTTCCAGCAGAACATGATGGTTTGATTATCCTTCCATGATCATGTTGTCTAATTAGAATGAATAGTTTTTTAGTAACCTATTCATTTCTGTTTTTTCCCCACTGTTGGTGGTGGGGTGGTAAGGGTTTGAGGGGTGAGGGGATGGTCGCGGGTTCAAGTCCCTGGGCGTGCAATTTAATGAAATTTTCTTCCTTGTGTAGTGTTCTGCTTTTACGGTTGTACCCAATTTTTTTATTCATTTTTTTCCATCTTATTAAGAGGAAATTTTAACGGTATTCTAGATGTGAGATTCCCACAAGAGAATTTTCAAGTATCAACCATTAAATTTCGAAGTTTAATTTCAAATTTTGATTGAAAAATTTTTGTAAGGAGGGGAGAATAAAACACCTTAAGATTTTTAAAATAAATATTAAATGTATAAAACACTGAGTGTGTACAAAACAACACTTTCTTATAATCTATCCAATAAACATTATTTTGTAACTTCTGTGATTTGAATTTCAAAAAACTGACATACACAGTTGTGTTCAGTAAGATATTTAGCGTCTAATAGGATCAACATACTTTTTTTTGTGAGTAGTAACTTGACCCTTAAGAATAGTAACATACCCTTATGAATAGTAATTAATAGTAAATTGGCCAAAAAAATAGAAACTTCACCCATGAATGTATAAATACTATATAGACATCTTATAAGTGACAAAATGATCATAGCATAAGTATTGGTATTTTTGTAAGTAATAAATATTTTAATTACAATTTTATAATTAATTTAATAATTTAAAATGGAAATTTATTTTCATAAAATATAATAATAAATTTTCATTTTATTTTCTTATGGTTATAAGATAATTTAATGAGACCTTGGTTAACTTTTCAAGGTGATATAAAATGTGTTATAGTTTTAAAGTTGTTCTTTAAGAAATTATGATTTTATTTAAAATTTTAATTAAAAATATTTAGAAAATTATTTTCAAAAAATAGATTTCATTCTTGAATTTTACACATCGAAAAATTATTGGGGTGAATTTTTGGGATTTTTCTAAAATACTTGAATTTATAATGAATAGTGAAACATAGTAATTTACCGTATATATTCATTATGAGTTAAATACACTATTCCTAGAATCATCGCTGATGTAAGAACTCTTGGTTAAAACTTACATAAAATTATTACTATTTTTGGTCATGGAATCATCGATATTTCTTGTCTTAGGGAAAATAATAAACTAATGATTAAAATATTAGGAAAACCCTCCTCTCCTCCACTATAAAACCACCCACACTCCCCTCTTCTCTTCACTCATCTAAAGCCTTGTACCTTGTCTAAATTATACTCAAATATACTCTCAATATCTTCTCCCACATCCAACATCACTTTCTCTCATAAAAAGACAAAATAATATCCCCTAAAGAGGCTCTCAAGGAAGATTAATTCAAGAGGTAAAGTCCTCTTCAATTCTTTTACTTGATTTTCAAGTTCCTTTGTTTTCTTTTATATCCTCACCTCTCATCATCCAAATGTTATGAAAAATACACTACCTTACATGTAATGTAATTTTTTTATTATTATGGAATAATTTATTATCATCTCTCCTTTACCCTTATTTTATGCTTTTATTAAAAAATACCATATGAGATGTGCTAATTTTCCCTATTCAAGGATGATGAGTTTTCAATTTCTATTACCATCTTCAATTATGGTCATGAAACCATTGTGATGGTTGAAATAGACTATAATATATGTATTATTATCATCTATGGTTCTGGAATCTTTTTTTACAATAGGATTTTATTGATAAAGAAAAATGAGTTTGTTGTGTTCAAAAACAGCCAATTAACCCAAATGGTTATCATTAAATAATTTTTATAATGATTCATCTTCACACCAAGTAACCAAATGAAATTTACAAACATGTAAAATTATGGATGTTAACTAATAAAATATAACTTCAATTCTAGACAACCATCCTCATTTTACAAGATTCTCCATTAACATATATAAGTATACCGATCATGAAACAAACAGACCAAAACAATGAAATTGAACCTCTTAACCCATAAATAAGGTAATGAATGAAATTAATAATTTTATACTAAATTATTAAATGTATAGGAGGTTCTTGAATTATTAATTAATGAACCCAAATTTGATTATTCAGGTCATTAAGATCAAGTGAAGAACACCATCAGACTTAAGGTAAGGGGTTTCTTCATCTCACTTCCATTTTTTGTGAGATATTCAGTATTCAATACTATTACATGTGTATGGTATATGTATACTTACCATTTATGTTTAATATCAGAAATATCTTTATTTTCATGATATTCAAGGTGTAATTTTATGATTATTAATTTTTGGGCATATGATTCAATTGATTACAAAGTGGTAATTATTTTCTACCCAGACCTCCATTTTCATTCCGGTTTCTCTTATTCTCTACTCACATCAATGAAATTATTATTTATTATTATTTAATCCTCATAAATTCTATTTGAATGTTATATATATGTGTACCAATAATAATACTTATTTATTTTATGGGTATTTATATTTTTTAAAATAATCTTTCAAAAATTCTTCTGAAATTCAAGTCTGATTCAAGGAACTTCTCAAATTCTTACGTATTTTTAAGTTCACTATATAATATATTTTATGCCATATTTATCTTTATAAAATCACATATTGTAACTTGAAAAAGATATTTTAGTTCATTTCTAGTTTTATGAAAGAAAACATACCTTTTCACTTTAAAATCCTTTAATATTTTCCTTAAACCGCACTAAAATGTTTTATTTAGAAAGCTTCATCAAAAACTCTTTTTAAATGATTTAACCTCAATAAGAATTTATTTAATCCTAAAATATAATTTCAATGACCTTACATTTTATTTTCTTGGATATACATGTTTACAATCTGATATAATGACAAATACAAATGATTTTCCAAAAGAACTCTTCTTTCCAAAGTAAAAAAAGGATTTTTCTAATCTCACTTTAACTTTTATGAGATATATTACTTATTTAGATCTTATTTATTACTTTTAGTGTATGTAATGACCTTTATTATATAATATCTATATTATAATTATTCTAATGATATTCTAAGGGATTATGATTTGAATTTTTCAAGGTGGTATGGGACACTTTGGGATATTTAAGGATTATTTCCTCAAGGATTTTTCAATGGTCTCATTTAAAAGTATCTTCATCTATGTAAACATCCTTTTTTGAATATTTTATATCATTAAGGTTTATCTCCATGAAATATGAGCTCCTTGAAGGGTGGTTCATAGTTCTTGATTCATGATATTTGATATCCATTAAAAATGGTTTTGTGGGGTTTCTATGTTATTACTTTCTGTAATTACATATTCTTACATGGTTTTTTTATTATTATTGCACAATACTCTATTCATTACTAGGAAAAAGAGGCATAGATTCCAGAACACTATTCTAGGGACCCCTCCTACTATGCAGTAGTGATCATATGTCCCTATATTTATGAACATTCTATTGAGGATATCTTTAACCATATATATAGTTTCTCCAATATATAAGATGAAGTGAATATATCAGATCCTTCCTTGTTAGGATATTGTGTGTGCCTTCCTTATCATGATCTTGTGGGTGGACATGTTTCCAACCATATTAAATTCTAATCCACTGGAGTTCAAACCATTTCATAACAATCCTAAATCACTTACTTGATCATTATTTGTCGAATTTCATGCTACTAAACCTTTATGTAAAGAAATATTGTGCAAAAATGTTGAGAAGTGATTGGATTCTTTTTGATGTGATTCATTTTTAGGGTTTAAGTTTTATTGAATGAAATAGTTCATGATTCTTGAAACTTCTTAAGGTGAATTAATCATTATCCAAGGATTATTATTAGATGATTTAGTGAATTTCTATTGGATTATAGGTTATCATTAGTTTGAATCATATAATTTTTTTCATCATTAATTCTTGGATTAAGGAATTAATTATGATACATTTTAATCTAGTTTGAATGGGTGGTATTAAGTTCATTTTAATTTGATGTATCTTTTCTATATGAATTAAAAGAAACATATAATTAATTTATCATATTACTCACTTTATCATTGCAAATCGATAGTGTAATATGAAAATTGGTACTCAGATGCAGTTCAAAGTGATCAAGAAGCATTTTATTTTAACTATGATCATTTTTTTACTATAAATCCATTACATATATTTTTATACTTGAGAATTTATATTAGTATTTTCAATTTTATTGTATTTTCCCTAGTTAATTTCACTTACATTCTTGGCATGAGGCCTTAACAAAATTATTATTTATGGTCTTGGCATGAGGCCTTGATGGTATGATTATGATGTCCCACATTATTCATTCCCTCATTATGAAACTAGTAATTTATAGTTCATGTGGTTATTTGACTAGTAGAATACCCATGATAGTGCTTTATTATGGCATATTTACTCAGCTCATATTCCATCAATATTATGTTCAATTTTATTTTTTAAAAGAATGTGTTTTTAATTATTCACCATGACTAATGTTTATGTTTATGATATCTTCCATTGTATTTCTTACCATTATTAAGCATTTGAGATCACCCCTTTCTTATGTTTCATTTTCTCAGGACATGAAGAAGTTTATTATGAATGACCTACATGGTTAAACTTAGAGTTGTGGATGTTCCCAATAAAATATATGTGTTGCTTTTTATTTAAAGTTATAATGTTGAACCTATGTATGAATATGGTTTTCCAAAACTACTAAACCACTCGGTCTTTCAGGATTTTATTCCTTATAATCATGCCAATGTATTAAAATAACGAACTGGCTCTGGGAAACTAGGATCGAGGCGTTACATTGAGGGTGTGGGACTTATGTGATTGAACTTCCATTAAGGTGTTTTAATATGGTGATAGAGACTTAGGAAGGTGTCCTATGTATCATGGTTATTGCAGTAATTAGAGTAATTATAGATCAATGGTCATGTATTACACACTGGGGTTGAATAAAGTTATCAAGTCATGGGATTCCCTTGGGCCCTAGTCTGCTTTCCAATATAACATGTGTTGATTGTCTACTTGAAATGTCTTGATTTCCTACTGTGCATGTCATAATATTTCCTTCTAGACATGTCTTAGGAAACTCACATAATCCAATTGTATTATCTATGGGACGTCGTGTATCCTGGATGACATTCTTGAGGGTTGTCATATGATCTATGATGACTTCTCTAGAGGATATCTCAATACCCAGACAGTTTGTCATGGAATCCCTTATATGAACCCAGCTGACATGTCTAGAGGTCGTCACATGATTAATCCAACTTTCCATAGTGTCATTGAGAAATATGGATGAAATTATTGGGGTGACACAAGAGTTAGTGTGACATTCCTCAAAGGGTGATTAATATCTAGGATGACATGTCTCGAGGACATCTCCAGACCTAGTTGGCCTTCTCAAACAGTGTCGCAAGAGCCAGTTGAGATACCCTGGTGACACCGCAAGGACTATCTAACATACACTAGAGTCACCATATGAGTTAAGTGACATATTTCAAGGACATTGTGAGTTATGAATAGGGAGCCTGGAGGGATTCATGAGACATTGGTGGTATACCCAGGTGGTTTTATGAAACTTGATTTGACATGTCCATAGAAATTTTCATGATCCAAATTGTATAAAAAAGGAGTGTCGTGAGATCTAGATGACATATCCTACTTCTTACGCATGTCTTGTATGGTTCACATGAATCTCGTGAGGATCAAAGTACATGTATTTCACATATGTATCCAATTTTATTAGTCTTTGTTCCAGCATTTTATCACGAATGTATTAGATTTATTTCATGTTACATTGTTTTTAATTATTACATGATCTAGAAGATGTGTGGGATACTCTTCATGTGTCCCACTAGAATTCCTTTACATGATCTATTTATGATCACATGAATTGATTATTCATGCCCCATGATTTCTCTTGCGGTTTTCTAGAACTTTACTTGATGTTAATATTTTCTTGTCACAGGATCAGCCGCTCCAATAAATCCTCTCTAGCTCTGGTGCATTTAAATGTGAAAATAAAACCTACATCTGAGAGTCTATTTATTCATTTTTCATGGTGGGGTGGGGGATTTATAGGCCTCACCACCCTAACTGTTCTCTACATTACACAGTGTGTATCACGCAAATCAAGGATGGAGTTGGTGGAAGGTCTCGGTATAATGCGTCTTCACGAGGTCCTTATGTGGGTTGTTTTAGAGGAATGACTGGATTTTTATTTACCATAGTATCACCACATCAACATATCCTTTATTGGAATATTTCTAATTAATGAGGTCTTATTCTCTTTCACAAACATTCCAATAGACTTTCATATTTTCATATCAACATGTCCTAGGGACTTTGTGAGATCAGGGTGCCTGTCAATATTCCATCGCATGATCTCAAGTGACTTGTTTGGGACATTCCATGAGACAAGGATGTATTATCAAGTGGCCTTCATAGGATCAGGATATATTTTCAAAAGTTATTAAGAGACCATGTTTTGAATATCCTTAGTGTGTTTCAAGAGTTAAACAACTATGAGAGGCTCATGCCTCCTCCCCTTTTTATTTCCATTGTTTTGTTTCAAAGGTTGGGGGTTTCACGTTGTTTTTTTAGTGTTTTCAAGAAAAATAAATCTACCTCATAGTGATTCATGGCATCACCAAATGATTCCCTATAGTTATTATTGAGCATATCATGGACAATTTCATCTACCTCTCATTATGGAGCCAAAGGAGAAGTGCACAGTTGTCGGGATATGCCTGAGGTCCTTCGTGTGATTGGGATGACATGTTGATGACCATTCTTGAGATGAGGAGTACATGTCATCAGGGTCTCATGGTTTCTTTTGGATCACTATGGGTGTGTGGCGTGTCTTTTATAACCATGAGAGGCTTCCCCATACTTCCTATTTATTTCATTTTTTTATTTTACAAATATTGGAGGATCTCACTAGTTTTCTTAGATGTTGTCAAGGAAAATCATAATCCCCATCGATGATGTGTTACATGATCTTTAAGACTGAAAATGGATCACTCCTTTTACATAATTTCCTTCTATTTTCTATGGATTTTTGGATTTTTTTTAGGAGCGTGCTAATTGACAATCTGCATGTCACGGGGGAGCTTATCTAGCTATCATCGAATGACCAATGATAGTCCAGGTCACCTTTGTGAGATAAGAATGACTTATCAAAGGGACTTCTCATGACCTTATTCATGCTCTATGATGTGTATTGTGTTTTTGTGTGACCTTATGATGGTCACATGATCGCGTATCCTTTAGATAATCATGTGATACGTGGGTCTCATCTAGCTTCTTCTTCCTTTACATTTGTAGGGTAGATAATACCAATATTAAGGTATTTATTCCATGGTGAATTTTCTTATACTCATTTGGTGGGAGTCAACAGATATAGATATGTCATATTTTATCAATGGAACATACTCATGTGGTAAATATTACATACTCTAGTAAATATTAGAGTACTTTTTGTAATATATCCTAGAATGGATATTATTCAAAACATCTACCTCAGATTTTTTTCTGTTTTGGTATATTTAATTTTATATACCTCAGCATCGGTCTATGCCTTTTCTAAATTTCAAGTATCCTAAAAATTAGGTTACTCTTATGCATAATTTAAATGACTCTTATGTGTTATACTACATTTTCAATTTTTAGTAGGTTGAGAAAACTAATTTTACATATTCTCATGTTTACACCTACACATACTTTTCCAATTCAAATTCTTTAGTTCTCCACCAAAGTTACTTTTATTCATGGATCATATTCTAGAATTTATTTTACATATGGTTAGGAGTACTCTTACATAACAATGACATATCCAACTCTTAATTGCAACTCCCAAATTCCATAACTTATGAAAATCACCTCAAAACCTCTTCTAATCATCTAACAGATTCTCAAATTTTTTGAAACGCATTAAATGACTTTAGAAAATATCAAAATATTTTTAAATCTCTTTAACATAATTTCCAAATAATTTTTAATAATATAAAAAATATTTTTTGAATTATTAAATTATTATTCACTAGCATTAAAAATTACAATGTTAACTCAAACATCTTCAAAATTCCTATAACAAATATTCCTAATATAATCCGGTATCCAAACTACTATATAATTCATGGATTGTTTCTCACACTTCCAAACATATTATTTCATGATTAATCATATCCCAATCACATCTTCATTAGAGATATCTAATACAACTAGTTTTCTTAACTTAAAAAAACTATTGTAGATAGTACTTATTCCTACCATAATTTTTTTCATGATTCCACACAAACCAACTCCATAATTTTTACATGTTTTTTCTTCTTCCTTACAAGAAGAATTTTTATCCTTTATAAATATATAGTAATAATTTCTATCAATAACGATAAAACATGTCTTTGGTTCTTGAAAATCCATCACATTAATCATCAGAGGTATGTGATACTGTATACTAAAATAGTTTATATTAGAATTCCAAATATCACAAAAAATACATTTTCTTCTAATAAGGGAAGTGTATCATCTTCCTTTTCCATTATATTAATGAATAATCAGGATATAGTGGTTAGAATCATCTCATTATTAACCTTGATTAATATTAATCTTCCTCCATCACCCAACATCATCACACATTGACTTTCCTTCACATACACATATTAAAAATAAATAAAACCTCAACTTCATCAATTAGGTGTTTTAGTCTCCACATTAGGTGTTTTTGTTAAACCCAATTCAATTACAATATCTAATTTTATTTTAAATTCAATGTTATTCTTCTCCTATCTAAGATGTTATTTTCTATCCCCCTTATTGAAAATTAACACAAAGGTCATAATGCAAGGTAATTTCATGATTATCTCCTTAACTTATATTATCTCCACATAATGTTTTCATATTCTATCATTTATTCTTCCCCTTTCTAGATAGATATAGTATGATTCTCTTATGAGAATGGTGGAATCACATTCCACTTATAAATGAGCCATTACTTAATCAAATCTAAGTCTAAGTGACCTAGCTCGATCTAGAAAACATGAGCGATCAATCTAGAAACCAAATTTATCTATAAACTATCTAGTATGTGATACCAACTTAGATTTTAACTTTTTCATAGTTTTTTCATATCTTTATACATAAACACCATCCCTCATCTTCAAAAAATACATTAAATACATTCTAATAAAATAATTTACTGCCTTTAAAATCTTAACATACACTCCCCCTCAATAATAAGAATTTATTCTATTAAAAAAGTTAAAGAATGTGTTTGTCATACCTTAAACATTAGTTTTTATGGTATTTCTATTATTTTATATATTTCAGGAAATAATAAAACTTTTAAAAAAATTATTTTATTTTTATCTCCCACTCAAGGGATGCACACCAATAATCTTCATCATGGTTATTTTTTTTCAAATTTGAATTCCAAACATATTTTGATACCAATTTAAGTGACGAAGGAGGATTAAAGTACTACATGATAGATGAAATACCATGTTTTATTATGGTTATATAGTTAATTAGTTTTTAATTTTTATATGCCCCCTTCAGTTCAATACATATAGAAAAACAATCACATAAATATAAGAATAAGGTGGATCTTTATAGATTCTTAATGAGAGAAACATGGTTGAGATTTGTTTCCCAACACATAATATATTTTATTTTTAGTTATAATATTATGAGAACTCTTTATGGTATCTCCTCCTTTAACTTTCCATGTTTGGACTTCCATAGGAAGTATTGACTTCTTGTGTTTCTTTCCTTCTTTATCCTCATGTGGAATTTTATTTTTCAATATGGATAATAAAGAACATGAAAATAATGTTGTTTTAGATTTAATTTTCATAAAATCCTTCTATCTAGATAACCATGCACTATAATTGATTGGATTATTTCTATTATGTATGCATCATCCACACAGATTATCAAGAACAACTGGTTTATCATCTCTTGAAAACCTCTCATAAAATTTTATTTCTTATTCATATGGAATTAATTTATTCCCATTATAAATTATATTCTCTTATGATTTATTTATCTTTCTAACCAATTCCAATTAAGATAAACTAGTAGTCAAGAATTATTTTATCATGTAATCAACCTTATGGAATTATTCACATGGTTTCTTAATAAATTTTGAGTTACCCTTTTTAGGAATCTTCACTTATGGAATTTCTTTCACCAAACCAATCCAATTATTTATTTCATAGATTAATACTTTATTTGATTCTATCTTTCTTCCTTTATCCATAATTATCATGAGTAATTTAAAATGGATAATAATGTGACATTTTTTCAATAATAGAAAAATATTTTCTTTGATTATGTGAAATCATTTTTTATTTTCTTCTTGGGATTTTTTATTATTCTTTCCTTCCATTTTTTATACCCCAAGGAAAAATCATCACCATTTAATTATTACTTCATATGTTGTGGTCTTGTTTAAGTTAAAGTTTATAGTACATGATTGGTTTATCCATAATATAACATTTCACTACTACAAAAAAACATTGCTTAATTTCTCATGGAAATTATATGGGTTTTTATATATGTTCTTGAAGGAAAAATTCATTTTCTTATATAAACATTACTTTTTATTAGCATGTATTCCCATATCTTTTTGATCTAACCCCACTTAATTCAGGCCTCCTATAAGATTAAGTAATTGAAAAATTATGCCAACATTCAATGGATGTATACCAAATATCAAAAATCACCAATAATGACCAATAACCCATGTTTTCATCCTTTGTGGTACATTCTATCCAAATTGTGAACCATGATGTTTTTTTGGTAAAAATGAAACCTTCATAGGTTATTATTAAGGAGATAAGTTTCCTGGAAATGCATATCCACCCTTGATTTAGTGGTGGATTTATTTTTATTTCATACTCATGTTTATCCAAAATTGAATTAAAACACGCACTTGAAATTGAGACAAAATTATTACTTCAAAAATTTATATGGACATGTGTTACCGTTTCCAATGAACTTGCAGTGGATGTGTATTTAAATGATCTCAAGATATTCTAGGAACAAATATAAGTATTTTTAGGAGAAATAATCTTTTCATAAATACTTATGATAACACTTTTCTTATTACTAATTTATGAACATTCTTATTAGGTGTTTTCAAAATTTCTCATCTTAATCTCCAACTCAAGACATTCCATATTAAAAATTATTTTCTAGTAATCAAGTATTTTTATCCTATACCCAAATTTATTTTTAAAACATTAATATATTCTTAATGTATATTATTTTCTTATTATAATGTATTTGAAAAATACTTACTTATTTTATACTTGATTTCCACTATAGAAATTCTAACTCCTATGGTTTCATTCAATGCAGGAAACTTTTCTTTGATGATTTTATTAACATCAGTTTTATTATAACTATATTTATAAAAAAAATTCCATTAGCTATGGTGAGTTTTTATTTATGAAACAATAATATTTATTCCTTTTATCCATCAAATTTTATTAGTGTTTTGTACCATCAAACCTTCTTATTCAATTACTCTTTTACTACAGATGATTACTACTTCAACATTAATCTTTCATCTTGTTTCCCCTTGATGCATGCCACTATATATGTTAAAAATCCAATAGTGACCATTTTATCAAAAATCATACCATCAAAATAAAAAACACTAATTGATTCATCTGAAAAATACAATTCATATTATTCATATGATAAAAATGATTCATTAGAATATTAATTCTCAATAGATTTATATAAATAACAACTTTGATTACCTTCATATAATGGAGTATAATAATTTTTCCTTTGAAGTCTTTATCTTCTTATCATCCTCCCTTTTCTTCCTGTTAGATAGGGAATTAGATGGAACCTCCATAGTTTTACTTACAGGAATGGTAAATAAAATTTACATGAGAAGAACTTATAAATTATCTTCAAAATTTTACTTCATATATATCTGATAGAAATAACTTGGAATAAAATAGATCTGACCAAAGGAAACCTGATTTTACTAATACTATTTGAAGTTCTTGGTAAAATCTATAGTCACCTGAAATTGGGTGAATCGGGGTGACATATTTTATCATGTTATTTTGTACTTAAAATTTTACCCTTTTAAATTCCTCTCTCAATATTTAAACCCTTGTCACTTGTTAGGATATAAATGGATCTTCTTGTGTTTTATATAGAACACAATACCACATGAAATGAAAAATAAAAAGTAAAGAGTAATATATATTATTTTTATAAAGTTCACCCCTAGTGTGGGTGACTATATCCATGTTATTTTTAGGTCAAGTATGATTCATCGATTATCTACTAGAATCAATTACCAATTACGTGTGGGTTGGTTAGGTATCATCCTAATCCCATATATTATAATCTCTTGATTATGAATTATACTGAATCCTAGTATTCTTTAATCTCTTGAAATGAATTATAATTGTTACTTCTAAATTCTAGTGAGTAATATCACTAATATTCTCCTAATTTCATTGAATCATAATGATTTGATCTTATTCTATAGCTAGAGTCATGAAATAACCAAGAAACCTAATCTTTAATAAAATCTATATCATTATTCTTCTTCAAGTCTCAAGACTCCCATGATATTAAAAACCCAGTAGCTCTAAAATATGAAAGTTTTTATAAAAAAGATAAATAATACTGGTGCATATTGGTCTCTCACTCACCTCTTATAATTCATATTTATTCCATCTATGTATTATTTTTCTTTTATATAGTAGTATCACTAAAAAATATTACAAAAATGTTTCAAATTCGTCTTTCTTCATCTATTTCAATTCTTATTTGACACATTAAATATAATATCTCTAAAGGGTTCCAACTTATTATTATTTGATACAAATATGGTCATAAGAAATTCTATATCAGGTTATCTTCTATTATTCTCATAAACTTTCTTTGATACTCTGGAATATTCAACAGCAGGAAAAGTATCAAATTTATTTAGTTCTCTCTTTATCTTCTTCTTATATATATTCACTTGATCGTGTGAACATATTTTATATATTTTCAATATAAAAAATTGTTTCAATATCAACATTTTTATCCTCATATTAATCATATAACCAAACCATGTAGGAATGCCACCATGATCTACAAATATTCTTCTTTTTCTTGAAATCCAATATCCACTGATATTCCAATAATAACCATTATCTCATTTAAAACAATTTTATTATATTTTCATGAATTTATCCATATTTTATCATCAATAAATAAAATTCCAAATATTTCCATTTAATTTTCCAAGTGACTCAAGATAATTAATTATAATTTTTTTACAAGAAATTATAATAAATGAATCTTTACATCTGCATAAGAATATTATAAACTATTTTTGTGTCACGGTTTCTCATATAATGGGTTTTAAACCCTCATAAAAAAATATTATAACTGTTTTGATATTTCATGGATTAATACCACTCTGTGAAGCTCTCTAATGATGTTTTCTATATCACTCACAATAATGTGATATTCTCATCACATCATGGAAACATCTCATTTTACAAATGAAATTTTAACTTGTAATTCTACATCAAAATACATCACTATGTGGTATTCTTCTTCATGGTGTGGATATAAACTTTTTAGCTTGAATCATAATATATCTTAATCATTATGATGTTTAATAAAATGGATAAAAACATTAGTGTGATGTAATTTTAATTATCTAGTAATATTAAATTTTGAAAATTTTTGAAATCTTTCTGATATGGAGATTCCATATTATATGAATAGAACATACTTTTCTATTGAACCTTGCATACTTTAATGAAGCTTAAATCACATTATAAATTTATCAAATTTAATCTTTTGCATAAATTCTTCCTTAGGATTACTTTCACATTCCAATAGAATAACTTTTACATACCCCATTGTTGGTTTATGACTTTGTTGAATTTCTATTCTCCATGGTAGCATGTTACTCTGACTTATGAGTCAAATAACTCTTACAGGTCATGGAAATTTACCAATTGTTTTTCTATTTGAAAAAAATATTTACATATTACCATGTTTAATCTTCTAAATACTTTTTATTTATTAATTATTCAATTCTCCACCAACACTATATTTACATACAGATCATGTTCTAGAAGTTAATTTTATGAATGGTCCTTAGGACTCTTAAAAACTAATGAATAGGCTAATTATTTCCTCTAACTCCAAAATAATAGAACTTATGCAAATCGCCTCATAACCTCTTCAATTCATCTCATGAGAACTCTAATTACTTTAAAAACACATTTAATGGCTTTGGAAATTATTATAATATTTATAAATCTATTCAACCTAATTTATATAGAATTCTTAATCATATAATATATTTTATTTGAATTATTCAATTATTCTTCATTGGATAAAATTATTCTATATTAAACTCATCCATATTATAACTTTATCTTATCTATATTCCACATATTAGTCAGCCTAAAAATTTCAAGATAATCCATGTATGTTTTCTCACAATTTTATCCATCTTTTTTCTTTATTAATCATAAGTTTTTCAAAACTATCCAACAAAAATAAAATTTATTAACTTCATAAAACTGTTATAAAAAATAATTCTTCCTACTATCAAAACTTCTCATGATTCCATACAAACCATCTTAATAATCATCACATGTATCTATTTTTCTTTCTAAAAATCATTGTATGCCTTAAAAAATCTATAATAGATAGTGTTTTCAACAACCATAGCTCCTATCATTGATTATTTATATTAAAACACATTAACAATCACACACGCACACACACACACACATATATATATATATATGCATTTTTATATTGAAATAGTTTATATTATAATTCAAACTAGAAAAAATCATTATATTCCTATTATTATAGAAAGTATCTTAAATTCCTTTTTCATAATATTAACGAATCCTCTTGTTATAGTGGAATAAAAAATATCAATCTTTACCTTCATTGATAATGATATATCTCCATTTCCAAACTTCAGTACACATTGAATTTACATTAGATAACCATATAGATAAAAAATATAATCTCAACTTAATCAATCCATTTAGGTTATTTAGGTAAAAACCACATGTGAGGATAAAAACATTAAAATATGAATTACGTGGGTTCAACCTATCTAAAATAATGAAAATCCACCTTATAAATCACACACACATATATATAATATGAAAAAACCTTAGTTTTAATGATACTAAAAGAATCTCACAATATGATATTTTATGCATGGGACTCACTATATATTCATAAAACACTATTAACACAACTTTGATACACATTGTCCATCATTTTTTATCCCAATTTTGAGTTTCATAAATGTAGTATTGATCAAAACAATATATTTATTAAAACTTTTATATCAGTTAAATTAAATTAATTTTTATATATCAAATAAGAAATGTGATATAATAAAATAATGAAATTTTATTGACTAAAATAAATGTTTATCATTAATTTATGTTATAATATTAATTTTTTTAACTTAAATAAGTATAAAAAATGAAGATCAAAATTTTAATTCACATAAATTACTATCCTCCCCTATAAGATACCAAATTGAAACTCATATAGATGGGTAAAAATGCATAAATTAATGTAATGGACTAATTATTTCACACATGAATAAGCATGAAAAATTAATCAAAACTCATATAGATGGTGGAAAAAATTCATAAATAAATGTAATGGGTAAATTATTTCACACTTGAATAAGCATGGAAAATTAATCAAAAAATTAATAATGAGAAAAATATATGTTCGGGAAATTAAATGTTGACACCATAAATTTTTAACATGGAAACATTCAAGAAAGTGAAAATCATGGGGCCTAGTTCATAAAATAGTTCACTAAAATTGAATAATACATGACAGTAAATCTGATAAATTAATGGGATCTCAAAAATTAACTCTCTAATAAATTATAAACTCTAGAAAGAAATTTTGGTAGAAATAATATATGATAATAAAGAATTCAATTTAAAAATAAGAACATATAATAAATATAACTGTGTGAATATGAAGGCCTCTATTTGAATGAATGGGAGTTTAAAAAATCATCAATATGAAAAGAATAATGTATTTCTTCCAAATATGATCCAAACTATATATAATTTCTTCATTGGTTGTAGTTTTTTTCTCTATTTTCCAATATTGTCAAAATTGGAACATACTACAAATGAAAACTGAGGTTCAAGACACATTTAAAATTTGACACCCACATAAAGGGTGACAACCACACCTAAAATATAATTAAAATATATATATCCAATATATATATATCAAATAAGGTTGGGAAATTTGAAAAAAAAAACTAGTCTTAAAAAAATGGTGAAAACAAAAAAAAGATAAAAAATTTCATTTAAACTTGTGGGCCCACATTGGGAAGGACCCAAAACAATATCCCCTTATAACTCAACTATGTATCATCAAAAACTCTATAATTATTCATCAAATTTATAATTTATCTTTCATTAAAATGTTGTTCAATATATTTGACCTATGATCATTTGTGTGAATCTTATCGGGATCTAACTATCTAAAATGAATTAAATAATGTATATAATGGTAGTGTAAATAAATAGGTTTTAATATAACATGATAAGTAGGATTATTTCAAAAATATTATTCTGATAATTAAAAAATAAAATATACATTTTTTTACTAAAATTGAGATCATTAATATAATTCTTCACACACAACAATTCCTTTTATACCTTTATAGCTACAATAAATTTAGATGTAGTTGTAGATAAAACAACATATCTCTATTGTATAGAGTATAAATATATAATACCCCCTATAAATGTGATCATATAGCATGATTTTTACTTTATTTAATCCACATATCTTGACATATATGAATCTATGCAGTCATAAAGCATAGGTTTCCCTCTAATAAAACAAGATCTCATAACAAAGTACAATGAAAGTATCAAAAAATATACTTCATTTTTATTTAGTGTTATCTACCTAGATTTAATATAAAATTACTGACCATACCAACTACACAATCTATATTAGGTCTAGTATGTTCCATCATCACAAACATCAAATAACCAATTATGGATGAATAAGGTATTTGTTGTATATCACCTCTCTCCTCATCATTACAAGACAATTGACTGGCATTGAGCTTAAAATATTGGGTAAGAGGTGTAAAAATCATTTTATATTTTCCTATATAATATTATTAAAGCACCTTCTCAATATACCTTTCTGGATATAGTTATATTCTCATGGATTTTATATCACAGGAGATCCCCATGCCAAGAATCTATCTCATTGGCCTAAATTTATTCATTACAAAATAATGACAAAACTTCTTTAATATATAAATTCTATAAGCATTGTTAACAAAAATAATAATATAATCAAAATATATATCAATAATATAATATAATCATCATAAAAAAATATTTGAACAAAAAAATGATCCTAAGAGGATTTCCTAAATCACTGAAGAAAAATTATATACGCAATATTCTTATACTACTCCCTCTGAGCTTGTTTCAAACGATTCAAGTCCTTCTTTAACCTAGATACATAATATTCTTAATCTATTTTTATAAAAACCTCATGATGATCCATATAATTATTATCCTCAATATCACTATGGATACAATCTTTCTTCACACTTATATACGAAATCAACAAATCAAAACTAACATAAAAACCAAGAATAAATTGAATATAGCATATTTCAATAATAGGACAAAAAACTCATTAATATATATATTTATTTATTTATTTTAATATAATCCTTTAACACTAATATTGATTTTTATATTGAAATAGAACTAGATTTTTTAATATTAATCTAATAAATCCACTAATTTTTAAATGACCTCATTATCATTTATTACTATATAGTTTAGATATTTTATCCTTTTGATCGTAAATAAAATACTTACACCCAAAAACATGGAACTGATCATAATTGATCTCCTTATAATATTAAAAATCATCATAATAATCTATTTAAAAAAATTATAAAAGATAAATTGATGTTTTATGTGGTAATACATTAATTATGGACTCAAAAAAAATATAGTAAATATTACTTTTGAAATTAAACATTGAACTCTTTCTAATAAAGGCTTGATCATCTTCTCAGCTACACTATTAAGAAATGGTGTATTAAGAGGATTCATCTAATATAAAGATACTTCCTACCTATAATACTCATCAAATGAAATTAATAACTCACCCCCTTATATGTTCAAAAATATTTTATCTTCTTACCTATTCCTCAATCAATAGAAAGCTAAAATTTCATTAAAACATTGAGCACCTAACTTTTTTCATTGAAAACCCCAAATATTGTGTGAATAGTCATAAATAAATGCAATAAAATAATTTATTTCACTTAAATACTTATATTTTATAGTACTAAAAACATCACAATGTACTAACTCAAGTACTTATGACTTTCTATGAAGAAGATGATGTTTGAAACAAAATCTACTATGTTTCTTACAAAGAAATTATTGTACATTTTAAATTTGCAAATTTTGAAACCTGGAAGAAAATTTCTATTATACAAACAAAAAATTCCCTTCTCACTAATGTGGACAAGCTTCTCATTCCATAATTTTTAAGATTCATTTCACTAAACAATACGATAGGTATTAAAAAATATAATCTTTGGGAAATTATAAATATGGTTGTTTTTTTCCTTATGCCACATCCAAGGAAATATTTAAAAGCCTCCACTTTTCATATCTAAAAGTACAAGAAAAACAATTATCATTAGCAATAATATAATAAATTACATTATAATAAACCAATGGGTCATGAAATTTTAAAAAAATATTATCTTATTTCCAATACTGGTATCCAAACAAATAGTTATTATACCTACAATAATAATAACTATAATTACCCATCATTAAAATAAAAAAATTATTTATATTGTAATATGTAAACAATTACTTTTTTGGTGTAATGTATAAATGAACACCACTATCAATGTTTCAGTAAGAATCTTTAGAATCAATATTATTATAATCATAAAAAATAATAAGATCTCCCCTATATATATGGAAAAATGATCATCACCATAACTATTTTTATTTTATAGATTTTACATTATTCTATTTTCCCTTTTTATTTGATAACAAAACTTTTTAGAATGTAACTTCTTACCACAATGATGGAACCAAAATTCATTGTATTTCATTCTTAATTTTCTCATACCATTACTTTTACCAAAACCTCTCTATCCTTGATTCCTATTTAGGATTCTCCTGTTTTAACTATAACAAATGATGATTTATAGGGATTAAATAATAGTTTTTCAATATAGTTAAAGACAATAGAAAACAAAAATTTATGATCATCATGATATGAAAAACCAAAACCACGTATAACTAAAATGATAAAAACTATATACTTTTCAAAAAATACTTATAACCCTCCTATATTCAACTACTGTATTTGATTAATATCAATAAGGAATAGAAAAAAAAATTATTACCTATATGGTGTATATCCAAAAGTTTGCTGAATCACCCAAATCATAGGTGATATCCTCCTCATGGTCACAATATGCTAGAATATCTCAGTTGAAAAAGGTAGTATAAGTAAGATAGATTCAAAAGAGATTGATAAAGATTAGAAAAGGATTGCAAAAAATTATAATGTCTACAACCTCCTTTATATATACCTTGAGGATTCTCTCCAAGTCTATGTGGAATTCATTCAAACATTATTAAACGTACGAGTAAATGGAAATGATCATAACCCCTTATAACCCTAAATAAGTAACTCTATCATAAGTTTTATCTTATTAAATGTTTAATCATGGATAACTTTCTTGGTTAAGTATTGAATGTTAAAAATTAACATTCAATTTCCACAATCAACATAAAGTGTTTATAAAAATTATACAATACGTTTTACACATAACATTTTCTTATGATATAGCCTATCATACAATATGATTTTGATGAGGTGGAGGAATTAATATATCTAAATATCGCATGAATTTAGTTACCAATAAGGAATAAAATATGGATTTACATTAAATATATTTTTAAGTATGATATTTATGAAATACATTATGTGTGGTTAAGCCTTCAGGGCATATCTTCACCAATTTATCACTTATACTAAAGCCTCATTAACTTTGTGATAATTAACCTTTATATTATATCAAATGAATACTTATGAAACCATATCAAAAAACCCTTTTGTAGATATCCCAAAACACATTTGGAAAGATGTTATTATTTCTATATTTATCACAACATATGAAATACCTTGTAAATATCCATCAAAAACTTTTTTTGGATAAAATATAAAATACTTTTTGAGTAGATCTCTAAATTTTATAAAATTCAAACCTCATTCCATCAACCATAAAGTATGACCCCATAGGACTTTATATAATTGAAAAAAATATAAATTCTTGAATTAATATATATAATCAAAGGGTAGACACTAATACAACAATAATTTTACCCGTGCTAAAAAAGGTATCCGGGGTGATTTCCATCAATCATATTTACCAATATACCTATTTCCTCTAGTTATATAATATATAAGTATGAACTTTTATATTATCCATTTTTTTAATACAAAAAAAGTAAACATGGTACATATAATATGAAAATAATATATAGCCTACTCATATATTCTTAATTATATATATATAAGGAAACATAAATCCAAAATCTATCTTAATTAAGGATCATAATTTCATACTCATCATATGAGAGGAAAAATACCATCATTTTTATGCCACAACCAACGAAATGATCAATAACATACCCAACCACCCATAATTATCTTATAATCAACACATGCATAAGAAATCTATCAAAGTATTAAGGTTCTCATGGTTGGAATAATTCTATCCTTTGTTATGGGGAAATTAAATTATGAAACATACACCACTAACATACCAAAGGCACAGTGTATGACACTCCATGTGTTATACTTAGGGATTCATCTGGCACACAAAATTCATTTTATGTTTTATGATTATATTTGGTATCTCTATATGAACTTATACCAATTATAACCTTAATATTTGATCACAAACATTGACAATAAATGAAAAAAATTTATTAGGGATAACTCAAAATTATAATTTGAGAGGTTAATTATCATTTCACTTAACATAATATATGTATTCATCATGAAAAAATGATATAGTGGGGTCTTACTTTTATATGACATGATATATTTTATATTATTAAAATACTTTTAGGATACTTAAGAAACCATACATAATTGACCATATAATCATATACTATATGATAAACCACTTTAGAGTCCATATATTCATTTTACTTTTTAGTATTTTGTTATATTTATTACATTTATATATAATTCCTATCATATATCTATGTGTCCATCTGGTAAAATCTTCCCACTAAACCCATTTAGTATGTAACATCTATAAATCAATTTTGTTTTAATAATAGTAAGACTTATGAATCATATTCTTATTGTATATCTCCTTTTCTTCACAACATCTATTGTTATGATTTTATTAACTTATGTAATCTATTTAAAACTTTTATAAGGTCATTATCATTAACCTTGGAATAATTTCCATCAAACTTTTTCCTTGAAATCAATTTGGTAAAAAATCACATCTCTTTAACTTTTTATTTACTAATAAATTTTAAAACTCTTTTGGATATAAAGTTTCATTCAGTTTCTATTTTTACTAAAATGATCATTTATTTTTTATACTTTAATTTCTCTATGTCTGAACGTACTCCCACAAGCCTCTTAGAAATTATATTCTATAATTATATCAAGCTAAGATAAAAAATTCCTTTATGTTAAGGAAATAAAATTTATTTCCTTTAGTGGGAATATATAACAAACAACCTATTATATCTATATCATATATGTTATTCTATGTATTTTGAAAATATTCTGAATATAAGACTTTATTCTTCAAAATATTCCATAGAAGGTCGTGTAAACTATTTCCTTCATATTTTAACAACCTTCAAAGATAAAATTCTTCTCCTAGATAAAACTATTTTATCCTTATCTTCATCTAAAACATATTATAGATTTTGATGAACCATGAAACATGTGTATTAATATTATCATCTCATATTGTCCATATGATCTTTTTGGTCAAAAAAACTTATATTTTCATATAAGAGAAATAAGATGAAAGATACACACTTATTATTTAGATAAATTTGATCCTGATATACTTCATTTTTTTATATTTTTTGATGTATTAAACCCTTTTAACTCATATTAATAAAAATGAAAAATCTTTATCAATCCTTACCTTGATTTTGAGAACCTATAAAACATACATTTGGTATCATATACAATTTAAAGAAAGAATTATTTTATACAACATTGATACCTAACAAAGAATCTCTATGAATTTTTTAAAAACCATTCAGATATAATATATAATTCCATACAATGGAATATTCCATTCCCTTCATAAAAATTCTTTTAGGTTTAAATGAAAAAGTATGACTATTGGATAAATACAATCTTATTTTTTATTTTATACTTTTACCATTCTATACTATCAACAAAATATAAGAGTCTAAACATCATATATCACTCCTACCTATTCTGAACACTTTGAGAAAATAGAGTAATATTTTATTGAACTTATTCATATTTTCATAAACCTTCCAACAATAATTGTATACTTAATTCTATATCTCTATAATTCCTCATAGGATATCATCAATCTCATCTGGTCATTGGAACCCTCAATTATATTGAGTATATGAGTAGAGACTAAAGTTATTTAGGTTATTTTTCATTTAATACATTTGAGAACTTAACTGGAATTAACCATTATTCTTATAAAAAACTAGATTCACCTATTAAAAAAAATCAATAGTAGATTTATTAAGAATGCATCACTTTAACACATAGAACATTCCTTTTTAATAAGAATTATTCTTAATTTTTACACCATTCCAAGAAGTTAATTCATTATGCTTCTTCTTTCTCTAGGATTGATTTAAATGTTAAGTTCAATGATGATGATACCATTATATCTAAAATACATGGTTTTATTAGATGTATATCACATTTTATGGTCATTTAATAAATATTATTATTAAATTTTATCCTATTAACATCATGATTCATTTTAAAATCCATCATATCCATCAGTATACCAAGATCCATATTCACTATGATTTTTATCCATTTGTCATTTCTTCCACAATTATTTATTCTCATAGTTTATCATGTCTATCAAATCACCTATGTCTCTTAAATAGTTGAATGGACTATTATTTTCCCAAATCCATCATATAGATTCACTCAACATTATATCTCTAGTAATCTAATCATATTATAGTATCCTAAATAAATATAAAATGAATAAAAAACACAAAAATAGAAAATAATTCTTTTAATCCATCCCATTACTTTCTTTACTTACAAAAGATAATCCAGGGGACACTTCTTTATCATAACCTACCCGATTTGATAGTTAAAGTCTTGAAAAGTGTTCACATTGGAAGGAATCTAACACATAGAATTATTAAGGGAATTTAATCTCACTATATTATCCCATAGTATTCCCTTATCATGTGTTCATGCTTCAAATGATTTAATTTAGAATATATATTCCTTCCCCTAAAATAATATAATCAAATAATATTGATGTGTAACTCTTTACAAAACTCACAAACAAGCGACAGTCAAGTTAGAATTAAATTAAATCAATAATTATACCTAGAATATAACTCCTTAAATACATGGTTGACAATTTAAAGAAACAATTTAACTATTTAAACTAATAATACACATATTCACAATATAAAAATAATATCCATAAATAAAAAATAGTGGAATAAAATAAATAAATGACCATTTTATATATTTAAACATGAAACAAACAATTAATGAAGAATTCATAAATCATGAAAATTATGAACACTTCATAATATATCCATACATTATGAAAATTTCATAATTAAATAAATAAAAACATTTTATAAATATTTTCCAATATGAGAAAATTTATATTATTTTTTATAGGACATTTAATTTAAATATATGATATCTAAAATTTTAATATTATATTTATGGATTATTTATATATTATGTGAATATATAGAATAACACATATTTAATATTATTCAAACATTGATCATATCAACTATCAAAACCCAATTTAATATGGTTTAAATAATTTCATCAAATACAAAATTAATTTGAACAATTGAAATTAATAATTATGAATAATACATAATTTTAAATATAAACACCATAATATTTTTCCCCTTATTATTCTATTTTGAAACATTTTATAAATAAACTTTTAATTTTTATATAAAAAATTTATATCCAAATTATAATTCATATCATATAATTTCAAAATGTATTTAATATTATCTTTTAATATTCAAATATTTATGTAATAAATATTTTACAAACATTTAGTTAATTAATTATAGACACGTTATAATTAATTAATTTATAAATTTTTCATAAATTAAATAAGTATCATAAAATATGTTTCTCTATAATTTATAAAATATTCATAAATTATATAAATCAATTCATAATTGACATATAGAAAAAATAAAATTTCAATGTATTTTTTTTAATGATGAAACTATATCATAAGATGCATTTTAGTAAAAAATTGGCATCATTCCCTATGAATGGAACACCACAACATAAGATTGATAATACTAAATTATCAATTATATTTTATGATATATCTATATTTTAAGTTGTGGTATGCCGATCATGGATTACGATTGAAAAACTTAGTAAAAATTTATATCATTTCTTGTGATATGAAATGAGATATTCTATCTCAAAGGAAAATCCATGTTCGATTTAATTATAGAAATATGATACCAATTTCTTCTTCATTCTATACATTATTTTAAGAATCAATAAGCATAGCTTACTCTTCAATACCATTGATAGGTTTTTAATGATTGAATGGGTGTTATTCTATACAAAGGAAGAGAATAGAAACCTAAAATACCAGGTCACTAAGATATACAAAACCAAAACAATGTATAACAAAAATTAAGAATGCCATGTACCCTTGATTGAAGATATTTACCCTCTTATCTTTAATCACTATATTTAATAAAGAACAAAAAATAACACCTAATAAACTCTTTACTCTCTAGTGTATCCATGGGCTGAATGAATCAAATAATTCTTGGGAGGGATCCTCTTTAAAACTATGATATTCTAGTATCACTTATGTAGAAAATGTTAGAGAAATAAGAGAGCTTCATTAGAACTCAATAGAGCTTGGGAAAGGATTACACACAATTCTCATTTATACTACCTGTTTTATATAGGCCTTAAGGAAACTCTCTAGGCCTACGTTGAATTTTCTCATACATTACTGAATATAGGAGTAAATGGATATGGTCACCAGACCATGTAACCTTTGACCTCTAACTCTCCCATTAATTTCAGCTAATAAAATAATTAATCAATGATAACTTGTATAGTTGAGATTTGAATGCTAACTATTAACATTCAGGTTCCATGATCAATCATTAGGTGTTTATGAAAATTATAAAATATGATTTACACAGAACATAGCCTTATTATATGGACTATCATATAGTATGATTTTGATTAGGTTGAGGCATTACGATATTTATATTATTATACCTCAGGACACCCTAAGAGGGGGATGACTCAGGGTTTCACCCACATTAAACATTTTCTTTTACTCATTTGATTATTTTTAGGATATGGTTCATGCGTTAACAAGAATAGTATTCAAACTATATTAATTTCATGTATAATCACTGAATCAAACACATATATGAAAGAATGTAAAGCACATATATAAGACACAAATTTTAGTTGGTTAACCATAAAGGGATAAATCTAAGGAAAATAAACTACCTATTTGTCAATGTACCAATATCTACTAAGATTCACTATTTATATGGATTAGAAAGTGTTGATAATGGTCACTCTATTCTAGGAGTACTACCTTTATAATTATTCTTAGTTTGGTCACTAATTTCCCATGGAACACTGCCTATTCTTCACTCCCATACATTTCTCTAGTGAAATATTTTCCATAGTTTATAAAATTGTATGTCTCCTTTAATATATTTGAAATAAACTAACTTATTATGATCAGTACAAGACCCTACCAACATCATGGTTTAAATTTAAGGTTCCTTTGAATTTTCTATTCACTACATATAAAACTTTAGTGCTTCTTATTTTTGTATAACTTACCTTAACAAATAATTCCTAATTGATAACTGTTCAACATAAAACTAAGTCACATAACCTCTATCGCATAACCCAGATTGCATAAACCCATGTGCACAACCCCAAAATCAACACCCCGACTGTGATACCCTGAGATCAAAACCCAAAATTCATAAACATTGGTTTTTAAACTTGGTCATGTAAATCTTGGTGCATAATCCTATTTGGATTATCCATAGTTTGTAAATCCTTATGTATGAATTAATCATTAAATCCTACACTATATAACATGATTCTAATGTTCTCATTCAAGTGATCTTCTTTTGATTAACACTTTTCATGAAACAATTTCACATCTCTCAAATAGTGTAATATTCAATATATGAATTTCACCATGTGACCTGAACTCACTCAATGTCCCATACTTCATGTGAAACTCTTTTTAACACCTCATACATGAACTAAATATGCATACTTCCCTTAATCAAGGAAACGTGATAATTTTATCTCCAAATATAATTTTATGCTAAATCAATTCTATGTAATGATGTAAAAAATGTAGTATTTATAAGAAATTCCTAGTGACCTAACTCCAAAAAATGAATTCAATTATCTATATTGCTGACCTTATCAATAAAAACTTCACCAAACCTAGTAGTGTGTCATTCATGAAACGTCATTCAAATCATGTCATTGCATGGATTCTTCATGTAACCTCATCCACAGAACCTCAATTGCATAACTATTATTGCATGAATTATTCACATAACCTTTTCCTAATGATACAAATTTTCCATGTATAATTTTTAAATATTATATGGAACATTTTCAAAACTAGGAACTAAGACGGAATGTGATTCCAAAGCCCATTGTGCCCAGAATAAATGTTTGAAATGTTGGAAATATATTATATAATACACATGCACATTTTTCCAAAAAATTGGAATAACCCTTGGATGGGATCCTGGATCAGATATATGAGGGAACCATTGAATTTATGTTAGGACAAAATGGGTCCTAGATACCTTGAGAGGGGGGGTGAATCTGGGTATGGATATTCTATTTTAAAATTATTCCTGCCCCACTGGATTTTGACCTCAATATTATAAGGGTCACTTTTTTGAAATTATGTGTTAATTTTGATCTTTTTCTTTCCTTATTTATCTAATGTTGATGCTTTGGATGAAATGCAGGGAAGAAAGTAGACAGGAACAGAGATTTTTACTCGGTTCACCCTCATTGGGCTACGTACAATGAGCATACAACGATGACGTGCCGCTATACCAATTCCACTGAAGCTCACTACCAATAATGTTTGGGATAGATCACGTTATGCCCAGGCACATTTCCTTTACAATGTTTAGGTCTAGCTCACTACTTTCCCAAGGTTCACTCCCTATTTCACTCTCACTAGCCCACTGCAGACAGAATGGATAACCTTCTTCCTCTTCCTTTTCTCACTACTCTTAGAAGGGATCCACTCACAGTTTATGGACATGTAAGTCCATTAATTATCTCAAATGAATGCATTATTCACTATATGTAAATTCTCTATTGAAGTCTAAATTTCATCCACTAATTAATACCCCCTTTCTACCAAACACCAAGTAATCCCTTTTGAATCTCTTTCACAAAGCACACTACCTTTGAGAAGCTCCCACTTTTGAAAATCTCAAACCAACCTTTTCAGTGGTCCAACATCTTCGCGAAGATCACAGGTTCGCAGAGTTCAAAAGTTCCCAAAGCTCATAGATCATAGAGATATCTAGATATAAGAGCTCCCTACATCATAGAGTAACATTGGTCTTTGCAATTTCGCAAATCTAAACAAGACTTCAAGAAGTGCACGCCCTCCACCAATCCAAACTAGCCTTCGTGGCACACCTTCCTTTCGTAGAGCTCAACTACCTCTGAAAATTACCATTTCTTTCACGAAGCTCCCAACTCAACGAATTTCCTTCACAATTTGAGAGCTTAAGGTTTGTTTTTTGATCTCTCTACTTCTCTCGAGTGGGTCAAGGTATATTTATAAGTGATTCCACCAACTCAAGAACCATCTGTGCAAAGTCAGCTCCACGTCATCTCAAATCAAAAAGCTCCAAAATTTCCACAGAAAGTTTATATATATCATAAAGCAACATGATAATTTTTGGATCGTGGAGCACGTCGTAATAGTGGATAATTCCATCAATTCCTTTGTGTTGTCACCGCAATGCTCTTCACCTCTACTGTTCGCAAAGCTTGTCGTAATCACAGATATCACCATCAATATTCTTACATTCTCTAACAAATCCACTTCAAGAATCCCATATTCAAGAAACTCATGACTTTTTCATATTTTGATGAGATCTTCAAGGAAATACACTTTTTGAGATGCTCACCAAACTCCAAATTTTGGACCCCAAAAATTTAGAAAACAGTGGAAAATGGCACCACAATGTTTCTGTTATTTTGTACCGCTTCCAGATCATCCATTCCTTTGTCATGGTTCATTGTAAACATGGATTGTCAACAAAATATATGGAATTCAATAATTTATTATGAAAACATGTTTTTTCAACTAACACAACCAACCCAAAAATACTGCAATATTACCTTGAGGGATTTTTTCCCCACAATCTCCCCCATTAGGTTTGTTGACAACTCTTTTCATAATGATTCTCGAAAATTTGATACCTCACTGAATGTCATTCCATCAACTACCACCATTTTCCTATTACGATTCAGATAGCGACCAAAGATTTACTCAACACATAGTCTAATCCAACACGATCAATGCTCGGTGTGAGAAACAAGAGTAGTATGAAAAGTTAATCAATTAATCAATTCATTACGAACACCAATCATTGATACCATACTAATACCAAAAAACTTCTTCCATCATGAACCTCGGTTGTCGTGATATCTAATATTTGATTGATCACTTTAAGCATCATCATATTTAAAACTCATTCCCCCCTATCTTTTTGTTCTCTCCCTATCTCGTTTCTTCACCTATCATCTTCTCCCTGTGTCTTTGACTAAGACATTTTTTCCCTTATGTAGCAACATTTTCTCCCCCTTAAGGAGTCACTATTTCTCCCCCTTTATCAACAAACCAAAAGTTCACATTTTTGTGGTCTGTAGTAGAGTATAAAACACAGATCATCACATTAGGTAAAAACACACAATACCTCGAGGAGAGGGGATTCTCACATCCACACCTTTTCAAGTGTAGGGATTCGATTGATGTATCAAAGCCAATAGATGCTTCCCAAATGCTTTATTGGGTAAGGCCTTCATTAGAATTTCTAAAACCTGTAGTTATATAGGCACTTACTCCAACTTCACGATGCCCTGATAAACCTTCTCTTTGAAAAAATAATATTTGATCTCAATGTGATTTTTCCTTGAGTGATGGACTGGTTTTTTTCAAAGATTTATAGCACTCGCAATATCACATTGGATTCTGACCATAGAATTCACTTCAATGACCATATTATTAATTTGCTACTTCATCCACAATAATTGTGTACATGCTTGATTGGTGGAAATATATTCAACTTCTTTGGTGCTCGATGAAATGAAATCTTACTTCTTACTTATCCAAGAAATACACAATCTACCAAGATAGAAAGCACCTCCTAATGTTGATTTTCTGCCATCTTCTAAACCCGCCCAATCTACATCTATATATCCCAGCATCTTTGTATGATATTTTTCATTATACATCAAATCAAAATACACAGTTCCTTTATTATACCAAGGTATTCTTTTCACTGCAAGCATGTGGATTTCCTTGGAATTTCTTTGATATCTCTCTTCATCATCTTTCGATAGTTTAATCTTTGTATCAACTGGAGTCTTCATCTCTTTGGAATTTTCCATTCTAAATCTCCTCACAACCTTCTTAGTATATTTGGATTAAGAAATATATGTGCCATTATTTACTTATGTCACCAATGATATTCTTCCTGTCAATTTTATCTTGACTCTTTGGATTTTTTACAGATATAGAATTGATTTACTCATGATCAGTATATATATATATGCTTCTAAATCAACACTTTTAACCTATGATCCCCCTGAGTATATTACCACTTCATCACTTTCAATAAGCATCTTATGAATGTGTCATTGTACAGTGGCATCATTTATTTGAACTTCTTTTCTCGGTTTCTTGTCGAAACATTGATGATATTCTCTAGTATCTTATTGTTATCCTGAAAATATTCAATTGATACCACATTGTTAGAACAAAATAGATAATCATGAAATAAATTATTGTTGCTGCTTCACCACAATACGTCTTCTTTCAATAGACAACTAATAGCTAAACAGGTGCATGATATCAATAGATATATATTCAATGCACCTCAGATCCACTGGATCACCCATTTATAGCTTTGATAGCACTTTAGTTTCATTGTAGACTCTTCATCATATCATCTCTTCTTTTCGTATCACACATCCTTCTAGTACAGATTTGAATAATAGAACCATTGTGTAATAGGACTTATGGAATTTGATATCATATCTGAACTTCAACTATTTTGATTATTCTATTCTCACAAAATTTCTTATTATTAGTAGATAGAATGATCCCCTATGATGTCCAACTCTTCCTATTGATGGGCCCACTATTTAGACCCATAATCATTCTTCTCCTCCTGTATCATTTATTCTCATCTAGCACTTGGCATTGATCCATCAAAAAAATATTTAAGCCCACTGATTGGGAACTCGTTGTAGGAAATAAGAGATAAAGTTAATAACACAATCACTTTCTATTATGCTCAATTACTCCCTTTCTTCTTCAACTATGGTACTTAATTTTAATCATCTGAAACATAGAAGCATATCACTTTGCCACTTTGCATCTTTAGATGCCACTTACCCTTGGATCGTATCTCCCTAAAACCTGAAACACTTTAATCATCAGTTATCAATATTTATATACATAGGGAGAGGTAATCTTCTAGAATCATCAAGAAGAGGATTTTGGTTGATCCTGATGGGTCAACCCTTTAATTATTTCTTTCAAATAATTGCACTCATCCCTTTCCTGACCCAACTAATTATCCAACTTCAACTGTTCTGGCCAAATGACTAGAAATTATTAACCACATTCTGAGCCTTATTAGGATATTTAGGTTCTATGGGTTTGGACTTCTTCTCAATTTGGAGTTTATACCCACTAGTAAAAATATCATTCTTTGAGGTTCCACCCAAATTCCATTTATCATGATTCTTCCTCTAAGTGGGAATCTCTCCACTATCCATATTATCTTTCTTATACCACCATTGGAGGGATCTTTCTATTTCCTTCACTTCCCATAGTGTAACATGACATGTGAATTTTTCATGACATTCTTTATTCATTTTTCTTTTGTCAATTGCCTTAGACATGCCACCCTTTCTGGTTGGGTTTGAATATTCCACTAATTTTCACATTCTTCTTACTCACAACTAGAGTTCATCTTTACTTGTTATTTCAGGTTTGTTCACATTCTCTCCAAGATATCTGTTATGACTGTGACATAAGAGGTGATTGATACACCTTATGTTGAGCTCCTTGTGATTTTTCTGAGACTGTAAACCTATTTTTCAAATTACCATGTTTTATTCCAATATAAGATTTTTCTTTGTACACTTCATGTGTTGGGTATCTTCTTATGGGTTATTTTTCCTTCCCCTCTTTCTTCTTGTTACACTGCCTGGCCAAATTCCCATGTTCAGAACATATGAAACATCTTCCAATAAAGACATACCTTGTTTCATTATTTCTCAACTAAGGTGTTGATTCTTATTTCTTTCTCCTTATGACATTGAGCTCATGGTCTTCTTGACACATACTTATGGTGTGTCCCATTCTTCCACAATATAATCACTTCATGGATAATTTCTTCATGAGAAACACTTCTTTCAAACCTCTCAAGACGATTCTTCTTATTCTTAGATTTAGAAATGTTTCTATCTTCACAACATGAAATATATTCCAAAGCCTCTAAAAAAATCTTAATGTGTGGCAATGAATCCCACAGAAATAGCACATGTTGTCACTAATTCTTGTAAATGTCCTCTTAGGTCTCCATCACCTATAGGATTTTCTCCATTTATGGGACTATTCATAGCTCTCTTCTATCATGCATGGGAGGGGATTCATCAACTCCAATACTATTTTTTTCCAAACTATATGGTCTTTGAGATAAGAAAATATGATGTTGTTTCTATTCAAAAATAGCATATTTGTTTTCATTTTATCATCACATGCCAAAGGATAATCAAATAGTAAGTGCAATGCGTCCTTCATTTTAGGATTTCCTTTAGTATTGGATTTATCCTCTTCTTTATTCACTAACTGTATCTCTTCTTCCAACTTTTTAATCTTCATATCCCTTGCTTCAAGTTGATCATTGAGTTCTCTCTCAAGATTCTTCCTTCTACACATCACATCCTCTAACTCATGTGTGAGCTTATCAACCATGTCACATTGCTCATTTAAATTCAATTTTTCTTGAGCAATAGAATCAGAATAGCATGAAATATTCTATTTTAGTATTTTATTCTTATGAACTAGTTTGATTAGATATGAAACAAGATCATTATTTCTGGATTTCAAATTTTTAATGTTATCTGAGTTTGGATTCTTTACATTATCATCAGCTTTTCATTTCTCTCTCTTTAAATACATCTCTTGATGTTCTTCATCTTGGGAATCATTATTCTTCCTCAAGTCAGTATCCACATCAATAAGCCTTTGATTTAAGCCTCTTATCTTATTGACCTAAATTTATAGTACTAGGATAAATATATCTTCATATTTAACTTAATAATCCAATTTCAGATCCAATTCCTTTTTCATGTCGACATCATCTACTGGTGGCCTTCTTAAAACTTCATCTTCATCATTAGTTTCATCATCACTTGTAATTTCAAGTACTTCAATAGTTCCTACATCATTATTGAGTGAATCTATCTTTTCCCCATCTGATTCATCAAATCCTTCCTTTAGCCATCTATTTGATTCCTTTAGTTGAATACACTTTTTCTGTAAACACTCCCACACTGAGGAATACCATCTGATTTCTACTTCTTATTTTATGTTTTTTCCTTTCTCATGGAACACCAAGATAAGAGCAGACTGAATCTGTATCCACACAAATCAACTAAACCAAGTTAGAGCAAACAAATCTGAAAAAAAAACATTCCCTCTAATACCAATTGTTTGGAAGAAAAGGGTTATAGATACCCTAAGAGGGGGGGGGGGTTAGGGGTGAATTTGGGTATGTATATTCTATTTCAAAAATTCTTCCTACCCCACTGGATCATGACCTCAATATTATAAGGGTCACTTTGTTTTCACTTATGTGTTAATGTTGATCTTTTTCTTTCCTTATTTGTATGATGATGATTCTTTGTATGAAATGCAAGGAAGCAAGAAGGAAGACACAAATATTTTTACTTGGTTCACCTTCACTGGGCTACGTCCAAGGGTAATACAATAATGATATGTTTTTGTACCAAATCCACTAAATCCTACTACTAATAATGTTCATGCTAGATCACTTATATTCCTAGGATCACTGCCTTTACAATGTTTAGGGTCAGCTGACTACTTTCCCAATGGTCACTCCTAGTTTCTCTCTCTTTGGCTCACTGCCAGCAGAAAGGATAACCTTCTTCCTATTCCTTTGCTCACTACTCTTGGAAGGGATCAACTCACAGTTTATAGACTTGTAGGTCCATTTATTATCTCTACTAAATTTTTCCTTCACTGTATGTAGACGATATGTTAATGTCCAATTTTAATCAACTGATGAATACCCATTTGCCACTAAACAATGGGAAATCCCTTTTTAAACTCTATCATAAAGAACACTGCCTTTGTGAAGCTCCCACATTGGAAAATATCAAACTAGCCTTTATAGTGCTCCAAACTTTTTGTGAAGATCACCAATTCGCAGAGATCATAGGTTTGTAAATCTCACTAGATCACAGAGATCTTTAGATCGTAGAGCTCATAGCATCGCAGATCTCACACTGGTCTTTACGATTTTACAAATCTAAACAAGCCTTTACGAAGCGTACGTCCTCCACAAATCCAAACTGGCCTTCGCGATGTAGCTTCCTTTCGTAGAGGTCAACTACCTCTGCAAATTCCATTTTCTTTCACAAAGCTCCCTAATCCATGAATTCCCCTCGTAATTCAAGGGCTTAAGTTTTTTCATTCGATCTCTCTACTTCTCTTGAGGGGTTCGAGGTCTATTTATAGGCGATTCCGCCGAATTGAGAACCTTCCGTGTGAATTCAGTGCTATGTCAGCTCAAATCAAAAAGCTCTAAAATTTCCATGGATATTCTCTCTATATCACAAAGAACTGTGGAAATTTTTGGATCACAGAGCTCTTCATAATCATAGAGTGTTTCTTCAATTCCTTAGCACCACCACCGCAAAGCTTCACTATAATGATCTCCATGTCTTCTGTTCAAGAGGCTCATTGTAATCAAAAATCTCACCATCAACATTCTTCCAATATCTATGAAATCCACTTCAATAATTCCATCTTTGTGAAACTCGTGAATTTTTCTTATTTTCATGAGATCTTTAAGGAAATCCACTTTTTGCGATGCTCACCAAACTCCAAATTTTAGACCACAAAAATTTGGAAAACACTGGAAAACAATTCCACCCTGTATTTGTTCTTTTGTACTGCCTCCAGACCATCCATTTCTTTTTCATGGTTCGTTTTCAACATGTACTTTCAACAACATCTCTGGAACTCGACAACTCACCATGAAAAACTACTTTGTCAACAAACATAACCAACCCAAAAATACTTCAATGTTACCTTGAGGTATTTTTTCCCTACAATTCAAAATGTGGGTTTTATCTTAGGTACGACATATCTTATTTTAGCATAAGGGGTTTTTGGAAATGTTTTCATTGGAGAATATGAATAAAATAAATTTAAATATTTATTTATTTTATTTATTTTTGACAAAGCGGTTGAGTTTTCTATAAATATATTATTATAAATTTTTTCTTAGGGTTGTACACTAAACCTTGGAGACCTATATACTATTGGAGGAGAGTATTCCTATAGAACGATGAAAGATCAGGATTGGATCAAGGATCATTGATCTAATAGAGTACATGTATATCATCATAGATGGAAACATGAACCGATCTTAATCAATGTTTGATCTAAACTCTAGGTGGGATATTTATTTTTTTTCCATCCCTTTATTTAATCCTAGATGAACACATATCAATTCCAAGAATAGAATTGATATGTGCATCGTTGATATATTTAATTTGATGGAATGAATTTTTTCTTTGTGTTTTATTCTGATTTTATTTTCATTTTCTATGAAATATAATTGAGGCCAAATTAACAAAGGATGAGGTTTATTCCTTATATTTGATGGATGTTAGATTTATTCACCCATTCTTCACACATTCATTACAGTTTCTTCTTTTAGCCTATGGTTCGATGAATACCTGGTATTCTATTAATGCACGACCATTCCTTAGTGAAATGGATCAATATCGTTGGTTTGGTTTGTAATTGGTGGTGCAAAAGAGGTGTGAAAATGGTGGAGGATGATCTTAGTCAGATGATAATAGATTTTTTTTTCTTTTGAGGTTTGATGCACAGTGATGGGTTGGATCAACCGATCATTTTCTAAAAATATATGAACCCAATTTCTAGCCAGCGGTGATGGAAAGTCTTGACTGAACATTGATCTATAAGTTATAGCAAGGGTGGTGTATTTGTTGATGTTCAAGATGAGGTTTAATAGATCTAAGAGGATATGAAAAATCCCATGGTACAAGGAGTATATCTCAGGATTACATGTCATGTGGGACCCCCTGGTAGTGGCACTATGGTTTCTATAATGAGTTAAATATCACACGTAGTGTGAACTGGTCACACTTCTTGTAAACCTTCCTTATAGGATCCATGTGTACCTAAGAGGGTACACAAAAATATCCCGAAGTACACAGTTATGGACATGCCATGTACTCAAAAATGGACTTGTTCAGGTGTATACAACATGACTAACTGTACACGGGCATGGCCAGGAGACACTGTCAAGTTGTCGGGTGACCTCTACATGCCATGTATGCCACTCACATGTCATGTATGTTGAGTATTACATGATATGTAAGGAATAACCACATGGGAAGGTCCAAGTTGAGTGATGTACGTTGTGTACTCTACTTACATGTTGTGTACTCCCTTAGATACAGCTTGGACTTCTTCATATCTTCTATTTAGACTAGTGCTAGAAATTTAGTTTTCCCATTAGTCCTTACCCTTTAGGGAATAATGAAAAATTATTTCCTTAGATATGGATTGTGATCCCCAATAGAGGATGAATCCCAAATAGAGTTTGTGGTGTCCCTCCATGAGACTGGATGGAGATCCTCTATCATCTTTATACCCAAGGTCAGCTTTGTAGAATAAGCATGACATCCTTGAGTAAGGAATTGATCCTCCATCTCATAGGACATATCGGTAGGTTTTGTGGTATCATTCGTATAAAACCCCCTACATTGTGGGCTAATCCAGATTGGGTTTGTGGTGTCCCCCGTTAGTTTTGGGCATGACCCTCTATCTAAGTATCAGGGTCTTTTAAGACTAATGAGATTCTTTTAGTAGGGATTAATGATCTTGAACTCTTAAATGAGAGTATTTAGTGATGGCATGGATCATGGAGTGGATTCTCCTATAACAATAATTGTTTTGAGCTAAATCATGTGGATAGAAGTTATTTATAACCACTTGGTAGCGCAACCTCCTAATTGAGTATTTCTGGGTGTTTTATGATATATATTGATTTTCATATCCTTGTTTTGAGATGATTCTTCTTGATACTTTGGGTTTAGTGTTTTTTATATTTTTCTGTAGCGTATTGTTATACTCACCCATATATGATCTCTCCCTACATGTGTCATGTATTATGCAGATGAAAACCTTTTAATAGTTTCTTGGGAGGATGTGGAGTAGGTGAATCATAGATTGATCTAGACCGACCAAAGTTTTTTATTGGAGATTCCATTTGATCATATTCCTCTTCCTTTGAGGAGTTTGGACTTTATAAAGTTTTTTTTTGGTATTTTATTTGGCCCATTTACCACATTGAATACATTACTTTCATACATTGGTTGTGGGATTATAGTTTTATGCATGAATTGTTTTTATATTTCATAATTTTATGGGATTGGATATTTTTTTGTGTATCCCGATACATTATATCAATTCCTCCCATTTGTGGGATATGCCTACTCGGAGCTGGTCACTAGCCCTTGGCCTATTGGAGATGGGTTTTGGGTAGTCATGAGTCGAACCCTATTGTGTCAGGTCATGAAAGAGTGGTATTAGAGAAAAATGTTCTACCATATGACCTGATTCAGTGAGATTGGTTTGGGCAAAAAGTGTTTAGTGTTTTGAGTTAGACATTTAGGCCAAAGAATGTAGTGTTGGTTCAGGGGCAGATATATCTATACACCATGACTCTAATCACCTTCCTTTCTACTCGATATATGTAGACATTGGTTTTATGGAAAACATCAGTACATGATTCATATAGGAACAAGTTTTGTTTTCTATTTTCTTCTTGAGTTAAATCCTTAAATATACTCTGTTTTAGTTTTATATCTTGTTTTATTTTAGTATGCCTCCATAAAGTCAGCTATCTAGGATTCCAATGCATGATCATGATGATTATCCACTAAGTGATAAGGAATCAGTGTAGGGGCCTATACCGGTGATAGAACCTCCTTGTGGTTTATTGGTTATACCACCACCTATTGAGAAGTAGCTAGTACTAGAAGTGATAAATGATTATGCACATAGGTTGAGTACCATGAAAAATTTTTAGAGGAATCAACCTCTCAGGTGTTGGGGAGATCGAAACCCCCAAGTGGTTGAGAACTTTCTAGAGGAAGTAAGTCAAGTTCTCTACCTTACGAGGATTCATGAAGATAAAATTGTGGTCCTTGAGGCGAGTCTTCTTCATGGATCTGTTGGGATATGGTGGAGTTTAGTGACTCAACCACACGATGAGATATATCTATCTTGGGTATACATTCAGCATCTCTTCAGGGATGATTTCTACTAGGAAACATTGATATAAATACACATAAAAGAGCTTATACATCAGTAATAGGTATGTTTGAACATGCCAAAGTCCCTAATGAGGTTTATTGTTCACTAAAGACACTCTATGGGTATGGTTCATGATCTTTTTTTAGAGCATGAACTTTTGAGCATGGATTGCATTGGGAAATTAGGGCTTTAGTGGTATCCATTTGCATTCCCACCTATACTGGTGTGTTTGAGTAGCCCTTTGTGGTGGAGAGCTTCCTGGTAGATTAGGTACTAATAGTGGGTTCTAGTAGCAGGAAACCCGGAGATGATACCTTTCTAGTAGGTATCAAAATATAATTTTAGGTATCCAATCATGTCAGAAGCAGTAGGAAGTGATATTAGGACACAAGGTCAGTGGTGAATGGCACCCCAGATGGTTCAAATCAGCCAAGGTAGAGGTGGTGTTTATCTTATGAAGTTTGGGGAAATATGGATTAAGACTATCTGTGTAGAGACCCGAAGCCTGACGTACATTGACATTACATTACATTTGCAGAATACTTAGTACATAACAAAAACACACACACAAGGATCGTAATAGTTTAGTGTCTTTGGAAACTCGGAACGTAATCTTCTAATCGTGGTGAAAGATCTTCAATATCTCCCATAAAGATCTTCCCTTTTTTTTTACCTAAAACCTTTCTTTATATCCTGGGGAAAAGAAAACATAAAAGGGTGAGCTCAAATGCTCAGTAAGGGTAAAAAAAAGAAAATCAATCACATCATATTCATAAGAACATAACTTTTGGAAATCTTAACCTGCAAAAGAGAGCATAATTTCATAACATGGGATAAATCATGGTAGTGAAATGTAATCACAATAATCATAACTTAAAACATGAAACTTTGTGGCATTCACACATAATCATAGAGAATCATTTCTTGTTAGTCAAGACTCATTTCCAAGACTATCTTAGTGGACAAAGTCCCTTTCTGAATCGAGTAACCCTCGTTTCAGTCCTGTTTCACTGAACCGGTATAACCTACCATTCCAGCCATGTCTATCTCATGAGATATAAAATCTTTACCCAATGCATTTCAGGGAGATATAGGTCCCACCCATCTCATAATGATACCATTCTTATGTGTGCCACAAAATCATAAATCATACATCATAGCATAACCCATGTAATAAAAATGGGATTCTTAAACAACATGACATCATAAAACAATTCATATAAGATAAAGGGATTCATAAAAATATTTCCATCACAACATAATAAAATCCATGTAATAATAAGGATAGAAACAGAACCCTTTATTATCTTATATGGAAAATAATTTTGATAAAACACTTGAACTTCATTCTTGAGGAAAATATCCTTTCTACTTCAAAAACATTTTTCCTTTCATAACATGTCATACGACTTTAAAATAAAATAAGTTGATTAAAAATAAACTTGAAAAGTTGTAAATGAAGCTTCTTGGAAATAATGTTTTAAAAATCCATTCATGCCGTATAAGTTAAAAAAACATTCTTCGTACTTTTGTCAGAAAAGTCAAAAAGCACCTCGTATGAAAAACGTCAAAAGATTCCTTTCATATTTTTTACTAAAAACTCACCTAAGGGTAAAATTGGATTTAAACAATTGTAGTTGGATGGAAATAATATTACATATTGAGGAAACATGGATGTGGATGATAAAATACACCCCAGTAAATACTTACGAATAAACAATCTCGGATAAAAATGAGATTGTGATATTTTCCCTTACCTTAGGTCCGATTTGCTTCGTATGTGTCCGAACCTCCTGCATAATGATTTAAATAATGTCATTGACTTATTATAGAATCATATTCATTGTTATGATATCATATATGGTTCACTTATGACATTATATTACCCGTTCTTTTGTAAATTCCATGTTAAAGAAGCGTTTTGGGTAAAATCGTTTCATTTATCGTAGGTGTTTTGACTTGTTGTTCTTGACATTATTATTACTTATATCATGATTTACTTACTTCCAGAATATAAAATATGATTTATATATCATATATATTCAGTATATATATATATATATAATAGATAGATAAATGAAATGAAAAACACCCTTCATGGAGACGGTAGTCCGTACGTACGCATGAACGCTGTTTTCCTTTCCTTATTGTCTTGAATGGAAGTAAGTAGATGACATACATATATACATAAATCCAGTAGCTTTATAATGTAATATATTTCATTATTATTTCTTATATATACTTCTTAATCATTCTTAAATGGTTAACATGGAGAATTAATCTCATCGCGTCGTGGAGACGGTAGTCCGTACGTACGCACGAGCGATGATATCATTTCCATAAATATTGAATTGAATTGGAGTGGATTATAAAATATATCAGAATCAATATGATGTTGTAATAACTATTTATAGTTATTATTTACACCATTATACCCATCCATTTAAGGTGGTGGTGGAAAATAGATTACACCACGGCGTGGAGACGGTATTCCGTACGTACGCACGCGCGGTGATTTCATTTTTCCGTAGGATGGATAGAAGGTGAATTAGGGTTGTTTCATATTTATAATAAAATATCAGTATTTAAGTAATACTGATGTTATTACTTTATCATGAAACAACTAAAGAAGAAGAAGTTTAAGAAGAAAGAAATTGAAAAGATCGGTAATGGATATTACCTCTTCTTTGGAACGCTTCTTTGAATCCTCCACTTAGGGAACTAATATTGGTCTTTGAAGAAGACCAGGACCTCTAGGATTATTCTAGGGAAGTGGAGAGGATAAAATGGTAGGGTTTGGCCGAGCTTGAGTGCTCAAATTGGTGTGAGGAGGAGGGGGAGGAGGTGCCCTTTTATAAGGGAGGAGAGGGGCACCTTAGGAATATCTCAAAATATTATTTTATATTAAAGTCAAAATCAGTTAATAATGGTTCAAAAGGGTCTTATTTCGAAGCTAAAGTGGGGATGGGTCGAAATCCTATCAACCAATAAAATTTAGACAAGTTTAGGTTATTATTTTAACCTTATCAATTAGATTTAACTCTAAGTTAAATAATTTAACTTTTACCGTGTCTTTTTGTTTTCTTACACTATATGGTTAATACACTTACTATAACATGCCAAACGAACCCCAAATTGTTTATTATTAATATATATATCTTTATCTAAGTAATTTGGCCAAACCTTAGATTTTTAGGAATAAAATAACAGTTAATAATATAATATTTGATTTAAAAACTATTTTGTGTCAATTTTGACACTATTTGATATATGATTTTTGTGAAAGTCATAACAGAATTATATGTTCGAACCAGGTTGATTAAATCAACACTAATATATCATAGTAACCTAGAAAATTAGTGGAATTCATAAAAAGTCTCAAATTACATTCATTTGAGCATTTATAACATCAATTATGTTAATATTTCCTTAAAAGGGTAATTACTGCATCATTGTTGTGTCATAAATAAATTAATTTATTTAAAGTCTAAAAATTATAAATAAAATATCATTATGTAGGAAATTGTTTTAGCTTTCTAATTAATATTTAAAATTGAATTTATCTTATTTAAAACCCTATATTAAAAATGTTTTAGTAATTAAACTTTGATTTTGACTCTTTTAACTCTTCTTTGAATTAAATAATAATAAATGTCCTAATCTAATCCAAGTGGACCTAAATGATAATATTTTACACTTAAGGTTGTTTTTGGTCGAGATACACTTGTCCAATAGAATTAGGACATGTGTTAGGGTAATATTAATATCATTCTTACCCTTAATTACCCTATTTACTTTTAACCATGGTAAATAAAAGTAAAAAGTTACTATTCACCAAAAATTATTTTCATCTCATTGAACCACATTTTACTTACTGACATCAACCGTGTCTCTCGGATTTTTGAAATTCCATTCACAGAAGCGGTAAAATTATGTTTTATGAAAAATTCAGTTTTTTTAACTACCACTTAGTAGTTTCACTATTCATCAAAAATTGATGTTTTTCAGAACAATGCCAAAATTTCATCCTAAGCTATATTTCATATTCCGAATTCAAAAATGAAGTCTATTTTACCAAATTCATAACATAGAAGTTCCATTAATTAATTTTATAATTAAATCCCGCTGTTAAAACAAATAGCGTGTTTTTAAGAAACAATATCTATCAAAAGATTGACACTTGATTATGTCTGGTTTAAATGTGAAATTACATCCAATGACCAACATTGTATTAAATTGTAAAAATATATTCTAAATATACTTTAAAACTACTCAAATTAATAATTTATCACTATTAATTATTTTTATTAAAAAATTTGCTTTTAATTATAATTTAGTAATTTTCACTATTCATCAGAATATGAAAGTTATCCAAAAAGTACCAAAATTTCACCTTAGGCTAAATTTGATACTCCGAATCCAAAAATAAAGTCCATTTTGAGATCTAAATTTTCTAAAATTTAAAAATTGGTTATTACTATTCATAACGGCTAGTTTTAATAATATTTTAATAGCATATCGTTGTTTCGTGAAACTCAGTATTACGTACTACACACGCTATCGAGGAAGGTTTCGATTGCGTGTAATGCAAGGCAAGTCAAGGATGCGTGTTGTGCAAACTTCTTTTTGTGTTGCGTACAACAGAAGACATTAGTGAAATTAAAAAGAATATTTTTCATAAAATCTTGGGCTGTTACATTCTACCCCCCTTAAAAAGAATTTCGCCCTCGAAATTCGTCGGGGTTATAAATGGTTTACTATTCGAAAGATTCTTTAATAGAAACCCACATCGTAAAAAGGAATACCAAAACTTGGCTTTAAAAACTAAAGTATGAAATGTAACGATTACCCAAATAAACTAATCACTGGGTTTCCACATAGGTGAAAATATGGATATGGAAGAGAAATCTAACCATCATGTTCTGATGGAGAGTGGTAGAGAACATGGCTATGGAAAATCCAGTAATCACAAATCCATAAATTTGTGACGATCTAAGGTACCATCTGATTCATCAGGTATAAGATCACTAGGACAACATTTTTTGTTTTCAAGATCATTTCCCTAAAGTTGAAAATTTGAATTAGAATAAATACTTTCTTTATTTTGGTACAATCTCACTGTTGTTCATGCCTTGAACAATTTCCACTTCATCTCTTAAATAAATGAAGTTGAATTTGTTATTCGTGAAGTGTTAGAAGATCATGTGATAGAATGACGGGTCATTCCATCTGTCTCAAACAAAAGGTTAGCAAAAATTATATACATAAGTCGATCTATAGTGAGATTAATCACATATGGTTCCTAAAATGGACTTATACTTCATATATCATAATGCTTAATATAATAAAACTAGTTTCTACTAAACAGGGACTTCCTGTAGGCCAGTGGTAGGCGATAAAGGCCAGTCGCACTTTGGTTGTGGGTTCGATTCCCACAGCCTGTCCGAAGCGATGGGCTGTCGCCCGTCCTACGGGTTGTCCTTTTTCTAAAACTATATTACTATAACATCCCATCAATAATATCGAAAAAAAACATCTATCCTTAAACAATGCTAACTTATTACAACATAATCCATTCCAATCTTTAGGCTTACCCATAATACTGCAGTCCACTCTCATAATATAGTGAAAAGAATTACCAGAGATTTAATACCGTCGTTGATCCCCATAAGATATGTCTTGTTGGTCACATTCTATACATTCAAAGTCCTTAATCATGTATTCTTTTGAATACCCATTGAACCTTAGTGAAAACATGAATGCAGTTAAAAGTTAACACTTTCCACATACCAAAATCCTCAAAATTCTATATTCTCAAACCATGATATCACTTAGTCCTTATATCAATCATGAGCTCATGAATACTGTTAAACATTTCGTTTTCTCATTTTCCCTTCATTATGCTCATATCATCTTATTTCCAAAAATATCTCAATCACTTTGAATACCACATTAGACCAATACATAAATATTCCAATACTTTATGATACAACATTATTTTGGAATCCCATTACATAAACTCTTAATCATTCCACCACATCATATTCAACATCGCCAATGGTGATCGTATGTGACTTCCCTTTGTCCTTTGCCTTCAGTGGTTGCTCATGTTGATCATCACTAACCCTTGGATTAGGGCATTTATTAGCATAATGCCCCATTTCCTTGCACTTGAAACATTGAAGTGTTGGTGGTGCGTTCTCTGCAGTGTTTGCTTTGTTCACATCATTAGAAACCCTTTTTCTATTACTTCGACACTCAGCTGCTCGATGACCTTCTTTTCCACACTTAAAACATTTTCTAGTCCCTTTAAGACAATCTCCACCATGCTTATTTCCACACTTTTTGCATAAGGAAACATTCATCTTCTTTTCACCATTATTCTGATATTTCTCCTTGAACTCCATCTTTTGTTTCTTGTCAAAACCATGAGATGGATATGTAACACGAACTTCCATTTCTACCTTGATATCACAATGCACAATTTCTTCATAGCTACTGAAGTCTATTATAGCTAATGCCCTTCGAAGACTTGTTTTAAGCCACTGAAAAATCGATCAACTTTACTTTCAGGTTGGATGATAATGCCAGATGCATACCTTCCAAGTCTTGTAAAATTCGCTTCGTATATACCAACAGATTCATCATCCTTTTGCTTTAGTTCAAGAAACTCCTTCTCCATCTTTGTTCGAAGAATACGAGGGAAGTACTTATTGAAAAATAAGTTCTTGAACTCGTCCCATTCCATGGACTCAATTTCATCTCTTTGCCTTGTATTCTTGATAAGATTCCACCATTGATCAGCTTCACCTTCCAAACGATATACTGCTAAGATGACTTTATCATGTTCAGAACATTGAAGAACTGAAAATATCTTTTCAGTGGTACTGATCCATTGTTCATCAACAAGTGGATCAGAAGACCCACTAAAAGAAGGTGGACGTTGCCTCATGAAGGACTCAATAGAATATTGTTCCCTTCTCTGCTCATTTGGAAGTCCAGAATGATTCATAGCTTGTGTAAGTATAGCAATAAGATTTTGTACTCCATCTCCCGTAACATTTGTTTGTTCAGGAGGACAATCATTGCATTGTCCATTGCATTGATCAACACGGTTCCTTCGGGTTCCATCCATCATCTAAAACCCAAAAAGAATAGTGTGAAAGGCAAAAATCATAACAAAGGGGGAGTAACTTCAATATCTAACATCTTAGGTTTAATCTAATATCGTTACCATAGTTCTAGGACTATATCCTATACGTATACTTATCCTCAGGGACATCCCTAGACATACCTTAGAAATATTTCTAGGGATCTCACTAACGCTTTTGCATCCTAGTTTCCAAAGGTTGACTAAACCTTTCCTCTGATACCAACTATAGAGACCCGAAGCCTGACGTACATTGACATTACATTACATTTTCGGAATACTTAGTACATAACAAAAACACACACACAAGGATCGTAATAGTTTAGTGTCTTTGGAAACTCGGAACGTAATCTTCTAATCGTGGTGAAAGATCTTCAATATCTCCCATAAAGATCTTCCCTTTTTTTTTACCTAAAACCTTTCTTTATATACTGGGGAAAAGAAAACATAAAAGGGTGAGCTCAAATGCTCAGTAAGGGTAAAAAAAAGAAAATCAATCACATCATATTCATAAGAACATAACTTTTGGAAATCTTAACCTGCAAAAGAGAGCATAATTTCATAACATGGGATAAATCATGGCAGTGAAATGTAATCACAATAATCATAACTTAAAACATGAAACTTTGTGTCATTCACACATAATCATAGAGAATCATTTCTTGTTACTCAAGACTCATTGCCAAGACTATCTTAGTGGACAAAGTCCCTTTCTGAATCGAGTAACCCTCGTTTCAGTCCTGTTTCACTGAACCGGTATAACCTACCATTCCAGCCATGTCTATCTCATGAGATATAAAATCTTTACCCAATGCATTGGAGGGAGATATAGGTCCCACCCATCTCATAATGATACCATTCTTATGTGTTCCACAAAATCATAAATCATACATCATAGCATAACCCATGTAATAAAAATGGGATTCTTAAAAAACATGACATCATAAAACAATTCATATAAGATAAAGGTATTCATAAAAATATTTCCATAACAACATAATAAAATCCATGTAATAATAGGGATAGAAACAGAACCCTTTATTATCTTAGATGGAAAATAATTTTGATAAAACACTTGAACTTCATTCTTGAGGAAAATATCCTTTCTACTTCAAAAACATTTTTCCTTTCATAACATGTCATACGACTTTAAAATAAAAGAAGTTGATTAAAAATAAACTTGAAAACTTGTAAAGGAAGCTTCTTGGAAATAATGTTTTAAAAATCCATTCATGCCGTATAAGTTAAAAAAAACATTCTTCGTACTTTTGTCGGAAAAGTCAAAAAGCACCTCGTATGAAAAACGTCAAAAGATTCCTTTCATATTTTTTACTAAAAACTCACCTAAGGGTAAAATTGGATTTAAAAAATTGTAGTTGGATGGAAATAATATTACATATTGAGGAAACATGGATGTGGATGATAAAATACACCCCAGTAAATACTTACGAATAAACAATCTCGGATAAAAATGAGATTGTGATATTTTCCCTTACCTTAGGTCCGATTTGCTTCGTATGTGTCCGAACCTCCTGTATAATGATTTAAATAATGACATTGACTTATTACAGAATCATATTTTCTTTGTTATGATATCATATATGGTTCACTTATGACATTATATTACCCGTTCTTTTGTAAATTCCATGTTAAAGAAGCGTTTTGGGTAAAATCGTTTCATTTATCGTAGGTGTTTTGACTTGTTGTTCTTGAAATTATTATTACTTATATCATGATTTACTTACTTACAGAATATAAAATATGATTTATATATCATATATATTCAGTATATATATATATATATAATAGATAGATAAATGAAATGAAAAACACCGTTCATGGAGACGGTAGTCCGTACGTACGCATGAACGTTGTCTTCCTTTCCTTATTGTCTTGAGTGGAAGTAAGTAGATGACATACATATATACATAAATCCAGTAGCTTTATAATGTCATATAATTCATTATTATTTCTTATATATACTTCTTAATCATTCTTAAATGGTTAACATGGAGAATGAATCTCATCGCGTCGTGGAGACGGTAGTCCGTACGTACGCACGAGCGATGATATCATTTCCATAAATATTGAATTGAATTGGAGTGGATTATACAATATATCAGAATCAATATGATGTTGTAATAACTATGTATAGTTATTATTTACACCATTATACCCATCCATGTAAGGTGGTGGTGGAAAATAGATTACACCACGGTGTGGAGACGGTATTCCGTACGTACGCACGCGCGGTGATTTCATTTTTCCGTAGGATGGATAGAAGGTGAATTAGGGTTGTTTCATATTTATAATAACATATCAGTATGTAATTAATACTGATGTTATTACTTTATCATGAAAAAACTAAAGAAGAAGAAGTTGAAGAAGAAAGAAATTGAAAAGATCGGTAATGGATATTACCTCTTCTTTGGAACGCTTCTTTGAATCCTCCGCTTAGGGAACTAAGATTGGTCTTTGAAGAAGAAAAGGACCTCTAGGATTATTCTAGGGAAGTGGAGAGGAGAAACTGGCAGGGGTTGGCCGAGCTTGAGTGCTCAAATTGGTGTGAGGAGGAGGTGCCCTTTTATAAGGGAGGAGAGGGGCACCTTAGGAATATCTCAAAATATTATTTTATATTAAAGTCAAAATCAGTTTATAATGGTTCCAAAGGGTCTTATTTAAAAGCTAAAGTGGGGATGGGTCGCAATCCTATCAACCAATAGGATTTAGACAATTTTAGGTTATTATTTTAACCTTATCAATTAGATTTAACTCAAAGTTAAATAATTTAACTTTTACCGTGTCTTTTTGTTTTCTTACACTATATGGTTAATACACTTACTATAACATGCCAAAAGAACCCCAAATTGTTTATTATTAATATATATATCGTTATCTAAGTAATGTGGCCGAACCTTAGATTTTTAGGAATAAAATAACAATTAATAATATAATATTTGATTTAAAAACTATTTTGTGTCAATTTTGACACTATTTGATATATGATTTTTGTGAAAGTCATAACAGAATTATATGTTCGAAACAGGTTGATTAAATCAACACTAATATATCATAGTAACCTATAAAATTATTGGAATTCATAAAAAGTCTCAAATTACATTCATTTGAGCATTTATAACATCAATTATGTTAATATTTCCTTAAAATGGTAATTACTGCATCATCGTTGTGTCATAAATAAATTAATTTATTTAAAGTCTAAAAATTATAAATAAAATATCATTATGTATGAAATCGTTTTAGCTTTCTAATGAATATTTACAATTGAATTTATCTTATGTACAACCCTATATTAAAAATGTTTTAGTAATTAAACTTTGATTTTGACTCTCTTAACTCTTCTTTGAATTAAATAATAATAAATGTCCTAATCTAATCCAAGTGGGCCTAAATGATAATATTTTACACTTAAGGTTGTTTTTGGTCGATATACACTTGTCCAATAGAATTAGTACATGTGTTAGGGTAATATTAATATCATTCTTACCCTTAATTACCCTATTTACTTTTAACCATGGTAAATAAAAGTAAAAAGTTACTATTCACCAAAAATTATTTTCATCTCATTGAACCACATTTTACTTACTGAAATCAACCGTGTCTCTCGGATTTTTGAAATTCCATTCACAGAAGCGGTAAAATTATGTTTTATGAAAAATTCAATTTTTTAACTACCACTTAGTAGTTTCACTATTCATCAAAAATTGATGTTTTTCAGAACAATGCCAAAATTTCATCCTAAGCTATATTTCATATTCCGAATTCAAAAATGAAGTCTATTTTACCAAATTCATAACATAGAAGTTCCATTAATTAATTTTATAATTAAATCCCGCTGTTAAAACAAATAGCGTGTTTTTAAGAAACAATATCTATCAAAAGATTGACACTTGATTATGTCTGGTTTAAATGTGAAATTACATCCAATGACCAAAATTGTATTAAATTGTAAAAATATATTCTAAATATACTTTAAAACTACTCAAATTAATAATTTATCACTATTAACTATTTCGATTAAAAAAGTTGCTTTTAATTATAATTTAGTAATTTTCACTATTCATCAGAATATGAAAGTTATCCAAAAAGTACCAGAATTTCACCTTAGGATAAATTCGATACTCCGAATCCAAAAATAAAGTCCATTTTGAGAGCTAAATTTTCTAAAATTTAAAAAGTGGTTATTACTATTCATAACGGCTAGTTTTAATAATATTTTAATAGCATATCGTTGTTTCGTGAAACTCAGTATTACGTACTACACACGCTATCGAGGAAGGTTGTGATTGCGTGTAATGCAAGGCAAGTCAAGGATGCGTGTTATGCAAGCTCCTTTTTGTGTTGCGTACAACAGAAGACATTAGTGAAATTAAAAAGAATATTTTTCATAAAATCTTGGGCTGTTACAATCTGTCCTTTTGTACGTTTGATTGAGATAAGGTTTAGAGACCCACAATACAGAGATAGAGGAAGGATAAGGTTGTTCCATAAGGTGGAAGACATGGTAGAGGGGCCGAAATATTAGTATGAGGTGGAATGACATTTGACCTATTACCACCACCACCCCCAAGTGGTCCATGCCTAACTCAAGGATTTAGTTTTTAGAGATGAGGCCAGCTACAGGATATGGAGTCCTTTGACCATGTGGCTCTAGGGTTGATATGAGGTATGATCTGAGTCTCTTTTTACTTTAATTACAGTATTGATAGACATAGGTGTGATTCATTCCTTCCTTGCCAGTTATATGGTTTGAGACTTAGAGATCTTGATCGAGCCTATGGATCGACCCTTACAGTTAGAGAATACAAAATGTAGTGAATCAATGATTGTGCACGTATTTCGATAGTGTGGTATGATGCATGTAGGTGATATTTTTTGTATGGGATCTCTTTGAAGAGGTGATGAGGCCTTATGATGTCATCTTTTTTATAGAATAGTTATCTACATTCCATGCCAAGATTGAATATTTTAGGCATAGGATATTGTGTGTTTGCACATATGAGGCAAGGTTTTCCTTTGTGGGTGAAAAAAACCTTGGTAGAGTAGTATCAAATGTGGAATAGGATAGTATATCCATCTACTGACCATTTAGAAAACATGAATCATAGAGTAGGGGATGCTTTGGGCTATAAGTTTCCTATGGTGGTATTGGAGTACGAGGATGTCTTTACTGAGGATATACCAGGTTTAACTCCCTACTAAGAGCAAGAATTATATATTTAATTTCATCCTAGGATGACCATTATATCTTCACCAGCATATCAGAAGGATCTTGCAGAGCTTTATGAGATAAGGGTGCAGTTGGAGGACTTTCCAAAGGGATTTGTGAGACCCAATGTTTTCCCCTGGACGACACAAGTATTATTTTCTAAGATGGTAGATGGATGCTTGAGGTTATGTGTGGACTACTGGTTCTTGAACAAGGTGACTATGAATAATAATTATCACCTATCGAGGATCGATGAACTCTTTGATCAGTTGATATGGGTGTGATGGTTCTCGAAGATTGACCTCGGATTAGGATATCACCAGTTGTGAGTATGGGATGATGATATAACGAAGATGAAATTCAGATGTTGCTAAGTTCAATATGAGTACTTGGTGATTCCATTCAGAGTTATGAATTTACCAAGTGTACCTGGGACTCATAAATCTGATTTTTCATCCTTTCTTACATTGGTTTATGGTGGTCTTAATCGATGGCATCCTAGTGTACTTAGCATCCGAGGAGTTTCATACAAGACACTTGAGGATGGTTTGGGACACAATTTGAGATAAACAACTTTATGGGAATCTCTCAAAGTTTAAGTTTTTTATTTGAGCAGTCCACTTCTTATGACTCGTCATCTTAAAATTAGGAGTAGCAGTGGACCCGGTGAAGGTTAAGGCAGTTCTTTATTAGGATCCACCTAAGAATGTTACTGAGGTGTATATAATTTTTTGGTTTATAGGGTACTATTGGAGGTTTGTACTTGATTTCTCCAATGTGGAAATACCCTTGAAAGAATTAACCTAGAAGGGGTAGCCTTTTAGTTTGGAAGAAAAGGTTCCAATAGTGAATCCATGAGTTGAGATAGACGCGGATGAGTGCTCCCATATTGAGGTTTCCAGAGGATGGTGTCATGTATATAGTATTTTTCGATGCATTAGTGACTAGACATGGTTGTGTTCTGATGTATAGGTATGAGGTAATTTTATATGGTTCACATCAATCGAAACAACATGAGTAGAACTATTTTACCCATGATCTTGAGTTAGCAATGATAGTATTCAAACGGAACATGTGGAAACACTACCTGATGGGAGAACATTTTTCATCTACTCTGAACATAATATTCTCAAGTATATATTCTCATAGAATAATCATAACTTGAGAAGGAGGTGATGGATAGTGTTCCTCCAGGACTATAAATTTGAGATTGTATATACTCTTGGGAATGGGAACATGGATGTAGATGCTCTCAGCATGAGATATTTTTATCAGTTGTTGGACAAGGTGTCATAACAGCTAGCCTCATTGAGTTTTTCTTTGGTGGAAAAGGATGGTTCTCCATATCTTCATTCGATGATTTTTACCCCACCCCTTTTATATAATGTTAGGGATTCACAGTGTTGAGATACCAACTATGAGACCATACATACTCTGATATCCACTAGATGTGCACCCGATGGATATTATTAAGGCAGATAGCACACTATCCTTTTCATTGAAAGGATGACGTTACCTTTTATGTTACATGATTATTTTTCACAAAAGTTTCATACATCCCAATTTTTTCTACATAAAGGGGTGGAAAAGTTATACCAAGCACTAGTGGAAAAAGGTCATATACCCATAGTTCAAAACCGTGGGTATAGCCCCCAAAACTGTGGGAATAGGCTATACCCACGGTTTTGGGAACCGTGGGCTGGAACGGCGTCAGTATAGGGTCTTGACCTATACCCACGGTTTGGTAGAACCATGGGTATAGGTGTGTGACACATCAACACCATGTTGTACAGCGTGGCAGGGCATTTACACCACGGTTTTTAAACCGTAGACATAAAATACCCCTCAAAGCCTCTTTCCAGAAATGTACCAACCAAGCTAACATTAATATTTAATATATAAACATTTATCTTCTTATATATATTAATATTATCTGTGAAAAAATGTATTCCCGCCAAATTTTCCTCCTGTCCAGCCTAATGTTTTTTTCCTGCCATAACGCGGGAAACCTATACCCACGGTTCTCTAGAACCGTGGGCATAGGTCTTCAAAAAAAACCTCAATACCTACAGTTTTCCAGAACTGTCGGTATAGGTCTTCAGAAATTAGCCTGTACCCATGGTTTTCTCCAAAACTGTGGGTATAGGTCACCTATACCCATGGTTTTCTCCAAAACTGTGGGTATAGGTCACTTATACCCATGGTTTTGCAAAACCGTGGGTATAGGTTCACATACAAGCCCTATACCCATGGTTTTTTGAAAAACCATGGGTATAGACCTATTTTCCAGTATTGAAGACCTTCGACATCTATTTTGGGTGATAGAAATGAAGCATTGTGTTGCAGAATTTGTCTCTCGATGGATCAATTTCCAGTAGTTGAAGTTTGAGAACCAGGTTCTAATGAATATAGATCAACCCCTTGAGGTGATATAGTGGGAGTGGTATGATATATCCATGGACATTGTGAAGGGTATTTCATGTATGTCTAGGGGACATGATGTTATTTGGGTGATTGTAGAATGACTCACCACGTTGGCCCACGTCCAATACATTTGAAATTACTGTTCAATAGAGAGATTGGGATTCCTCTATTTGGTGAAGATAGTTCAAATCCATGGAGTTACCTCAAAGATAATTTTATAAACATGATTCTTGATTCACATCATGGTTATGGAGAGGATTATAGGAGGCCTTAAAGACTTATTTTTTACTTCAGGATCACATTTCTTCTCCAAATTGACAACCATACATAGCATTATATTTAGGTCTTAGAGGACATTCTTCAATCTTACATGTTATAATTTTTCCATTTTGGTAGGATAATATATCCCTGGTAGAGTTTTAGTACAAATAAATCTATCATTGCACCATTGGTATAAAACCATTCAAGGATTTGTAATGATGAACCTATAGGTCACCACTTTTTCTGAATAATCCAGGTGAGTAATAAAGCATGATCCCAAAGTGAGTGAGAGCTAATATAAAGAATGTACAGATCATCTAGGAGTAGATGAGGACTTCATATATCCATTAGAAGTTTTATGATAATTGATGATGGTGACCTCTAGATTTTGAGGACAGAGACCATGTGTGAATGAGGGTCTCACATCAACATGGATTTCATAGATTTTTCTAGGGAATCTAGTTATCTTAGAGATTCATTGGTACCTTCAAAATACTATGTAGAGTTGGAGATGGGGCATACCACTTAGATATACCTCTACATTTGGTCTCGGTACACTCCATCTTCAACATGAAACAAATGAGGACATACCTACATGACCTATTAGTTGTTATCGACTAGGGCGAGATGGAAATTTAGGATGGATCTGCCTTTGCTTAGTGCCTAGTAGATTTCAAGGATCAAAAAAATAGGACACTTCATGAGTGATTGATTCCCCCAGTTCATGTCCAGTGGTAGTACAAGAATATTTTGGAGAGAACCCAAGAGAAAAAGACCCAGATGTGAGCTTAGTACCCTCATCTTTTGAGTAGGGTTTTCTCCTATCGGGATGGAAATCCCTAATGCGGGGAAATTTTAATGACTTAGATTTTCTCTATGTCATTTTTGGATATTATATGAAATATTTTAAAATCCAGGCACTGAGATGGAATGTGATAATGAGGCCCAGTGTTCCTAGAATAAATATTTGAAATATATTAAATTTATTATATAACACAGTTGCATATTTTTCTTGAAAAGTTCCATAACTTCTGAATGAGGTCCTATATCAGAAATATTAGGGAACCATTGAGTTTAGATTATAGGTTTTACCCTAGGTGTGACATAACCTTTAATGTCATGAAACATTTTTTAAAATGTTGTCCCAGGAATAAATTAATATAATTAATTAATTATTCTTGTTTTGATGTAGTGACTGAGTTTTCTATAAATCCATGCTTATAAATATTGTCTTAGTATTGTTTGATAAAACATAGAGACCTAGAGACCATATGAGGCAAGAATTATTGGTGAATGATGATAGATTGTGACCAAATATATGATCATTATACCAATGGAGTTGCCAGATCTGGTCAATGATGGGAATGCAGAACTATTATTTTTTAATTGTCGATCCAAAATCCACGTAGGATGCCTTTTTTTTTCATCCCATTCTTTGATACCGAACGAACACAGATCAATTCCATGAAAATATTTGATATGAACATCATTTTTAGATTTAATTTTATGTAATTAATTTTGGTCATTGTGTTTTATTCCAATCATATTTTTTTTTTCTACAAAAAAAATCAAGGTCAAACTAAAAAAAGATGATGATAATTCATCACACTTTATGACTTTTGGATTTCTTCTCCCATTGTTTGTATGTTCATCACAGGCATTTCTTTGTGGCATGTGGTTCGATGAATACTCGTTATTCAATCATTATATGACTATTATTTGGTGCAATAGGTCAATACCCTGGGTGAGGTTCATGATTGATGGTGTGATAAAGGTGTAATGATTGAGGTGGATGATCTGAGGTGGATTTGAAAAAATATATATAGTTTTCGTTCTTCCCATATTTGATGTGTGGTGATGGGTTGGATTGACAGATCATTTTTTGAGAAGATCTAAACCTATATTTGTGTTGATGATGATGGAAAGGGTTAGTCTATCCACGATCTATAGGTTCCATAAAGGGCAGAGGATCCAAAAATATGCATGATGAAGCATAAGAGGCCCTAACGGATGTGGAAAATCCCACATCACACATCATGTATTTCAAGATTACATGTTGTGTGGGACCCCTTGTTGTGGTGTTAGTGTTTCCATGGTGAGTTAAAGATAACACTACCTTTGACTCAATCACACACCTTGTGACCCTTACATGGATGCTCGATGTATACCTAAGATGGTAGAAAGACATGGAAAGGTGTATACGGCATGACTAGTTGTATGCAAGCACAACCAAGAGACATGGGAAGGGTTTTGGGTGACCTCTACATGCCATCTGTGTCACTCACAGACCTTTTATATTGAGGTTTACATTCTTTGTGGGGAAGTACAGCACGGACAAGCCTAGGTGGAGTGATGCACACTATGTTCTCTACTTACGCATTGTGTATTGCCTTAGAGACATCATGGAGATATTCATCACTCTAGTTCAGGCTAGTGTTGGATGATTTTTATTCCCCTGGGTCTTTAACCTTGAGGGTACAGTGCATAATTAGTTCCTTATCTATGAATTGTGATCCCCTCAAGAGGATGAATCCTAGATAGAGTTCATGGAGTTCATTTGTGATAATGTAGTGACATCTTCTATCATCTTTATAACTTATGTGGGGTTTGTGGAATTGGAATTATCTACATGAGAAGATAATTGAACCACCATTTAGTAGGATATATCAACAAGGTTTTTGGTATCTTTGGTAAACGATCCCCTATATAGTGGGTTGATCTAGATTGGGTTTGTGGTGCCCCCAATGGTTTTAGTTGTGACCCCTATCTATGTGTCAGGATGTTCTGAGACTAGTGAGATTTATTGGGTGGGGTCCAATGATCTAGAACTATTCGATGAGATTTTTTGGGGATGTCATGTCTTAGGGAGTGGATTCTACTAGAATGAGCACTTCTTTGAGAAGAATCATATGTTTGGCAGTTGGTTTTGACCACTTGGTGGCACAATGTCCTTCCTGAGTTTATCTGGGTGTCTGTTGTTATACATTGATTATTATATCCTTGTTTGAGCTGAAAATTATTGATACTTTTTGTTTAGTGTTTTTGGTGTGTCCTATTTAGTATTATTATAATCACCCATGCATAGGATATGCACACACATGTCATATCTTTTGCTGATGAAGACCTTTTTAATAGTTTCCAGGGAGGATGTACAGCATGTGCAGCGTAGCTTGAGCTAGAACGGATAAGGTATTTTCTGGGTGCTATATTTGATTGTAGTCATATCCCTTGGAGAAGGTTGGACTCATTATAGTTTTTGGTTGGGTTTGTATTTGGACCCTTTTCCACTTTCAATAAATTACTACCATACTCTGGTTTTGGGATTATAGATGTATTCTTGCATTAGTATTTTTTATTTTACATATCAACATTGTATGATCTTGAAGACGTGTGTGTGTACAAGTACATTGGACTAAAGTCTCCCATTTGTGGGATATTCCTACTCAGCACTGGTCTCTTTCCCCTGGCCTATTAGTGGAAGTCTTGGGGTAGTCATGAGTTAGACCTCAGTGGGTCGGGTGGTAACACTCATTCAGATGACACTGCTAAGTTAAAGATTATATGGTTGAACAAAATCACTACCTCTAAGAGAGTATCTCTATTCATGTGATTTGAATGACTCGTTATAGCATACATAGTCTTTTAGTTTCACTTTTACATCATCAATCATGTGTATCTACCTCATAATAATTTTTTAATTATGCACTTTCTGTAACACCCCAAAATTTTACACTACACCTCCTTCTAAATTTAACTTCTTCGATATCTTACCATCTTAACAAACGATTTAAATATTATTATTTAATTATTATAGATATCTCCTAGATGTTGAGATTGGTGAGAATGAATGAGATTATGTAAATTATGAAAATATAGATTACAAATTTTTATAAAATTAATTCATTGGTTACCAATTAATTAGAAATGAAAACTAATTGAACATAAACGATGTATTTTTATAAAAACCATTTTTATGCCCACAATGTAATTTAATACTCATAAATTAAATTAATCACTAATTGATGAAAAATATTAATGAATTTTATATATTATATATTCAATAAATATTTTTACATTAATTTAAAACATTTTTAGAGGCATAATATTAGAAAAAATCCAATTATACACATTAAAAGGCTATATTTTTATAAAGATGGTTTTACTGCCTTTTAATGGCACACTAGTTTTAAAACTAAATTTTGGAACTTTTATAAAATATATTGATCAAAATAAACTTCATTTTTAAAGTAGGAATGTCAAAATTAGCTTAGGGTGAAAAATAATTATTTTTCTAAAAATATTTATTCTCTAGTGAATAGTGAAAAATCATGATTTTTATAAAACGAACATTTTTATTAGAATTGATAGTATATTTATCATCAGAATAGTAACCTTACCTATGAAATTATTAATAAAATTTAAGAATCTTATAAATGGTAATATGATATTATTATATCATAGTAGATACCAATAAATATTTTAAAAATTATTAATTAAGAGTTGGTATTTTTGTAAGTCATAAATATTTAATTATATTTTTATAATTAATAAAATGATTTAAAATAAAATTTATTAAAAAAAATATTTATAAATTAATATTTTTATTTTAAATGATTTTAAGATAATTTTATGAGACCTTTTTAAAATTTTCAAAGTGTTATAAAATCAATTATAATTTTAAAATCTGTATTTTTCTAGAAAATGGTGATTTAAATTAAAAATGGAATTTATCATATTTATAAAAATTATTTTCATAAAATTGAGTTCATATTTTGAGTTCTAAAAAAATGGTTATGATGAATTTTTTGGATTTTTATGAAGTACTTGAATTTTTGGTGAATAGTAAAATGTGGTAATTTATGGTATAAATACATTATAAATTAAATACACTATTATTTGAGTCATAGATTATGTAAGAAACATAATATCATAAATACATTAATTATTTTAATATATTTTGTGATAATGCTCAAACTACTCATATTCTTTAGGAAAAATAATAAACTAATGAATAACATAATGAGAAAACACCCCTCTCCTCCACTATAAATACGACCCCTCACTACCGCTTCTCCTCACACCTTCCAAACTTTGAGACTTATCCAATTTATATGAAATAATATTCTAAATACCATTACCCATGTCCATTATACTTTGGTCTTAACAAAAGATCAAAACCAATCCTTTTAAGGAGGTTCTCAAGGATGAGAAAATATGGAGGTAAAAACCTCTCTATTTTCTTTGAATTTCTTTTCAAGTTCTTTTATTTTTATATTTTCTCTTCCACTACCTATCAAAAAGTAACATGATATATTCATTATCTTATATATAACTTAATTTTATTTTTTAGGGAATAATAAATCATCAATTCTCTTCCCTCTCATTTTTTTCTAAAAATGAAAACATCGCATGTGATGTGTTTATTTATTGCATTCAAGGATAAAGTTTATAAAATTTCTATTAATACATTCATGTATGGTCATAAAACCATTTTTATGGTTAAAAAATATTATAAAATATGTATCACATCCTATGTAATTTTATATAACCATTATATATACATGATTTTAATTAATTAAACAAAACTAATATGTGATGATTCAAAAACCGCCAAAATAATCTAAATATTTATAAAAAACGTCTAATATAATGATTAATTTTCACCCCAAATAATAAAATCACTTATATAACCATTTAATATTATTTATTTTAATTAATAACATATAACTTAAATTCTAGATATCTATTCCTATTTTACATCAACATTCATACTCATATACAAGTAAACATGCCATGAAAACCAAGGAAACGAATGCTCTTGAACAATAAAATTGAATCTTATAACTCATAAAAAAGACTATAAATGACCATAATAAAATTTTATTAAATAAAATAAATGTATAAGAGATTATTAATTAATCAATTAATTAATGGATTTAATTTTATTATCCGGGATATTAAGGTCAAGTACGGAATACTTTCGGATGTAATGTAAGGGTTTCTTCCCAAATTTCCATTTTTATTCAGGGTATGATTTCTCCCTATACACAAAAACTTAATTATTAATTAATTTTATATAATTATTCTAAATTATGTGTATATATTCCAAAATCATTTATCCATATAATTTTATCTTTCATTTATTATTAAATACATGTTTTATGAGGTTCCCTTCTCAATTCTTCTCGATATGCAAGCCCGATTAAAGGGAACGTCTCAATGTCTTACCCATTTTCAAGCACCATACAAAATCTGTTTGAAGACACAATTATTTTTCTAAAATCACTAATTTTTTCATGAAAAACTTTATTTTTTTATTTTTGGTATTCTACACGCAAATATGAAAAATAGAGATGATTTTTCCCAAAAGAAATATTCTTTTCAAAGTAAAAGTGGTATTTCTCTCAAGAATTACTTGATGATTTTCTTAGAGTATATTTAGATATTTAAACAACTCTCTTGATTTTTACGATTTATTGATATTGATCTCATATGATTATTATCTACCATATTTAATTAAATAGTTTATGATCAGTTTGACTGTGGATGTGCTATCTTGATACCATTCACCATACTATTAAGAATAGTAATTGGTTATGTTTACATATTTGGAAAAGTTATTTAAATTTCATATGTATATGTTGTTTATGTTTAACCCTTTTCATATGAGTAATGCATTGGACTTATTAAGTGATGGGTGGAGCCCTCTATGGCCCCTCGATGCATTGATAGGTCTCATGAGACAAAACAGATATGGGTTTGGCCAAGGTCTTAACTATTTATTTTCTTATGTATTGGACAAGGCCTTGATGGTATGTTTTATATGTCTATAATATGAATTCCATCATTGTTGTATTAGTAATTTATTATCCATGTGAATATTCAACTAGTAGAATATCCATTTTCAAGCTTATTTTTTATGTTATAATTTATATGGCATTATTTATTCAGCTTTAATTATTTCAATATAATTCTCAAGATTATGTTCTAATGGAATGTTTTTTTATTCATTCACCATGAACTATTTTTAATATTAGCTTCCACTATATTAATAAACCTTATTAATTATTTGATATCACTCATTTCTTCTGTTTTATTTTTCCCCAGAATGTGAAGATTTATATTATGAATTACTTTTTGGGATAATCTAGAAGTTTATGGGTGTTTTTAAAAGATTTTTTATGTTGTATTTCATTTAATGTTGTTATTTAATGTTAATTTATGTAATATATATTCCAAAATTGCAAAAATTATTAATCCTTTGGGATTTTTTTATTGTATCTATGCTAATGTAATAAAGTAAGGCACTGGCTCCGGGCTACTGGGGTCTGCGTCTTTACAATTTCCAATATTTACTAAAGAAATGTGATTCTCAAGAACTTTCTACTCAAACAACATCATTATTTTCACATGATTCAACTCATGTAGTTCATGTAACCATTTTTACTTACTTGGTCACATGATCTAGTAGATTTTTCCTTCCCTCATGACTCCATTACTCATAAGTGGTTTTCTAAATCTCTATCACATCATGATTTTGGATTTATGTGACCATGTTTCCATTAAGTGTTTATGTAAAACTCTATCTCAAACAAGATTTTATGCCTAAAAATTTGGAAAACAATAGAAAATGTTTCCAATTTAAATTTCTCTTATGGACTTATATAAGAATTTAGTTAATATTCCTGATACACATATTCTTCACAATTTCAGCTCATTTTTTAGCTCATGGATTGAACCTCTCATCACCAGATCATCATCGATATCATCTCCTCTAACCAATTATTCAATAAATTTCCTAGACTTCCAATACTCTATCCACATTTCATGATTTAGTGGTTAAAATAAATATTACTCTAAACATATTTTTGGGTTAATATTCTCCTCGTTATTTTTTTCAACACTATCAAAAATCCATCCACCATCACATACATTAAAGAAACCAATTCTATGGATTTATGAATATTATATTTCCACCATCTTTGACATCGAATTAAAAGGGATATATAAAACCAAATAAAATCTTCACATTCTCATCTCCTTTGTGAATCTCTAGTTAGATATTTTATATCAACTCCCCCATCTCATAGTGTTCCACCAAGGTTCCATATAAACTCTAAACCCCTATGATATTATGAATTTTAGGAGGAACTAGAATCTAAATCTTTCATTAATTTGCCTCCCCTATCATTGTGAACTCCATAGGGGAACCTTTAACTAGTAAAATCCTCCTTAGTCTCTTATAACTATATAAAAACTAAATAAAGAGAAACTTTTTCTCCATTTGTTATCCATATCTCCTCCACCAATTTGGAATATAAAGTTCACATACAGATACATCATGGTTATGTCCACCATTTGATAATTTAATTCCAAAAAATTAGTCTCCATAAACCATATTCAAGAAAATAATCTGATATACTTTTCAACCTTTAATTTTTATACTCTTTATAATCTATAGTCTTGTTTTTAGATGATCAGTGAGTTAAATTACCACTTAGAATGTGATTCACCAATATATCTTATAATCCTAACCAGTCTAAAATATATGTATGAAACCAGGTTTTAAGTAAAAAATATAAAATCTATCCATGCCACATGATTACATTCAATAATTTCTATTGGATTGAAATATTATCACTTTATCAACCCATCCTTTGATCTCAATGAAATTAATAACAAACCATTATCATATAACCAAAAATACATTGAGTGTGTGAGACATACCATATAATGAAACAATTAATATCACTTGTTAAATTTTTTATACCCATTTCTAAAGATATACATATGATACTACTAGACACACATGATATTAATTGGAAAAATTACTCTTCTACAAAAAAATAGAATAAAATATGATTATCATCACGAACATCCCTTAAATGTATTTGGATCATGGTACTAATTTTTTACACCAATTGTTAAACTAATATCAACTATAGAATTGATATTATGAATAATTTTTATAAAATAATCATAAGTATGTGGAAATCATATATTGGTTGAACTATTTATCCAATAGATTCTTGGTATCGACATTCATTATGGCCTGTCAATAATTATTGGATTCTCAAAAATTTATTGACACTACAAAACTTTTACAACAATAACTATGACACCCCTTCAGATTTGGCGATGTTGTTTTGATGATGTTAGAAATAGTGAATATTTGACGAAGTTGGTCTGTAGCTATGTCTCTAGCTCTGGTGGGGTTGGGTGTCATGGTCTACATCGAGAGTGGAAGACTGTGACATGACAATGATGATGGTGATATTATTATGTTAGCAACTTTGTGGATGGTGTAGTGACTTGATGATAATAGGGATGATGTAGTACTTGATGCAGGATTCCTAGGAAGTTACATGATTTGAGGTCTATGTTGATGTGTGGGTTCCCACAACCACCTTTGAATTTTAAATTTGTTTTTTTGGTTTTAATTTTTAATGGTATCCCATTGTGTTATTTAAGCTATGTGGTTCCCCGTTTTCCCTCAAAGTCATTATTATGTAATAATAAAAAATGTCTTGGGGTGACACCCCTTCAAGTTTAAGTTAGGATATTTATCATCTTATCATCTATTTCAAAGTATATTATCACCATATGTTTCTTTGATGAACATAGATGTTTCTTAAAAAAACTTGATGAGTCTAACAAAAATTTTAAATTATTAAAAATTAGACTCCTTCTATTTGACCAGATTGGATTTTAGCTCAATCACTTGTGTTGTTTTAGTACAATTGACCCATAGATCATATATACCACTTAATTATATAAAACCTTAAATAAATAGTGAGAAACATTTAAATTCAGGATGAGAGGGGTATCTATAGTATCCTAAAGTTGAGGATTATTCTTGGTCTTTATGAACCAACCCAGTGCTTTATATTATTCCAAGCCTTTCTAGTTGTTATTATTGATATTCCATTGGAACGTATTACACTGTCAGTATAAGCTTTAGAGATCTCCATATTATCTAAATTTATTTATATCTATCTAGTGATATTAGTACCTCTAGTATATGTTTTTTACATAGATGAATTTGTTGGTCGGAGTGGACACTCAAGAGGGGGGGTCAATTGAGTTCCAATTAAAATTTCTATTTTTAAAACTTTGTCTTAAAAACCCCTAAATAAAATACTGAATTAAACTGTAGTGAATTTATATCAAAGTAAAGGTTCTGTTGGGTTCTCAAGGGATTGATTATTTCCCAGTTAATCAAAATAGAAAGTTTGATTAACTTTTGAAACCAACTTACTGATTTACAACTAATATAAACACTTGTGAATTTAATTATCAAAGTGACTTTGAAACAGTTTTGGTTTTAAAGTAATTAGCAGCAGAATAAAATAATAAATTTGAAAGATATATCACAGCAGATATAACCAAGAGGTTCAATCTCAAGCTGAGACTTAGTCCTCTCAAAAGCTTTTATAAAAAGATGATCCACACTCTGGATTAGGGATTACAACAGTATACAACTGTCCAGGTCCAAGACCTCTACCACTGTTATCCGTGGGAACAGAAACAACAGCAACCAGCTGTCCAAGTCACATGACCTCTACCACTATCCCAGTGGGAAATAAAAGATGTAAGAGTGTTGAGTGAGGATTTACAAATCCTCCAGTTAGAGTACAGGAGACAGTGTGTGTGTTAAATACAGCATATAACACACACTGCTCAATAGGTAAAAAGATAAATCACAGAGCAAATATTGAGAGTTTAGAAATGGCTCTAGTGATTGTCGTGTAGTTCTGGACTCCTTTGATTTATCAGAATTCGCTCTGAGTCCTATTCTGGTTTTTGTCTGGAAAACAGAGTGTTGTCTGTTTCCTTGACTTCCAGGTGTAGAGACAGTCGATGAAGCTCTTGTGTTATGTTCTCATTCTCAACTCTTCACTGGTATACAGTAGTGAGTTCTTCGTGTAAGTTCTGTCGTCTCTTTGCATTCACGTTTTGTTGTTATTCCAGCACACCTTTTGATCTGTATGTCTCTTTGTATTCGTCTATATGTCTCTCACTTTGCAGTAGCACATCCTTCCTTTATTTAAAGCATGTGCTCTGGAAAAAGATAATTTATTTTTTTGCAGGTAAGAGGTACGGTTCCCTGACATCCAACAACACACATTAAATAAATGTCAGTGTATTAAAATATACCTGATATGACTGTTGGTTAGATTAAACAAAGATAAATAAATTAAAGCAGTGTTGGGTTCTGTCTCTCGAACGGTAGCCCTTGATATCGGTAGACTTGTGTTACAGTAGGTGTCTGTATCGGTAGACTTCATTTGTAATGGTAGACTTTGTTTCGGTAGACTTGATGTATCGGTAGCAGTGGACTTGTAACAGTAGTGGTGGCTCTGCCTTTACCAGCAGCGGTAACTCTCTATCAGTAGATGTGGCTCTGCCTTGTAACGGTAGTGGTAGCTCTCTATCGGTAGTTGTGGCTCTGCCTTGTAACGGTAGTGGTAGCTCTCTATCGGTAGACTTTACATACCGGTGGAATTCAGCATATCGGTAGCTGTCAAATTTGTTGTAGCGGTAACTGTCGACTTCATTGTATCGGTAGCTCTATCAGTAGGCTTTAATGCAGCGATGGACTTTGGGTATCGGTAGATGTAAGCTGTAACGGTTGCTAGCATGTAACGGTAGCTATATGTTCTGATGGTAGCTACTGTCTAACGGTTGATCTACTCTGTATCAGTAGCTAGTTTGTAACGGTAGCTGAAAACTATTTGAGCATTCACTTGGCAGAATGAGTTAAGTCATAGTAAACATATATCTGATAATTCAAAAGACTTATTGAAAGTAACATCATATATTAAAGTATATTTGGAATATATTAAGCATAATCAAGATATAAAGAAGGAATGGTTGGGATTATCAAAACACAATAAAGCCACTTAATTCCAGAGGGTTCAATAATCTCCCCCTTTTTGATAATCACAACCTATGCCAAAATAAAGTAATATCAGAGGAAAAATATATCAAAGTATGATATCAACAGTATAGTATCAGAGGAAAAATCTCAGCAATCGATATCAAAAATAAAATAGTATCAGAGGAAAAATATGAAAACAGGAATATATCAAGAAATAATGTAGTATCAGAGGAAAAAACAAACAAGATTCTTTAGTTTGAAAAGATTTGCATATTCCTCCCCCTATCAATAAAACTATAGGATTCTCTTCCAAAGTAGTGATTGTCTCCCCCTTTGTCCCCTTAGGTGAACAACATTCTCTCTCGCTCTCTCTGGGTACAGGTTTCCAATAATTTCTCCCCCTTTGTGATTAACAAAAAGGAGGGTATCAGAAAAAAGAGAAGGACTAGGAAAGAGAATATACAGAGTAAAATATACAGTGAAGAGAGGAATGATGTATTTGATTGATAAGCAAAAGATACATTGGGAAAATCAGAAAAGTACAAAAAAAATACAATGAATCCCATCAAAATGGAGCTAGAAGCACTCAATCATCCTCTTGAACAGGTGTCTTTCCCTTGGGATCAGCATAGGGTTCAGAGGTAGAGTCAGCAGGCTTGGGAATTCCTGAAAGAACCACTGGTAGATCAGCAACTGATACAGTACCAGATCTGTAGTCTGTCTCTTTCTGAGGGATCAAAGGTGTCAAGCTCCTGATGTCTTGAACTGGAGTCAGTTGAGGAGCACTCCCAGAGGTAGATGGTGGAAGGGCAGGTGGTACAATGACTGGCCGAGCATCCACATGGAGGAAAGGTAGCAAGAGATTCCTGAAATCCATGATGATGCTTCCACCTCTCTTCATAGTAGATACAAAATCATCTCTGTTCTCAATAAATTTGTCCAAGGCAGGAGTAATCTCCCTGAGCTTACTAACCTGTTCTCTGAAGGCTTGGGTAACTGGAGGTAACTTCATATTCTCCATCAAAAGCTTGAAATGGTTTGTCATCTGATGTTTGGTATAAACCTTTTCAAAATAATCATCCACCTTATTTTTGATTGCCTCTTGAGAAGCAGTAGTTTCCCATCGGTGATCACGAACAAAACTACTAACTTCTCTAGTGGTAGCAAGAATCTGAGTATCTGATGCACTACTGGGACTGGACTTAGCCAATTCTTTCTGAATAATAGAGCATATCTGGTCAAGGTTCACACTCGTGCTGGATGAGGGAAGAGGTTTCATTGAGAAGGCCACTGTCTCCTTGAAAGATTGAGTCAGACTACTAAATACCTTCTGAACAAGTCCATCCTGACTGTTCAGATGTTCTTTGACTAACTTCTTAAAGGCCTAAAAAACTTCCACAAATTTTTTGACCAATTCTTTGATATATCGAATGTCAGTGTTCACTTTGGTTTGAGAAATGTTCAAAGCAGTCAATGAAGCAATTGATTGTCTAAGAGCTACTACAGCTCCTGTCCAACTCTCAATCTGAGTGTGGCACACCTTAAGTTCATCCACCATTTCTTTCACAGGACTGGACACACTACATCAAATGGATAACTCAAGGGATTTCTCCACGCTTTTCATCTCTTCAACCATACTTTTCTTCATATCTACCACTGATTCTCTTATTGCTTCTATCAATTCGTCTTTTAAAGTTTTAAGGTCCTCTTTGGTTGCCACATTGTCAGCCACAGTGGGTAAGGTAACTGATTCCTTTTGGGTTTGGTATTCCTCATCAGAATCTTCATAAGAAAGTCCAAGAATCATATATCCTGGATCTGATGTCCAACCTTCAATGTCATATAACACTGATACTGAGCCAAGATTCAGATTCTCCCCCTCACTTGGAACATTTTCCTGAGGTATCTCTTCCAACTGTTTTTCCTGAGGTAATTCTGCAATTTCCTCTACAACCACAGTAGATTCAATAGCCATTTGTTCTGAGTCATTAATGACTTTCTCATAAACAGGTGTTGCTGCTATGTCTTCCAGATCAGGCGTTGTCCTGGCTGTACGGACTATTAGAGGACTCAAACTGAGCTCTTTTTCAACATTTTCCTCCTCATCTGCTTCACCATCAGCCTCTTTTTCTTCATGATCAGATTTGGTTGTCTCATACTCCTCAGATGTGTCCTTGAAAACATACTGGAATGCTTCTTCTCCTTCTTCTGTAGTCTCTGTATCATTATCCTTCAAGACAATTTCTCTCTTTGGTAGTTCTTTTGGAGGGCTAGCTGCTCCATAAGAAATAACTTGATGCACAGGACTAGGGGTAAGTCTGGGTCTCCTCCTTCCTCTACTAAAGTCTCTTCTTCCTCAGCTTCATCATCATTATAGACCAGTTCTGGATCATCTGGTCCAAGACCAGGATCTCTCACATCCTTTGGTCTAGACGGATGATCCATAGGAGTATACTTGTCATAAATTTTTCCATCATCATTCACCCATGATTTTTTCCAAGGATTCCAGATGACTTTCATGTATTTACAGATAGTTCTTGTAATACAGAAGTTATCCTTAACCACTACCAGCTCATCCTGAGGTCCATCTATCTCCTTCACTTTTAGCATCACAGAAATTAGCTTTGAGAAAAACAAGGAATTTGATTTTGACTTCGGTCGAATCATCTCTTCCACTTGAACCATAATCAATCTACATAGATTTATTCTCACACTGTGATTCAGCAAATGTAACAGATATATGTCTTGGAATCTCAAAGTAGCAAAATCTCCTCTTCTTGGACTAACAACATACTGAATAAACTTAAACAACAGCTTATCTTCTCCTACCATCTCTACAACAATCACCTTTCTAGGGGTCCCATTCCCTGTGAGTTCCAGAAAAGCATATTCATATTGAAACACATCACTGGTCGAAGGTACAGACTTTGAATAATAAGTAAAATCGTCCTCATGAGGAACTCTCTGGTTCTCAGCCCATTCTTCTGAAATAAATGATACTTCCTGACCATTCACATATGAAACCATTTTTCTTTCTTCTTCATACTTTTCAAAACGAACGAATTTGTAGAACTATTTCACCGGTCCTGGATAATAAGGCCCGTTGTTGTTCGTGAAGAATTCTAGCCAACCTTGTTCTTCTAACACTCTAAGAACCAACGACTTTCTTTCCATAAGCCATTCTGCACACACCTCTTTTTCAACAACTATCTCACGCTTCGATAGGTGCGGGTTTACTGGTCTTTTCTGAGCTACACTTCCACTTCCACTTCCACTGGCATCAGTACTTGCTACTTTTTGTCTCTTCGCTGCCGGTGCTTCACTTCCATCAGTCATCTGAGGTCTCTTGATGCGGTCCATTACAGATTTGAGGCTAGGGTTCTGAAGGTCGAGAGGTTTAGGTTTAGGAGAGTTTGAGCAGACAGGTTCGCGGTGAGATTGAGTGAGTCTATTTCGAGTTTTATATATATATATATATCATTTAGGATTCATAAATCACATAAATCATAAATAAAATAAACAACGGTTTGATGAATCGGCTTTACAGAATAATACAGCACGCAAATGTACCGGTAAAGTCTTCTAGCGGTAAGGTCTCCCTAACGGTGAGGTCTTCCTAATGGTGAGGTTTCCCTAACGGTGAGGTCTTCCTAACGGTGAGGTTTCCCTAACGGTGAGGTCTTCCTGACGGTGAGGCCTTCCTAACGGTGAGGCCTTCCTAACGGTGAGGTCTTCCTAACGGTGAGGTCTTACTAACGGTGAGGTCTTCCTAACGGTGAGGTCTTCCTAACGTTTTCAAGGGTAAGTTATCATTCCTAATTCATGTCTGATGAAACTTAATCATTCTGAACTTAAAGACTTAGTGAAAATATCAGCTAATTGAAGTTCAGTGCCTATAAACTCAAGTGTTATATCACCTCTTTGATAATGATCTCTTAAAAAGTGGTGTCTAACATCGATATGTTTAGTTCTAGAGTGAGACACAGGGTTCTTAGAGATGTTGATCACACTAGTGTTGTCACAGTTGATTGAAACATGTTTAAAATCAAATCCATAATCCAGTAGTGTGTGTTTCATCCACAGAATGTGTGCACAGCAACTACCAGCAGCGATGTATTCTGCTTCAGCAGTAGACAATGCAACTGAGTTCTGTTTCTTACTACACCATGATACTAGGTATTTTCCAAGTAAGTGACATGTTCCAGATGTGCTCTTCCTATATAACTTACATCCAGCAAAATCAGCATCTGAATAACTTGTTAAGTCAAATGATTGTCCTTTTGGATAAAACAAACCTAAATTCATAGTACGCTTAAGATATATAAAAATTCTTTTAACAGCAAGCAAGTGTGATTCTTTAGGATTAGCTTGAAATTTAGCACACATACATACACTGAACATAATATCTGGTCGACTAGCAGTAAGATAAAGTAAACTCCCAATCATACCTCTGTGATTAGTTTGATCAACTAGTTTCCCAGATTCATCAACATCCAATTTACAGGTGGTACTCATAGGTATATCACTTTCTTTAATACTATCCAAACCAAAACGTTTTAACACATCTTTAGTATATTTACTTTGATTTATAATAATACCATCTTTAGTTTGAAATATTTGAAAACCAAGAAAATACTTAAGCTCTCCCATTAAGCTCATTTCAAACTCATTTTTCATAACTTCTGAAAAATCAGTACATAAAGAATTTTTAGAAGATCCAAAAATAATATCATTAACATAGATTTGTACTATTAATACATCTTTTGAAATCCTTTTTATAAAAAGAGTGGGATCAGCAATTCCTTTTGAAAATCCTTTTGAAATAAGAAAGTTTGAAAGCCTCTTGGAGCTTGTTTTAAACCATATAGAGCTTTAGAAAGTTTAAAGACATGATTTTGAAAATGAGGATTTGAAAAACCAGGTGGTTGCTCTACAAAAACATCTTCAACAATAAAACCATTCAAAAAAGAACTTTTCACATCCATTTGATATAACTTGAAATTCAGATGTGATGTATAGGCAAGTAAGATCCTAATAGCCTCTAATCTAGCTACAGGTGCAAAGGTTTCCTCATAGTCAATTCATTCTTCTTGATTGTAACCTTGTGCAACTATCCTAGCTTTGTTTCAAATGATGTTTCCATATTCATCAACTTTGTTTCTAAACACCCATTTTGTGCCTATGGTGATAGTGTCCTTAGGTCTTTCTACTAATTTCCAGACTTTGTTTCTTTCAAATTGATTTAGTTCCTCTTGCATAGCTATTACCCAAAATTCATCATTGATAGCATCATCGACATTTTTAGGTTCTAACTGTGAAAGAAAAGCTTGATGTTCAACCTAATTTCTTAGAGAAGATCTAGTCTGTGTTCCTCTTTCTAAATTTCCTACAACAGCATCATTAAGGTTCAAAATAGAGAGATCGTCTTCAATATTTTCAATAGAGGTCTTAAGTTCATGTGGATCAGTTTCATCAAATTTGATGTGAACAGATTCTTCCACACATTTGTTTCTCTTATTAAAAACTCTATAGGCTTTACTAGAAGTAGAGTAACCTAGTAAAATTCATTCATCACTCTTGGATGCAAACTTGTCAAGATTATCTTTATTATTAAGAATAAAGACTTTGCAGCCAAAAACTTTGAAGTAGTTAACCTTAGGATTCCTATGGTTCCACAACTCATAAGGGGTCCTCTTAAGAACAGGTCTAATCAAGACTCTATTGATAAAATAACAAGTTGTATTTACAGCTTCAGCCCAAAAGTAAATGGGTAGGTCATACTCATTAATCATGGTTCTAGAAATTTCTTGCAGGGTTCTATTCCTTCTTTCTACTACACCATTCTGCTGAGGTGTCCTAGGGTCAGAGAAATTGTGACTATACCCATTGTGTGAGCAGTAAGATTCAAACTCATGATTTTCAAACTCATGACCATGATCACTTCTCAGGGTTTTAATCTTAAGTCCACTAAGGTTCTCTACAGACTTGGAATATTTAACAAAGTAAGAACAAGATTCACTTTTGTGATCTAGAAAATATACCCAAGTATATCTAGAATAGTCATCAACAAGAACATAGACATAATGCTTCCCATTTAAACTAGAAACTCTAGAAGGTCCAAATAAATCCATGTGAACCAACTTTAGAGGTTGAGAAGTTGACACTTCTTTCTTTGATTTAAAATAAACTTTATGTTGCTTTCCCTTTTGACAGGGATTACAAACTTTACCTACTGGAAATTTGAGTTTGGGTAGGTCTCTAACTAAGTTCTTCCTAGAAAGTTTTCTAAGTGAATGCACATTGCAGTGTCCTAATCTCCTGTGCCAAAGCCAAGACTCTTTATGAAAAGCATTTAAACAAGTAATATTTTTCTTAGCTAAAGAATTTAAATCAACAGCATAAACATTTTCATTTCTCAAAGCAGCAAACACTAAAACATTTTTAGAATTGAAAACATTGCAAAAATCATTTTCAAATTTAACATAAAAACCATCATCACATAACTGAGAAATACTTAACAAATTGTATTTAAGTCCATCAACAAATAAAACTTTAGAAATCAATACTGAGTCAGTGTTACCAATCTGGACTAAGCCGATGATTTTTCCTTTTGAGTTATCACCAAAAGTGACAAAACCTCCATCAACTCTGACTAAGCTTTTAAAGCATGATAAGTCTCCTGACATATGTCTTGAACATCCATTGTCCAAGTACCAGGTCTTTTTACAGGATATTTTTAAGAAGGTTTCCTACAAAACAGATTTAAACAGGAAATGATTTTGGTACCTAGATTTTCTTGGGTCCAGACAGGTTAGACAATAACACTTTAGGTACCCATATTTGTCTAATGGGTCTCATAAAATTTCTAGAATCAATAGATTTTGAAAGATAAACCTTATTAGATCCATAAATATGAATATAACTAGTTGAAGCATATGAAGTTCCAGAGCTAGCTGCATTCTGTCCAGATTAAGGAATGAATCTAGTTTTGGTAATTTTCCTTTGTCCAGGTTGGTATCCTATACCAATAGTGTATCTAGGTTCTATTTTCTTACCTATAATTTGAGTAAGAGTATCTTTACCATTGGTAAATTTCTCTAAGTCATTCTTGATTTGTTCATTAGATAATTTCAGTTCAGTATTCTCTTTAAGCAACTGAGCATTCTTTTCTACTTCAATATCAAGATCAGATTTATGTTTAATAGTTAAAGCATACTATTTCTTTAAACCTTTGTATTTTTCTTCCAGCTCATTACAAGTTTCTTCTAACATATTACAATATTCGAACAGTTCAGATTTAGACATGTTATCACATTCAGAATCATCTCCAGAATAATATGAATTAGAAGCAGGAGTTTTTGAAGTTACCTCAGAAGTGTTTGTCATAAAACACATGTTCTCCCTATTTCTGTGTTCAGTTTCAGAAACTTCAGATTCACTAGAACTGTCCTCAGAAGCACTCCAAGTAGCCTTCATGTCTTTCTTATACTTATTTTCCTTGTATTCATACTTCTTCTTGTATTTTAGATTTGGACAGTCTGCTTTTATGTGTCCTTTCCTTCTGCATTCATAACAGACAACTTCATCTGATTAATCAGTCTTCTTCCAATCCTTTTTCCAATGTCCTTTGTTGTCATACATACCTTTATAATTCGATTTTCTGAAAAACTTCTTCTTCCTACAAAAATTTCTTAAACCTTCTAGCAATGTGAGCCATCTCACCATCACTGTCAGAATCACTCTCACTGTCTTCATAGCTTGAACTTTCATTGATAGCTTGAAGCTTTTCCTTATCCTTAGTCTTTGAGGTTGTAGTTTTGAAGGCATCAGAATTCCTTCTAGGTTCATCATCTTCTTCTTTGTTCACTTTGAGTTCCTCTTCACACATCATCAGTTTGCCAATTAGTTCTTTGACTGGCAGTTCTCCAATGTCACACGATTCTATAATGGAGACAGAGGTTCCTCTCCATCTTTCAGGTAGACATCTCAAAATTCTCATGATTTGTTCCTTTACTGGAACATCCTTTCCCAGAGAAGTCATTGTGTTGACAATTTCATTGAACCTGAGATACATGTCAAAAATGTGTTCATCAGGCTTCATCTTAAAATTATCATACTTAATAGTATAGGTATTCAATCTCATCTCCTTAACATTAGTTGTTCCTTCATGAGAAACAGCTAAGGTATCCCAAATTTCATAAGCAGTTTTACAGACAAATATTCTATTAAATTCCTCATCTCTTAGAGCACAATACAAATAATTCATAGCTTTACAATTATTATTATAGGTTATCTTAGTAGCTTCATTCCAAGTAGATCTAGCAGTTGTAGGAATTTTATATTCTAATTCTATATCAGTCCAAATATCAAAACCCATGCTCTCTAAATTAATTTTCATCTTGATTTTCCATTGAGCATAATTGGTGCCATTGAAAAATGGTGGTCTATTGTTAGCAACTCCTTCAACTCTATTGTCCATGATAACTAAATTAAATCAAAGGTTTTAAAGAGATAAAAATTTAGAAATAACAGAAATTTTAAGAACTTTAAAATACAAATAAAATCACAGTTGAAAAATAGAGTACTTTCAGAAAATATTTTAACAACCTCTGATACCAAATGTTGGTCAGAGTGGACACTCAAGAGGGGGGGGTGAACTGAGTTCCAATTAAAATTTCTGTTTTTAAAACTTTGTCTTAAAAACCCCCAAATAAAATACTGAATTAAAATGTAGTGAATTTATATCAAAGTAAAGGTTCTGCTGGGTTCTCAAGGGATTTATTATTTCCCAGTTAATCAAAATAGAAAGGTTGATTAACTTTTGAAACCAACTTACTGATTTATAACTAATATAAACACTTGTGAATTTAATTATCAAAGTGACTTTGAAATAGTTTTGGTTTTAAAGTAATTAGCAGCAGAATAAAAGAATAAATTTGAAAGATATAGCATAGCAGATATAACCAAGAGGTTCAGTCTCAAGTCGAGACTTAGTCCTCTCAAAAGATTTTATAAAAATATGATCCACACCATGGATCAGGGATTACAATAGTATACAACTGTCCAGGTCCAAGACCTATACCACTGTTATCCGTGGGAACAGAAACAACAGCAACCAGCTGTCCAGGTCACACGACCTCTACCACTATCCCGGTGGGAAATAAAAGATGTAAGAGTGTTGAGTAAGGATTTAAAAATCCTCCAGTTAGAGTATAGGAGACAGTGTGTGTGTTAAATACAGCATATAACACACACTGATCAATATGTAAAAAGATAAATCACAGAGCAAATATTGAGAGTTTAGAAATGGCTCTAGTGATTGTCGTGCAGTTCTGGACTCCTTTGATTTATCAGAATTCACTATGATTCCTCTTCTGGTTTTTGTCTGGAAAACAGAGTGTCGTCTGTTTCCTGGACTTCCAGGTGTAGAGACAGTCGATGAAGCTCTTGTGTTATGTTCTCGTTCTCAACTCTTCACTGGTATGCAGTAGTGAGTTCTTCTTGTAAGTTCTGTCATCTCTTTGCATTCACGTTTTGTTGTTCTTCCAGCACACCTTTTGATCTGTATGTCTCTTTGTATTCATCTATATGTCTCTCACTTTGAAGTAGCACATCCTTCCTTTATTTAAAGCACGTGCTCCGAAAAAAGATGATTTATTTTTTTGCAGGTACAAGGTACAGTTCCCTAACATCCAACAGCACACATTAAATAAATGTCAGTGTATTAAAATATACCTGATATGACCGTTGGTTAGATTAAAAAAAGATAAAGAAATTAAAGTAGTGTCGGGTTCTGTCTCTCGAACAGTAGCCCTTGATATCGGTAGACTTGTGTTACAGTAGGTGTCTGTATCGGTAGACTTCATTTGTAACGGTAGACTCTGTTTCAGTAGACTTGATGTATCGGTAGTAGTGGACTTGTAATAGTAGTGGTGGCTCTTCCTTTACCAGTAGCGGTAACTCTCTATCGGTAGTTGTGGCTTTGCCTTGTAACGGTATCGGTAGATCTCTATCAGTAGTTTTGGCTCTACCTTGTAACGGTAGCGGTAACTCTCTATCGGTAGACTTTGCATAATGGTGGACTTCAGCATATCAGTAGCTGTCAACTTTGCTGTAGCAGAAACTGTCGACTTCCTTTTATCGTTAGCTCTATCAGTAGGCTTTAATGCAGTGATGGACTTTGGGTATCGGTAGTTGTAAGCTGTAACGGTTGCTAGCATGTAATGGTAGCTATATGTTCTAATGGTAGCTACTTTCTAACGGTTTCTCTACTCTGTATCGGTAGCTAGTTTGTAACGGTAGCTGAAAACTGTTTGAGCATTCACTTGGCAGAATGAGTTAAGTCATAGTAAACATATATCTGATAATTCAAAAGACTTAATGAAAGTAACATCATATATTAAATTATATTTGGAATATATTAAGCATAATCAAGATATAAAGAAGGAATGGTTGGGATTATCAAAACACAATAAAGCCACTTAATTCTAGAGGGTTCAACAGAATTTTTATTGCATTTTCCATCATGCTTCTTTCGAGATAAGAGGCCTCTTCCACCAACTTTTATTTATTACCTTGTGATATGATTTTTGAAACCAAAAATCCATGCCTCATGTTTTTTTTTCTTTAATTAAAATTAGATTAAAATCTGTATTTTTTGTCTCTAGTGATTATTTATAACAATTTTGATCAATATTCTTCACAGATATTGAAAGATCATTATTAAAAAGAAATGGATTTTTCACTTTAGTTGTCAAGAAATTTTCACTCTTCTTTTCATGATCCATTTATTATCCATTTTCTGAAAATCCAGAAACATGTACAGTAATTATTTATCCACTTTATCATTCATTATTTTTTTCATGGATTAATTCTTCTTAGTAATATTTTTAACACAAAAAGTCAATGGTGTTTTCCATTTGTTTTTCAATACTTCCTCTTGTCCAAGTAACAATATCATGAACTTTTCATCCATATTCCTAGATAGCTTATAAATTTCACATTGTCCTTTGGTATTATTAGGGTTATCCCTTTTTTAAATATCTATGAAATTTTAGTTTTTCATCTTGGGTGTTTTTCACCCATCCAATCATGATACTTCTCTTCAAGACTGATATTGTTTTGATTCATGATTACTCCATATAGCACTTATGTTAATGGATAATTTATAGTAGTCCATGATGTGGCCTTTCTTACCACAATAAAAGTATATTTTCTCATTTTTTTGTGACATAATTTTCAACATTATTTTTGTATGTACGTTATTCGACCAATTTTAGATTATTATTCATCATAGAGAATTATATACATTTATATTTTTCTTTTTGTTTTATTGTTTTCATATTCTATTTTTAGTACCATATGATTTGTTCACTATTGGTACATTCCATCATTACTCATAACTATGACCACTTATATTATAATGATCACATAATCCTTTATGTAATTAAATGTTTTTCATGATTGAAAGATTCCCGCTTTCATATGATTTTGGTTTCAGAAAAACAAGATTTATCTTCTCTTCATATCTACTCTCCCTAAATTCATACCTTCTATAATTATCATAAATTTTAATATAATACCAATATTATGTGGAAATGTGTCAAAACATCAATCTTAAAAAATAGTGGATAATAAATATTATTATTTTTTAGATATAGTTTTTTTTAGATTTTATTCCTTGCTGATTTAGAAAAGACTTAACTTATTTTGAAATACATTTTACAAATTAGGTGGGATATCTATTTATAATTTTATTCAACCACTTTTTTTCATATTTTTATTTGGTTCCCACACTATCATATAATTATTCATTAGTTAAAAATATGTTTTAGGGTAGTTTTTAATCCCTTTCCATGTGATTGGAGTTAATAAATAAGTTGAATAAATAAAGATATTTTTATCACTAACATGTGTATTTTCGAAATATTTTTTTAAAAAAAATCTATATTATATAGTTGATAACTCTCAAATTTTCTAGATTCTAGTATTTTCATTTTGATCTCTTGTTCAAAGAATGTCATAATAAGAGTATTTCTCTCAACCTAAACTAAGATCAATCTTTCACACCTTTCATTATTCATTTTCTTGATCTAATCTTCATGTGTCTAATTTACCTCTAATAAAAATTTACCAAGATATTTTATCCTATTTTATTTCACCAATTATTGAGCATTCATCACAAAAATGAAAAAATTCAGGCATTATTTTTCTACTTTACATTTCATCACTAATGTCTTGGTTGGTAATGTATCTATATTAACATATCTCCTAGTAATTTATTGATAAAGGAGACATATTCCTTCACACAATTATCAGTGATATCCCATGAGATCTCTGTTATTCCATAAGTGGTTTCTTTTGAGTTTCAACATTAATATTATACTCTTCCTCATTGTGCTTCACTAAAACATTGCCTATCTCAATCTTTATTTATACTCTCATTATAATCATATGGATCATTTTCATAAGTATATACTATAAAACATTTATTCTCAAAATCATCATTATAAAATGGATCCCTAAATTTTATTCATTCTATAATTTCATACTCAAGAGACTCAATTCTAGTATTTCATTCTTCAATAAAAACATTTTATTTTCAATCACCTTATCATGATCTTCAATTTTCTATTTGATATCAACTACTTCATTCAAATTTTATTGACTATATGATTTATCTATCGAATATTTCTCAAGGCCTTCAATCTTTTCTACAAGTTTATCCACATATTCAAAATATTATTTCAATAAACCATCAATTCTTAAATTTTTTATTCTTTTAAAGTCTAATTCTTTGAGAGAAAATTCAATCTCCACCTGAAGGTTGAAAACACCCCCAAATTATTTATTTATTTAAATTCATCTTCTTCTATTGAACTTCCATGTTAACTTTTTGATATGAGTAACCCGTAAGAAACTAAAAAAACTAAATCATGTTTTTTATAATAAGGTTGAACACCATTTTAGAACCCTTATACTCTAATACCACTTTTTGTACCCATAGAAAACTTAAGAGTAGAGGGGGTGAATCGAGGTGCATCCCAAATTAAACTATTTATTTTACTTATTTGATTATCTTTCAAGATCTTGAAACCATGTTAATTGGAGTATTATTCAAAATATATTACATTTTATTATAATAAAAAATTTATACATAGATATGCGAGAAAGTAAATCACACATAGAACACATAGATTTAACTTCGTTCACCACAGAGGGATACATAAAAGGAGAACACACTAAATACATGTAAATGTTCCAATGTACACTAAGATACACTAGTTATATTGATTACAAAGAATTTAAATAATCAATCTATTACAAGAGAAATACCTTTAAAATTTTTCTATGTTTAGTTACTACTCACCCATGTTTAATTTCCTCTTATTCACCCCCACACACCACTTTAGTTAAGGATCCTCTATATTTTATTGACTTGTGGGTCTTGTTTAATATATTTAAAATATAATTCTTTGTCTCTTTTTATCATAAAACCCTATATATATATTTGTTCTAGTTTGATGATCATTTGAATGATTTGGTAACTATATATGTATATTCAATACTTCATATTTACATATTACTACCTTGAACAACTAATACCTAATTGATAAAACAATGTCACATAACCTCTATCACATAACTCAGATCATGTAACACTAGGTGCACAATTTCAAGTGTGAGACCCCATGTGTGTAACCCTCGATGTATAAACCATTGTGTGTAACCCTGGTCATGTACACCATAGTACATAACCTTGATAATGTAAACCATGGTGATTAATTATAACTATAACAATTTCTCCCTGAAATCTATGTCGCATGAACTTCTTATTCTCTTCTCTTTTGTGTGAGTTTCTTATACTTAGCTCGTATCATGATGCAGTTTCACATATCTTTGATCACATGACTTTCACAGGGTGAATTTCCCCACATAAAAAAAATTATGGGACCTCTTCTGCTTCATTTGAAACTAGTTACATGATCCACATACATGACCCACATATTCATACTTACTTTAGTCAAGAACTCTTTATAATACTCTATTCATACATACTTTCATGATTAATTATCTCTCTCTAATGACATGAATATAAAAGTATTTATTGGTAATTCCCATTTAATTAACCCTATAAAATTCATTCGATCATCCATTTCACCAACCATAGCAGTATATTATTGTTCAAATCTAGTTATGTGTCGATCGTGTAAAGTCATTTAGCTCATGAAATCATGTGACTTCTTTATGTAAACTCTGTTGTATGACCACAAATGCATGACCATGATTTAATGACCACTTTTCATGACTTATATCTAATGAATTTGTTTAGATCAAGATTATACTATTAAAAAATGACCACCTTCAATAGTGTATCTCTCTTAATGTGATTTGTATGAATCCTTAGAGCATACACAGTCCTCCTATTTAACTTTCCCATAATTGATCATATGAATCTTCCTCATAATCCATTTATGATTATGACAATTCCAATATCTCCTAAAGAAATTTTATTTATGAGACTTATCTTCCTTAGAAAGTATTATTCCCTTCATGTGATACAACTCATGCAATTTGTGTAACCCATTTAAACTTACATTGTCCCATTATCCAGTATGATTTATATGGTCTAATGGATCTCTGAATCATATGAAGTTCATTGAATCTCATTCATGTGATCCTTTTGGATTAATGTGATCACATGACCCTTAAGGATTTACACATTTAAATATCACATGCTTTAATTAATATTCTGGGCACACACAATACTTCAATTCATCTTTGTTTAACACATCAACTTCAAAATTTCACCTTATTTTTGAATTGAGGGATTTCAAATCTCATCACTAAATCCTCATGAATTACACCTCCTATAACCATTACTTTATTGAATTTCCATGAATAAAAATACTCTATCCATATTTCATGATAGATTGATTGAAAAAAATATAGCACAAAACATAGGATTGGGTCTAACATATATATAATAATCAATGATATACCCATAATGCATAAAATATGATTTTGTATCATGAATATCATACAATATGATAATACATAAATATTTAATATGTGGTTATTAATTTAGGTAATATCTCCATTAAACAAAAGTTATAAATAAGATATTCCCTATATGAATCTTCCAAATCCTTCATTCAAAATATAAAACTTAATAAAATTTATAGTCACAACACCATTAGGAGTAGAACTAGTTAGAGTAACTCATAAATTTTTCCATGTAGAAACCCAGGGTTTTGAGGTATATTTAGATTTTTATTTTTGATATCATTAGGTTTATTTGTATCAATTAAAAATTTATTTATAGGTTTTGGATAAAGGAAGAAGAAGGTATGGTGGGATGTAGGTAGACCTCGCTCGAAATTTTTAGCAGGTGCCACTGGGTACCCAGTGGCAAGGTACCTAGTGGAGGAGGTAGTGGTGGTTCCTTGGGTTTGACACTTGGAGGGTTAATAAGTATTTAATAACACTCATTAAATGTAGGGGTAGATTATATAAACCTCATTTACATTTCCACCATACAATACAAAACCAAAACCATGCATAAACTAAGATGAATAGATTATACCATTTATTGTAGATGGTTGAACGTCCTTCAATCATTCTGGTTGATGAATATCACTAAGGAATGGCCAAATTAATAAAATTTTAGAGGTGGATTAACTAAATCTAAAAAAGTATTGGGTAGGATCATCTACACAACCATGATATACTAGTATCTATTGAAAGATAAAGAAAGAGAAGAAGAGAGATATGACGAGAACTCAATGGAGTTTAGATCCTCCCTGAGCATTTATATAATTTACTTTTTTTTATAAAAAATTAAATTAATTATATAGTTGAAATTATTTTTAACTTATAAGACACTATAATTATCTTGAATTCTATATAATATGAAACACTTATAAATTATAGAAAACATGCAAGATATTTGAAATATAACATTTAACATGTAATGTTTTATTTCCCATGTTAATTATATGATATGATTAACTAATTCCATAACCTCTATAATATCACTCTACCATACACTACAATATAGTTAAAGGTAATTGTGTGATATATCTATATCACACTATACAATATCACCATCCAAGGTATATGATATATCTTAGCTTGATGCATGTTTTATCCTAAAATAACATCATATTATACATTATAATATATCCAAAAAAATATAATGGTGCATAAATAAGTTATGGAATATATATTTTAATATCTAAATATAAATAAATCCTCATTGACCTCACTTCACTTCACATTATATTATTACATATATAATAACATGTGAAAGAATATACAAAACTCCTTTTGTATTTATTCTGAAACACTTTGGGAAAGCATCATCAAATTCACTATGTTTTGCCTCATATGAAATACCTTTTGAGTATCCATACAAAAATCATTTTTGAAAAACATTGAAACACTTTTTGTGAAACTCTTAGAGTTTTGTAAAACTCAATCCTTATACAGACACCCAAAATGCATGACACCATTTTCCATGAATTCTTGATTTCATAAATGTAAGAAAAGAGAGTACTCTAGAAAATCATCAATACTACAGAACTTACAAAGGGATCTAGTTTGATCTTCATCAAACACACACATATATATACATATGTCCACTAAAAGTATCATAAATAATCATTAATTCTCATTTGATACCTTTTTCTAATAAATCATGTAACCATGGGACATACTGTATTTCAATATAATATAACTACTAATATGTTGTTAATTCTTCATGTATAAACTGACTAGGTTAATGAACACATCACATGTAATTCACTATTATAGATTATAAAATTACATTCCCCTCATCCAATAAATAAGTTCACAAAATTTATTATCTTGGTATAGTCATATACTTCTTCAATGTATCTAAATCGAAGAATCAAATTTCAAACTCAACATGCAAGAGGAGAAATTCATTCTTTATTAAGCCTCAAAATATGACATGATCAACAACATACCCAACCACCCCTGATTAACTAATTATCATGTCTTTCATAATAAAGGTATAAAAGTATAAAGGTTCTCATACTATTTATCTTCCCAAGGTTTGTTATAGATGAATACTAGCATGAAACTTAGATCCCTAGTATACGAAATACATAGAATATGGAAATGTATGTAGTATACATAGGGTTAATCCAACATAAAAGATTCATTTTATGCCTCATGGTCATATTTTTTATATCTACATGACATCATACTCACAATGACCTTAATATTTCATCACAACCTATAATACTCAATGACAAACATCAGTTATGGATAGCTCAAAGTTTTACATTGATAGTTTAATTACGATTTCACTTAATGAAATATATTCTTCCAATATTAAGGAATAATAAACTAGAGACTACCTTTGGTATAACAACATAAATTATATATTCTTATGATATTTTAAGAATACTAACAAAACCATCCATAACCATTCATAAAACCACATCCCATTTGATAGGAATATAGTGAGGCCTTATGTTCACTGCACTTTTAAGGTTTTGTTAAACTCATTACATCTCTATGTAATTCCTACCAAAACTCAATGTGACATTCTGATAAAATCCTTTTACTAAACCACTTTAGTGAGTAAAATTAATAAATAATTTTTTTTGAGTAACGGTGAGACTTTGGAACCATATTTTTAATTTTAACTCTTTTGAATGTTGTATTCATACTCCTTTACTTCACAACATCCAAGGTCACAATGTTAATAACTTCAATTTTTATATTAAACTATTTAAATGTTAGTCATCTTAATAATTATCATAACTTTTCCATTAAATTTTTCCTTTGAGATAATTTGGTTACTAATGTAACTCTTTAAATTATTCTTTACCAATGCATCCTAAACACTTTTAGGATATAAAGTGATTTAAACTTTTCTATAATAACTAAATATAACTCTTTACATTTCTCTTTCCCAATATAATCAAATCTTTTTAAGATATTGAATATAATTAAATTTGAATTTTGACCATTATAATCCTTCATTTGTTGTACTAAAACTTCTCTAAGTTCAAACATACTCCCACTAGCCACTTAGAAACTATATTCTCCTTAGAAAAACTTTCTAAGATATAAAAACTCCTTGGTGTTATGAAATAACACTTATTTTATCTTAGTGTGAATAATTAATAAATAAACTAGACTATTATTATCATATATGGCGTTCTATGTGATTAGAGTATTATTTTATAAATAAGACTTTATTATTTAAAATATTCCTATGTTGGGTGGTGGGAACTCATTCCCTCACATTTTAACTGATCTTCAAGACAAACTCATTTATCCTAGATAAAAACCATCTACCCTTATATTTTTCTCAAACATGATATATAACTTAATTAATCATAAACCATTTTTATCAAATTAAACCACTCACATTGTTCATAATAACACTGTCAAAAAAACATCTCTTATTATATAAGAAAAATAATATGAAAATACACATCTTTTATTTGGATCTATGTAAGCTAATTATAATCTTTTTTATTCAAAATATTCAGGAATTTATCGACCCTTAGCTATATATATTTAATAAAAACTAAAAGATCCATAAATTATTACCATCATTATAGCTCATATATATTTACTATAGTTATACAATGTACATTTAATATCATATAACCTTCAATAATCAATGAATTGATTATATAAAATTAATACCTGACATGGAATATTCATAGAGTTTCATGATCCCCTTATGGTATTCTAGTAAATTATATCGTATTGAACCAGTATCCTACCTTCCTAAAATATACTTTAGGTTTCAATGACCAAGAAATATTATTAGTAAAATTAAATATTATAATTCTAGATTAAATATTTACCCCATTTTTCTAACAAAACAATCCTAGACCCTAGACATCACATGACTAGCTCATCTATTTTTGAAAAATCAAATAAATAGGGTAAAATTTTATTAAACTAATTAAAAATATCAAAATAAAACAAACAATGATTATATAATGAATTCTATAACTAGAAAAATACTTAAAGGAATTCTCCATTCACACCAAGTCATAAACTCACTCAATCATATTATATATATGAGTGAACACTTCATTTCTTTTGTTTATATTACATTTAATTATTTCAATACCTTAACTAAATTCATTTATTTGTTTAGTGGGCGTATAAATTCAATTTTTGATCAATTTTAAACTTTTGTTACTAAGAAATATCCTTTCCCTAACACATATAATGTTTTTTTTAAACTTATTCTGATTTTTCAATACAATTCTAGGAATTTTCTTAAATAAAGATTTTCTTTTATTTAGTATTGATATCAAGGTTATGTTTGATGATAATGATGTTATTTACCTAAAACTGAATCATTTTATTATATGATTATCATGTTTAAATATAATTTAATAACTAATTTTATTAAATGTTCTCCCACTAAAATGATGAGCCATTTTAAATTACATTATATCCATTATTGGGACGAGATCTATATTTCACTAAGTAATGACCCTAATTTGTAATTAACCTCATCACTCGAGAAATTTAGTCATAAAACCAAACCAATCCTATCAATTATTAATCTTGGATGGTTGATAAGAGAACTATTTACCCAATTCACTGTATGGATACACTCACCACTATTTCATTGATATCAAAACTCTTATGGTTTCCCAAATCACTATAAAATGAAGAATATTCTAAAAAAAAGATACCTAAATCATTGGATCACATCATTAATTTCATACCTTACATTAGATGATCCATAGACACTCTACTTTGGCATTAACCTGCCCACTAGGACGATCAAGGCCTTAATAGTTGTTTGATTTTGTAGGAATTTAACACTTAATATTTTCAAAAGGGATTTAATCTCACCATGTTATATCTTGTATTCCATTAACATATATTCTTACTTATAATAAATTATTTAAGAATCCTTATTAATTCAAAAAAAATACAGTCAAATCATATTGATATAACTCTTTACACAACTCATGAATGACAGAGAGTTAATAAAAAAATCCATTATCATACCAAGTAGGTAATTCCTTAGATGCATGTATGAAATTTTAAATCCACAGTTTAAACTAATTTAAACTAAAGACTACATCACAATTTATAATATAACAATTATATTGATCTATTATAATAGGTAATAAATATATATATATATGAACAATTCCTAAATTTATAAATGAGATAAACATTTTATGAATAATTCATAAATAAATTTAAAACACTTTATAATTTTCATGTGGATAAACATGACTAGTCTATTTGTATCCAATATAAACTTTCCATATTATTATTTTCATATTTTGAAAATTAACCTTTTATTATTCTCATTTATAAGGAATTTTAACTTAAATATATGATATCTAATTTAAAAACATTATATTTATAAACTATTGATACATTATATAAACATTTAGAATATCATATAATTAATATTTAAACCTTGATCATAAAATTTTTCAAAACACTTTTTGAAAGGGTATAGAAAATTTCTGAAATAAGGATTTTGATTTTAAAAAATTAAAATCAATAATTATGAACAATTAATAATTTAATATAAAATCCTATTATATTTTTCCTTATTTTGAAATGTTTACACTCTTTAAAAGTTATCTTATAATTTTTATATAATCCATTTATATCAAAATTATAATATAACTTCAATGTTATTTTACATTAACATTTAATATTATGGACATTTAATTATTAGATGCTTCATAAATATTTAACAATTGGTTATAAAAAATTATAATTAACTAATTTATAAACATTTTAAAATTTTTATACTCAATTCTTATCGGAAAATTTAGAAAAATAATATTTTTACAGATATCATATTTCATAATATTAGCTATATCATAATTATTGATTTATAAGTTGTGGTGCATAAAACCCCTTTGGTACTATCAATTTTATTTGAAGATAGTTTATTCGTCTTGAGATATAACCTTTCATGCCTATGAATAATAATTTATGATATAAATCATATCTCTAATATGATATGATGGTCTATTTTCATCATATAAAATAATAGAATTTATTAGTGTCATAGGTAATAACACCCCACATCATAGGTTACGATATGTGTAAAACCGTAGGTTTATACTGGATAACATGGTATGATATTTCATATCATTTGATGCAACCCATTCAAATATTATGACATCTTATGTCATAAAACCATCTACATAACAAATAATATATCAGGTATTAAGATATCTTATATCAAATGAATAACCATAGAACATATTTTATATAGTTTTTTATGATATCTAGTATAATATCTGATTTTATTATTTTTGAAAATTGGTATAAGAAGGAATCATGAATTTTCTCTGATACCACAGATGGGTTTTTAAGGATTGAATAACACTTATTCAATGTAGTGGATGATAGTAAAAAATTGAATTCCAAGATCACCATGTTGTAAAAAATTTAAACCATGTAGTATCTAAAATAAAGAACATGTGATTTTCTCCATAAATGGTTGAACCACCTTTTTCAATAACAGTGGTTGATCAAAATAACTGAGGAACAACCAAAAAAAAATTCTCTCTAGGTTTCATCCATGGATTGATTAAATAACCTAACTGTTTCATGGGATCCTTCATGCATCCATGATTTATAGTATCTCTCATAATACAATGAAGGAGTAGAATTGATCTTTGTGAAGAACTTATTAGATATTAGGTAATGATCACTAAAATATTTCATTGGTTTCTTCATTCATAGGCCTTGAGGATTCACCTTGAGGCTCTAAATAATTTTCATGAAGGTTATAAAATGTTCATGTAATATTATTTTTACAACTCATTCTAACCTCTCGACCAATATAATTCTCCTAAACATTCCATAATATGAAACATTTATTAATAATAGCTAATGTATAATATATTTGAATGTGAATTTTTAACATTCCACTATTCATGTTAATTGTATAATATAATTAAAAAAATTTCATAACCTATATGATATCACTCTACCATACAGTACAACATATCTAAAGGTAGTGGTGGGATATATCTATATTGCTTCATACAATATCATCATCCAAGGAATACAATATTCCTTAGCTTGAAGCATGTTTTAACCAATGGAATTCTCTTATTTTACTTTATTATATATGAAAAAATATATTATGGTTTACAATGGCTTTAGGGCATATCTTATTCACTATTGAGTATCTAATGGCTATATAATAATTAATTAGTAGTATTATGGGGAGTTTTTTAATAAATATGATCATTATGGTTATTTTATAATCATAAAATTTGGATTGAGTTCCATATTTTCCATTTCCATAAGGCTATTTTAATAGAAATATCACCCTATAACATCTCTATTTCCCTTTCTACATTTAATTAGTAATTTATCCTTTATTTCTTGAGAAAATTGTGATTCATTGGTGATGTTGGCTTCATCTTGGGGAGATATTCAAAATCCATCTCTTCTTATTAAAAAAAATTATGTGTTTATTTTTAATTAATTATAAGTATTCTTTTATACTTTCAGTTTGATGATTTTATGTATTCTTTATGCGCTATTAAGAATTGAGCCTTCCCTCTTGGTGCTTATAGATCACCCAATGTGAGGTAGGTGACCCTTTATGCTATTTAAAATTTGATTGTATGGTTTTATATAAGATGTGTACATATATTATATTTTAATGATTTATTTGAAAATAATATTGTGAGAATTATGATCTATTTATTGGGAATGATTTAACAAGAATTGGTATTTTTTATAAATTTATTTGGATCTTGAAATGTGAAATAATAATTTAAATCGTGAATTAAATCATGAATTTTATGTAACAATTAATCATGGAATTAATGATCAAAATTTAATGGCTGAAATTGATGTTTTAATATTGATTTTATGAGATAGGAAATTATTTTTTTCTATGAAAAATCATATTATAAATGTATGAATTTTAGTGAATTTATATGAAATAATTAATTGATGTTATGAGTGTTTTTATTGGGGATTAACTATTTTAATTATTGTATTTTCTTGTGAAAGTAATTTTATAAGGGTAGAAAACTCATTTAAATGAACTAAACAACTAGTTATGTGTTTTGATGATTTTTATGATGAAAATATTTAGATATAAAGTTATTTTTAATTTTTATAAGTTGATATTTGATGTTGTAAAGTGATAAATAAAGGGAAAATGATTGCATAATAATTTTTTGAATTAGATGTCAGTTTATATGGCTTAAAATGAGGATTTTTTGTGAATTTTACTTAATGGAAATCATGTATTAAAGTATATGAGAAACTTTTGAATTAAGGGTATTTTCATTTTATATAAAATGAGTTTGTTATTCATGTTGGATAATTGGGGGATGATTTATAGAATTTTGGGTTAAAAATAAGGTTGTATTTAGGATATTTTGATATAAAAATTTTCTAAATGTTCCATGAATTTGGTCACTTGAAGGTAGCCTTGTGTTAGGCTATCAGGTAAAAAAATTATTTGTGAGATATGTGTTTATCTAGGACATATACTAAGCTTATAGATTTATGAGATTCTATGCATTTTAAATTAAATGCTTATGAGGCATGTTTTTGAATACTTTTTTCCATGATTAATATCAATGATTATATAGGCTTTGGACGAAGTATGTATGAGACTATTTTGAAGACATGGTTAACACACAATAATTTAATTACATGATGAAAATAACATTGTTAAATAATTTAAAATATTTACACCTTCTACATATAATCATGTTAAAATCCATTCTATGTCTATGGATATAGTTGTTTCTACTAAGGATTTATTCTCAATTTCTATAAATATAGAACTCTTGTTCTTTCAACTTATATACACAATGAAAAAATTAAATGAAATAGGCCTCAATAGCTAGTATTTTATGTTTGGAGGAATATTAGAGTAGTTTATTCATTCATTTAGAGTCATAGAGAGGTGTTTTTAAAAATTTATTTTGTTACTCTTTCATGTTATTTTTTATATTCTTTAGTACTAGAGTTTTATTTTCTTGTAATGTCTAGATATTTGACTCAAGTGAGCATTTATAGGATATTGAATAAAATTTATTGGGTATGTTATTATTATTTTTTACAGACTATATTTTTTTGAATTTTTTATTTTGGTTTTCTTGATATTATGAACCATTAGGGGCTAAATAACCATATTAACAGAATATTTAGACTCTCATCGCTAGTCACCAATATTTGGTGATTGGGGACCAAACTTGAGACCATGCAATTTTTTTCCATGGTATCATATTCATATCATGGTGATACATTACCAAATTGTTCCATATCTAATTATTTTGAAGGTTCTTGATATTTTTTTGGTTGGTAATTTGTAGATTGGGATTTGGGACTTGGAATGGAATATATGTGTGGGTGTGTGTCTTGAACAACAATAGTATAAGTCTTTATTTCTAGGGATTCTTGTGATTCTTTGTGTGATATTTAAAAATATGGTTTTATGGTATAAAATTAACTCTATTTAGGGGTGACTAGTGAATTATTCATGCATTATTTTGGCTTATAGAATCATGTTATATGAGTTATCATATTTTTATGATTTATTAGTGCTCATAGTTTTATTAAATGATTGATTATTATTAAATTAATTGGTATTTTTCTTGATTATGTTATTAATAATGGATCAATTAGATAAAATATATGAATCGAAATTAATAATTTAATGTAATTGGTTGATTTAAAAAATCACTTTATCATTATGTGTAGGAAGTGATGTAGTGTGTGTTTATCTCCTAGAAATTTTGTTATTAATTCATAACTAGTGTATTGATTTTTATAAGCTTATATCACTAAAGAAGTATATTAATGAAGATATTAGGATTGAGGTTGAGAAGTTTAATTAAAATAAGGTATATATATAAGGGAATCTAATAATTTCCCTATTGTGGGTGAGATGGAGACTCCAATGGAGAATAAGATCATTGAGAGTTTACTAATGTTGATTCTAAATATGGAACGGAAACCAACTCATGACTTAGGGGTGGAGTCTGAAGTGGTTCAAGTTTTTTTAGTATAATATTCCACTATATTAAGAGAATATATTATGAATCAAGGATTTGAGGATTGGTTGGAGGGAATAAAATGAATATTTTATCTAATCAATGCATATGGGAGGAAGAAAGTTAATTTTTCTATATTTATTTTTAAAGGAATAGATCTAAGCTAGTGGGATATCTTAATCTAAGAAAAGTGGATTGAGGGATTATCATGGGATAATTTCTAGGATCTTTAATTTAATATTTTTTATCCCAATAATACAAGGATTAATAGAGGTCAAGATTATATAGAGTAGGATTATGGGAATATATATGTTCTTTATTACTCCTATTAGTTTATAGATTTTCTTCAATTTTATATGGACGTGGGAGCCATTGAAACTTAAAAATCTCATTAATCTGATTATAGGATATAATTAGAGATTTTATGAATGGTTTTCCTTTTTATTTACCTACTTTTATGAAAGTGTTAAACAAGGATCTCTTAAAACATAAGTATTTTGAGAAATTAAAGAAGGTTGTAGTGGGAGAGGGTGGATCTTGGAGTGGTAAGAATAGAAAGGGAGATGAATATCATCAGGATGGTATATAATCAGGTTGATATAGGAGAAATTTTTATCTTTTTATTCTAGAGGTATAGATCTATTAGAATGCTATCAGTTTGAAAAAAGAGGCCAAACCTAATCTGTTTTGTATTATAGTGAGCCAATGGAGTATAAATATTATGAAAAATTACTATATCTTTAGAAGTTATATTGTAAGGAATCTCAATGTAGTATAGGTTGTGATTTAGCTTCTACTTTGAAATATCTTGCATGGGATATTGTAATTTTATAGAGTTTTACTTGAATTTTATCTAGGAGGTTCATTAATAAAGTTTATAAAATTTATTAGAGATATGTTTAGGGAAGAGATATTATATGGGGGAGTTAGATTAACCAAGGTAGGGTTGAGGTGCAGAGTCTAGTTAGATTTTTATATTGAGAAGATGACAATGTATATTTGTGATAAATCTTCCATGTTTTGAGGTAGGATACTGGATACCTATAACATGGACATTGTGTTATTTTATTCTAGTTATTCTCACTCTTTTATGCCTATTTTTTTGGTATTTGACTTGTATTTGATTACTAAGTTTTTATGTAGACTTTTAACTAGGACTACCCCATTGGGAAGTGGAGGATCCCAACAGATGATGCCCAGCTTGTGTCATTGATATATTTTTTGGATATAATCACATTTTCAATTTATTTATTCTAAAGATAAAAGGTTTTTATGCAATTATTAAGATGGAATTTTCATCACATTTTTAGGTGAATATCAATTTTTACTAAAGGTGAGTGGCACTCTATCCTTTGGGTGATGAATCTTATGTATTTATAGGGTAATATGACTATCATTTCCATTTATCTAGCTATGATAAAAGATAAAAAGGTTATCACATTATGTGGGATAGTTATTTGCTTAGTTAGGGGATATAATAGTGTTTCTTTTCCTCATGTGGTCAGTATGTGTTTCCTAAATATTTTATACTATTACCATAAAATAGGGAGTTATAGTTTTTGATTAACTTGGTACCATGTCCTAAGATGATCACTATACATTATTATCATCTAGATCTAGTAGAGATCAAAGAGTTAAATAATTAGTTGGAATATCTTGAATATATTAGATTCATTGGGAAGATTGTGTCTTAGTGGACTGATCTTGTTCTTTTTTCCAAAAAGGTGGATGAAAGTTTTTTATTATGTAAGGACTATCATATATCGAAAAATGTTACCATTAAGAATAAAAATTATTTTCCATATATCAATGATTTATTCTATTAGTATAGAGTAATATTGTATTTTATAAATATTTTCCATTGATTATTTTTTCATTAATTGAGGGTGTAGGCTAAATATGTACCAAATACATCCTTTAATACATGTTACGACTATTTATAATTCTTGATGATATCATTCAGGATGATGAATATACCAAATGTGTTTATAGATTTGATAATTCAAGTTTTTCATCCCTATTTGGATTAATTTAGACAATTTTTATTGACGATATATTAACGTAATCATGATACTATGATGGGCATAGTGAACATTTAGATATTTTACTAGAAACATTAGGAACATATTTATTTTATGATAAGATATAGAAGTTTAATTTTTTGGATATAAGAGGTGAACACTCATGGGCATGTTATCTTAGAATATGGGATATGAATGGATCCTTAGAAATTATTCATTATGATGTATTGAGAAATTCATAATAATGACTTTAGGATCTATATTTTATTAGGAATCTTAGATTATTACCATCAATTCATTCAGGACTTATCTCATTAATCTATCACTATTATAGTGTTGAATAGTAAAGGAGTGAGGTTTTAGTGGGATAATAAATGAATGGGATTTTAATATAAGGCTCTATCCTTAAAAAATTTCTTATTCTTGAGTTAAATAAAGAATTAATATTGAGTATATTTTCAGGTATAATGTTTTATAGAATTAGGCCAAAACTATTATATAACATCTAAAATGTTATAAAGTAGACACTTCTACTCAGAATCCATTTTTTATAATATAAAAACTCTTAAAAGAAAAAAAAATTATTTTATTGATATAAATATTCTTGAATTCTTCCTTTCTTTTACCCTTACTTATACCCTTTGAAAAAAAATTCAAAAAAACCTGGGATGAGCATAAAAATCTCAGTTAGGGTTATAAAATAAATAAAGAAAACATTAGTCTATCAATACATATAAATCAATGAAATCCGTATTTTCAATAATAAAACATAATATCTTTAACATACCTCACAAAATCATAAGATTTGTGAATATCTTGAAGAAATCATAAATCATAAAGGGAACTTGGGGCATCCATATCATACTTACATTGTAGCTTTCATAGCTACATAGGAAGTCACGTTTGGAATACCCATCATAATATATTCCTTAAATCTCTTAGGAGAAATATTAACGTTTTCCTCCATCACATTACCCAAAATATTAGAGAGATATCTTGGGCACACTCTCCCTTGGTTTATCACAGAACCACCCATAGGCGTAAATAATGCCCAAGAACCATAACATAACCATAACACATGAACTAGCATAAAGGAAAGATAACATTTCCACATTGCAATCACAATATAAAATTTCAATATATTGACATAATCAATCAATTCTAAAAACCATTTTCAATACCAAAATACATAAAAATATCATATGGTATTTAGTTTCCTCTTAAAAACATTAAGGAATCCTAATATCATAAAATGCTCATGGTGGCGGAAAGGTTTTTGTCACCATATAAGTTAAAAAGAAACAATATTTTTGTTGTTTAAAAAAAACTCTTCAAAGAAAAAAAGATTCCATTTGAATAAAAGTAAAATAAAATAGGGTTTATTATACATCGTATAAAATAATGTCATTTATTAATCGAAGTATGCCTCAATGAAGGAAGATTGAGACAAAGTCCATTATGAAAATTTGGCAGTCTAATGGCGTTAATTGAAAATTCAGAAAATGAGTTGATGGGATAGAAAAGGATCTCTCATAACTTGTATATATAATTTACAATAATAAGTAAATATAATAACATATCCAAACATAATAAAATGTAACTTAAAAGACATAACATAAAGAACACTTTGATTAAAAGGGGAGGGTGAAAGGTTCCCTTACCTCGTGTACGACTTGACTCGTTCGTTCTTTAATTTCCTAAATAATAAAAATAAGTTAATTTATACTTGCTTTAGAAAATTTTTGAAGTCTATTATTCCTTTTATATCACTTATTACATTCTATAACAATTATTTAATTACTTGAGTTCATATCGGTCATTTTGTTGATGTTCGGAACATGAGTCAAAAATGAACTTCTTATAATTACAAGTTGTCCATGTGGTCAAAAGTACATTATATCCAAAATGATATTCATGATATAGATATCATATATATAATATATATCCTGTATATATGTATTTATAATTTTCCATATCATTTGGAGATAAGAAATAAAATGCATCATTCAAGGAGACGGTAAGTCGTACGTACGCATGAACTCTACTTCCAGTTTTATTTCATATTTAAAGGAATGAAAACTTAATGATACATAGGTATGTTATAATTATAGTATAATATCATATTTTATATATGTTACATAAGTTCATTAATACCATATTTTATACGTTCCATGTATGGCATGAACAACTCAGATCACCTTGATGGGGTGGTAGTCAGTACTTCCTCAAATGAAATTATCATATTTACCTATTATGGAAACCATAAGGTATGATATAAATGAAAAATAAAGAAATATATAGACAATATAAATATAATATATATCTCATATAAATACATTTCCATCATAATGGACACCATGATATGCGGTAGGATATAATTGAACAATCATCGTTTCGTGAGGCAGTAGTTTGTCGCCCACAGAAATAGTATATTTGTATCCATTAGATGGAGGTGTGTGGAAGTGTAGTTAGAATAATTATAATAAAAAAACTAATATATTTAGTATACTGTTGTTGTTATGAAATAAAATAATAATAATAGAATAGGTAGTGAAGAAGTTAAATAAAAGAAGAGAAATTGAGGGAAGACGTTACCTCTAAATCGAGTAACTCCCTTTGGTGTGAACCAAAAGCCTTTCTGGAAGTGCCCTCTACCTAAGGTGAGGATTATAAGAGAAATAGTGGGATGTTTATAGATTATTTTTAAAGATTTTGGATGATCCAAGGGGCTTTATAGGAGTAATTAAATGGGTTGGGTGAAGCCCTTTTATAAGAGCGAGGAGGTACTATTTAAGAGGGTCTAGAAATATTATTTTATTATAATTTTATTTTTAGTTTATAAAGTCTATAAAGTTAGTTAAGTCAAATATAATATGAGTATGGATCTAAATACTCTCAATAAATAAGTTTTAGACAACTTCTGATCACAAATTTAACCTTATCTTTTATCTTTAACCCTTAGTTAACTAATTTAACTTTTACCATGTCTTTGTTGGATCGAATAGTCGATATAAAAGTCTATTAGATGGAACAATACAAGAGGGGGGGTGAATTGTAGGTTTAAAAACCTAACTTAAACTAATACAAATACAAACACCCACAATTGTATTGAATGTAAAAGGTATGATGTATTGTAATACTATTGTAAAGCATAACAATTGTATTCAAGGTAAACACAATAATCAGAGTAATACAAATATGAATGATTCTACCTTAAAGCGTATAGAACCAATCAATACAATATGTAAAGGAATGATTGTAATTGAAACAATTACAATTGAATATGTAAAGAAAAAAGGAAACGATACAATCCTTTTCTAATACAAACAGCGGAAATGTAAAAGTAATACAATTCTTTTAACCCAAAGAGAAGGGTTATCCTTTCACCTAGGATAAAAAGGTCTGTCTCACCAACACCTTGGTGAGCCCTCGATACGATGATCGGCACGTCTGTCTGCCTATCCTCGACAGCCCTCGATACGATGATCGGCTCGTCTGTCTGCCTATCCCCGGCAGCCCTCGATACGATGATCGGCTCGTCTGTCTGCCTATCCCCGGCAGCCCTCGATTTTGCAGGTAATCGGCACCTCTGTCTTTCAATTACTTGAAAGCCCTCGATACGATGATCGGACGCACAAGGCTGATGAGAGAAGTCACAGTGTCTCTCTCTAGAATCTTCGTAGTTCACAGAGTCTCTTCGTTCATCAGTATCTTCTCAGCTTCAAATGACCTCCTATTTATAGGCCTCGGGTTCCAACGGTCATATTGCCTCCAACGGTCATATTGAAACAGAAAGCACGACATCTTTTTGATTAGTACATAACTAACTCAACGACATCGTTTTGTTAGGACAAGAGATATATAGAAATGTAAAACATGAGTATGATTCATATGCAGAGAGAGTTTTTAGACAAAGTACCAAAACAAATAATGATCATCTGAATAGCAGTCAGTACGATACGATCGACAGAGTCAGTACGATACGTTTGACAGAGTCAGTACGATACGTTTGACAGAGTCAGTACGATACGTTTTGGTCGGTACGATCAACATCGTACGATACGATAAACATGATAAAAGACAATTTGTTATTTTCAAACATATGATATAATACATTTGAGATTTCCAAAACATGACAGAATATATTTGTGATTTCCAAAACATGATGTAAAATCCAAAAGAAGACTTTTGTCTTAACAATCTCCCCCTTTTTGGAAAGCACAAACACACACAGTAAATGAAACAAGAAATACTTATCTCCCCCTGAGTTATTGAAAACTCTTCTGAATAAGAAATTGAATACAACTAACTCCCCCTTAGGTATTGACTTTCCTAAGGATTGTATTCATAGATTTTCCTTAAGAGCATTGTAATGCATTCTCCCCCTTTGTAAAACAATCTTTGCTTTGTAAAAAATTCTCCCCCTTTGTGATTTACAAAAAGAAAGGAGTAATTTCGAATTGTCTGAAAGAGTTAGTGAAGTAAAACAAGACAATGGATAAAAGAGAGAATTATAAGAGTTATTACAACACAAACAAGTTTCAAAAGAAACAAATACAACAATCATTTCTCTCTTTCCTTCTCCTTCTTTATCAGCTCATGAAGCACGGCTTTCATCTTCTTGATCTCCTTCTTGTCTTCAGAAATTGATTCACCTTGAGTTTTGAGAAGCTCCTGTTGATCCGCAAAAATCTGATCTTGATTTCTGATGGTTTCCTCCTGGACTCTGATTACCTCTTCAAGAGTATCAATTCTGTTTTGCAGAGTCTTGTTATCCTTGGATAACTCAGAATTTTGTTTCTTCAGTAAAACCATTTCATCTTTGAAAGATGAAACCTTCGAGAATTCATATTTTAAAGCATTCATCCTCTCTTGCAAATCTTTCACTGAAGGAACATCGGCTCTTTGAGAAGATAAAAGATTCAGCCTTTCAACCGTTTCTTTATCAAGCTTGTTGAAAGCAATTGCAAGATCATTTGATAACCTTCTTATATCTTCAATAGCAACTTCATGGTCATTGATTGAGCTCTCTGTTTTGTACGACCACTTAGTCATCTTATTACATGCCTTCCTATGAACAACTGAGCTTTCTGAAAGAACTTTCAAATCGGCTTCTACAGATAAAACTTTCTTCCTCAATTCTTTCACAGATCCAAACTTCTTTCTCTGATTTTCAGTAATAAAGTCAATCTTTCCTTCCAGCCTCGGGAAATAAGGAATAGTTTTCTCCATTCTCCTCAAAACATGAACAATGTAATCACTCTTCTTGAGAGAGATTGTATGCTCTGAATCGGTATCATCATCGTACGATGCTAGTTGATATGATCTGCTTGATTCCACAACAGGTTGTTTCCCTTTCGCTTTTACTTTCTGCTTCCTTTCTTCTTCTACTTTATCACTGATGACAACAACTTTATCAGACTGAGAATATTGAGCATCTTCCTTTTCTTTAGATGACATCCTGTCCGGTGATCTTTCCTGATCGGCATGAGGAGTTTGTTGAACTCCTTCGCTCAGCTTTTGAAGCGATTCCTCTTTACTTTTCTTTGAACTTTGAAGATATTCTAAAAGAAAATCTCCTTCTTCTTCTTCCACTTCTTCCATCACTTGTTTCCCTTTCTCTTTCTCAGGCAGACTCTGTACGATGGGCTCTTGATGTACTTCCACAGTTAGTTGAGCACTGGCATCTTCAACTGCTTTCAAGACTTTAGAGATATCAAAGTCCTGAGCCTTTCTTTTCAAAAGAGTCTTATTTTTCTTTTCAGCTTGAAGGGTTTCTTCTACCCTTATCCTTTCTGCAAAGGCCTCAGCAGGATCAAGTCCAAATTTCGGATCACCCTCTTTTCTCTGTTCCTTGTCCTTTCTCCACTTTGCAACAACTTCTTTACTGTACCTCGGCTTCTTCTTCGGCTTTGAACTAGTCTGCGGATCAGACTTTCGAGTAACACCAGCCGATTGATTGTCCTTGGCTGGCATAGGTGCCGATTGATTTTCAGGCAATTCAGCTTCTACATCTCTGACAAAAAGTTTTGAATTTGAATCAAAACAAACATTCAGCTTTTTCATCGTACTCTTATTAATCAAAGACGGCCACAAATCCATAGGTTCTCCTTTCAAAGGAATGTTACAAAACTTCATACTCTCAAGAATGAATTTTGTGAGGATGGCTGGATACATTATTATCTGGGATTTAATCCCTCCTTTCTTGACATTCTTGATTGTTTCAAAAATATATCCCATGAGATTTACCTTCCTCATATTCACAAGGTAGTCAAGCATAAAGACATCAGAAACTTTAAGGGTTTCTCTATCCCCTTTCCTTGGAACAAGGAAACCTTTCATCCATAGAGTGACAAACCTATTGTCCGGTGAAAGATGATAAACTTTCCTCTTTCCCTCATTAACAACAAACAAAGACTTTTCAGCATTTTCTCTATTGAAAGTACCAACTTCCTCTGGAAGTTTGTGAGATGGACAGAATGCATCACCTTCTATAGAAACATTTAGAAAATGCGCCGCTTGTTTCACAGACATAGATAACTTTCTATCGTACACAGCGAAGTTAATATTCATATCCTTGTCAAAAGAAACGGTTTTGTAGAATTGACACACTTCATCAAACAGAACTGGATCTTGAGTATCAGGCTTTTCCACACAGAGATGTTCCCATCCTTGAAACAAAATAATCCTCTTGATTGTAGAATCGTACGTATCAAAGAATTCTCGGGATACTAACCTTTCTCTGTGAAAGTCTTTCTCTGTAAAGGTCTTTGAAGACATTTCAGCGGGAGTGTTGGCAGAAGATTGAGACATAAAGATGATGCCGATTGAGAAGATCGTACGATTGATTATAGCCGGTTGAGCAGAGCTTCGCCTCAATTCCTGGACAAACGATGTGGGTTTGGGGAGGGGAGGGGGGTATTTATAGGCAATAAAAAGATGACTGTTGATCTTCTACGGTCAGGATTAAAGAAAAGCAGATCAACGGTTAGAAATAAAAATAAAAAAAAATTATAAAAAATGAAAAAGAATACCTGTCGAAGATCGTAAGGTGATTGCTGGTTTTGGTGACATTACGATGGAAAACAATCTCAATACTATCATCGGTCGATTCAAAATTTATTGAATGATACGATGGAAAAGAATTTCAATACCATCATCGGTCGATTCAAAAATTATTGAATGATACGATGGAAAAGAATTTCAATACCATCATCGGTCGATTCAAAAATTATTGAATGATACGATGGAAAAGAATTTGAATACTATCATCGGTCGATTCAAAAAAAATTTGAATGATACGATGGAAAAGAATTTGAATACTATCATCGGTCGATTCAAAAAAAATTTGAATGGTACGATGGAAAAGAATCTCAATACGATAAACAGAAAAATTAAAATGGTCAATACGATAAACAGAAAAATTGAAATGGTCAATACGATAAACAGAAAAATTGAAATGGTCAATACGATAAACAGAAAAATTGAAATGGTCAATACGATAAACAGAAAGAAACATATAAAAATAGAGTAAATATTTAAAGATCAGAAACATAAAGACATAAAGAAATGTCCTCCCCCTTTCTACGAGGAGTTTCTTACTATAAGGAGAGATTTAAAACAGGAAGTAGATATGAATGATTATTTTAATGTAATCATTCCTAGCTTCTGTTTTATAAATTCAAATCTATCGGAAGGTAAAGGTTTTGTAAAAATGTCAGCAAGTTGTTCTTGCGTTCCGATGAATTGTAAAACAATATCTCCTTTTTGTGTGTGATCCCTAAGAAAGTGATGCCTAACATCTATGTGTTTTGCACGAGAGTGATGTGCTGGGTTTTTACTAAGAGCTATGGCACTTGTATTATCACAAAGAATTTGAGTTTTGGAGAAACTCAAACCATAGTCAGTGAGTGTGTGCTGCATCCACAATACTTGAGCACAGCAACTTCCAGCTGCTACATATTCAGCTTCAGCAGTGGAGAGTGATACCGAGTGTTGTTTCTTGCAGGACCAAGAAACCAAAGAATCTCCTAAGAAATGACATGTTCCAGATGTACTTTTTCTATCCATTCTACAACCACCAAAGTCAGCATCTGAAAAACTTTTTAAAACAAATTCATTTCCAGAAGAGTAAAAAAGTCCTAAATCCATAGTGTCTTTTAAATACCGAAAGATTCTCTTTACGGCTTTTAAGTGAGACTCTTTTGGATTAGATTGATATCTTGCACATAAGCATACAGAAAACATCAAGTCGGGTCGACTAGCTGTCAAGTATAGCAAACTCCCTATCATACCTCTAAAAATTGTTTGATCTACTGGTTTCCCAGTTTCATCAAGATCAAGAGTATTTGAGGTACCAATTGGGGTGCTAATACTTTTAGTTTTGTCAAATCCATACTTTTTGAGTAAGTCTTTAATATAATTATGTTGAGATATATAAGTTCCTTCTGGTTTTTGAGAAATTTGAAAACCTAAAAAGAATGTTAACTCACCCATCATACTCATTTCAAACTCAGATTTCATTAAATTTGCAAAAGAATCGGTTAAAGATTTCTGAGTTGATCCAAATATGATGTCATCAACATAGATTTGGACAACCAAAACATTTTTGTTTTCCATTTTGATAAAAAGAGTTGGATCAGCTGTACCTTTTCTATAATTGTTTTGTAAAAGAAATCCTGTAAGTCTATCATACCATGCTCTAGGAGCTTGTTTAAGACCATATAGAGCCTTGGTAAGTTTAAAAACATGATCAGGATGTTTTGGATCTTGAAAACCAGGAGGTTGTTCGACAAAAACTTCTTCTTGAACAAAACCATTTAAAAAAGCACATTTGACGTCCATTTGAAATAGTTTGAAATTGAAATATGCTGCGAAGGCTAATAGAATACGAATAGATTCAAGTCTAGCTACAGGAGCATATGTTTCCTCATAGTCTATTCCCTCTTGTTGATTATAGCCTTTAGCAACAAGTCTTGCTTTGTTCCTTACAATGATTCCATTTTCATCACACTTGTTTCTGAAAACCCATTTTACACCAATTACAGTTGTTTCTTTAGGTTTTTCAACTAAAGTCCAGACTTGATTCCTTTCAAATTCATTTAGTTCATCCTGCATTGCTTTGATCCAATCATCATCACCTAAGGCCTCACTTGGACTTTTAGGTTCAAATTGGGAAAGAAAAGCAAGATGTTCTATTTCATTTCTTAAGGAATTTCTGATCCTTACAGGTTGATTTATATCTCCAATGATGTTATCACTGGGATGATTCCTAAGAAACAATTGATTTGGGTTTTGTAAAACCTGTTCATCAACATATGGTAGAAAATCTTCTGTGGTAAATGTTTCAGGAATACTTTCTTGAACATTTTCCTTATCAGAATGTTCTTCTAATATAGGTTGATAAACATTTTTGGAAAACACATCCGAGGATGTAGGATTGGGTTGGTTGAAAACAAAAGGGTTAGTTTCATCAAATTTTACATGTACTGTTTCTTCAACAGTACAAGTGTTTTTATTGAAAACTCTATAAGCCTTAGAGGTTGTGGAATAGCCTAGAAAGATTCCTTCATCAGATTTTGGTGCAAATTTGTGTAAATTATCTTTTGTGTTCAGAATGAACACCTTGCATCCAAAAACTTTGAAGTAAGAAACTTTAGGTTTTCGGCCAGTCCATAACTCATAAGGAGTTTTATTAAGAAATGGTCTAGTTAAAACACGATTTATAGTATAACAGGCAGTACTAACAGCTTCAGCCCAAAAGTGCTTAGCAATTGAGTATTCACTCAACATGGTTCGAGTCATTTCCTGAAGAATACGATTTCTTCTTTCAACAACCCCATTTTGCTGAGGAGTTCTTGGTGCTGAGAAATTGTGAGTAATACCTTTCTTACTACAAAAAGTTTCAAAATCTGAATTTTGAAATTCACCACCATGATCACTATGAATAGTTATCAATGGTAGGTTTTTCTCATTTTTAACTTGGGCTCTAAAAGTTTTGAAATATAAAAAGGCTTCAGATTTCTTTGTGAGAAAATAGACCCATGTAAAACTAGTAAAGTCATCAACTAAAACAAATACATAGTATTTGCCTCCAATGCTTCCAGATTGTGAAGGACCAAACAAATCCATATGCACAAGCTGTAATGCATTAGAAGTTGAAACTTCATTGATTGGTTTAAAGCTAGTTTTATGTTGCTTGCCATATTGACAAGGATCAAAGACTTTTGAAGAATCATATCTAAGATCCGGTAGCCCTTTTACAAGTCCTTTCTTTGAGAGTTTTCTTAGGTTTCTCAAATTACAGTGTCCTAGTCTCCTATGCCATAGCCACGATTGGTCTTCTATTACACTTAAGCAAGGTAAGTTTTGGTTCCTAAGGTCTTCTAAGTTAATAGTGTAAACATTCTCTTGCCTATGGGCAGATAGAATGAATTCATCCTTGGAATTGTGAACTAGACACTTATCATTTCTAAAATTCACAAGGTAACCTTCATCACATAATTGACTTATGCTGATGAGATTGTGCCTAAGACCTTTTACAAATAAAACATTTGAAATAAGAACTTTTCCAAGAAAAACGATATTACCTATACCAACAATCTTTCCTTGAGCATTATCTCCGAAGGTAACCTTTCCACCTTTTGTTTTGATAACCTTTTCAAAGAAATCTTTGTTTCCAGTCATATGTCGAGAACAACCACTATCCATGTACCAAATGTTCTTATTGGTACACTTCTGATTTTCCTGAAAAAGAAACAATTAGATTTTCGGAATCCAAACTTGTTTGGATCCAGAAGGGTTAGATAAAAGAATTTTAGGAATCCACATTTGTTTTGCAAAATGAGCTTTATGAAATCCTAAGGATTGAGTTTTGTTAAGAGAACAATCTCTTCTCCAATGTCCACCACATTGACACTTGGAACAGAAAATGGTTTTTTGAGGAACAAAATAGTTATTACTAAAAACAGGTTTGGAATAAGTATAACCAAGACCAGAACGATTTCTCAACGGTCTAATTTGAGAATACATCCTATCAAAGTTTTCTTTTCCCTGAGTAAAGTTTGACAAACACTTTTTCAAGGATAAAATCTCTGACTTTAGTTTTAAAACCAAATTCTTGTTTTCTAAAACATTTGAATTTGAACTAGAGTTAGACTCTAATATATCTTTCTTTGAAATAGCAGTTTCAAGATCCTTAGAAAGTTTATCCTTTTCAGATTTAACTTTCTCAAGGGTTTTTAAAATATTTTCAAAATCAGCAGTTTTCTCATCAAGATCTTTAGAAAGATCTGATACCTCTTTAGTCAGAATAGAAATTCTAGAATTTGCTTTTTCAAATCTCTTTTTGAGTTTAGAATTTTCATTTTCAAGTAACTTAGCAAATCTAGAAACTTCTTCAAAAGAAGGTAAAGTATCATCTTCTGATGATGAGGGTTCATCATTTGAAGATTCATAATATCTATTATCAACATAATTTGCATTTAAAGAGACATTTGTAACAGCTTCAGCATTATGTACCTTAGCCATGAGACAATGATCTTCAATTGGTAGTCTGGCTAGAAGTCCAATATTCCTTTGTCCTGATGTCTCATATTCTGAAGAATCATCTGAGGAATCACTACCACTTGCACTCCATGTATCATTTGCTTTCAAGACCTTCTTTGTCTTATAAAACCTTTTCTTGTTTCTTTCAGAGTGTTTCTCTTTTCTATCTTTCCTCTTCAGTAAAGGACAATCAGGCCTTATATGTCCTGTTTTCTTGCATTCATAACAAGTTACCTCTGAATCTTTCCTATCTTTCCTGTCTTTCTTTTTGAATCTATATTGAAAATCTTTCTTTCCCACAATCTTGTTCATCCTCCGAGCAAGATTAGCTAACTCATTATCCGAAAGATTACAATCACTTGAATCAGAAACAACAACTTTCTTGGATTTAGACCTTGTAACCCTTTCAGGTGTTTTGGCTTTAGATGAAAAAGCTACACTTCCATTCCCATTCTTCTTATTGAAATCAGCATCTCTTTTCATTCTTGTCTCGTGCTGTAGAAGAGTTCCAAAGAGTTCATCAAGAGTAATCTGGGAAACTTTTCTATTTTCATCAATAGCTGTTCTTTTTGACTCCCATTCATTTGGCATAATATCTATAATCTTATCAACAAGAGCTTCATCATCAAGACCTTTTTCTCCCATAGATTGTAAGCTGTTGACAATTGTCATAAACCTTTGTTGCACTTTACATACTGGCTCTCCATAAGGAAAAACAAATCCATGATACTCTGCTCGAAGCATTGCTCTCCTTGTTTCTATAACTTTGGATGTACCAAAATGAGTGACTTCTAATTTCTTCCAAATACAGTTGGCTGCTTCACATGAAGATATCTGACTATATATATTCCTGGTCATAGAGCATAATAAAGTATTGCGTACCTTGTAATTCAGTTGATATTCTTGCTTCTCTTGGTTGGTAAAAGTACTAACTTCTTTGTCAGGAATTTTGTAACCCCCAGTAAGCATAATAAAATTGTCTACACCAGTATTGATGACGAAAGTCTTCATACGATCTCTCCAATACTCGTAATCATTCCCATCAAAGATTGGTGGTCTAGAAGGATTCAGATTATCTATTGATCCGATATTCATTCCTGCCATCTAATATAACAAAAACAACGTTTCCACTCCACACGTTAGTGTAGTAGGTATTCAAGATAGTAATAAGAAATAAAGCTAGTAATACAAATCAGTGGAAAACCTCCTCTGATACCAATTTTTGGATCGAATAGTCGATATAAAAGTCTATTAGATGGAACAATACAAGAGGGGGGGTGAATTGTAGGTTTAAAAACCTAACTTAAACTAATACAAATACAAACACCCACAATTGTATTGAATGTAAAAGGTATGATGTATTGTAATACTATTGTAAAGCATAACAATTGTATTCAAGGTAAACACAATAATCAGAGTAATACAAATATGAATGATTCTACCTTAAAGCGTATAGAACCAATCAATACAATATGTAAAGGAATGATTGTAATTGAAACAATTACAATTGAATATGTAAAGAAAAAAGGAAACGATACAATCCTTTTCTAATACAAACAGCGGAAATGTAAAAGTAATACAATTCTTTTAACCCAAAGAGAAGGGTTATCCTTTCACCTAGGATAAAAAGGTCTGTCTCACCAACACCTTGGTGAGCCCTCGATACGATGATCGGCACGTCTGTCTGCCTATCCTCGACAGCCCTCGATACGATGATCGGCTCGTCTGTCTGCCTATCCCCGGCAGCCCTCGATACGATGATCGGCTCGTCTGTCTGCCTATCCCCGGCAGCCCTCGATTTTGCAGGTAATCGGCACCTCTGTCTTTCAATTACTTGAAAGCCCTCGATACGATGATCGGACGCACAAGGCTGATGAGAGAAGTCACAGTGTCTCTCTCTAGAATCTTCGTAGTTCACAGAGTCTCTTCGTTCATCAGTATCTTCTCAGCTTCAAATGACCTCCTATTTATAGGCCTCGGGTTCCAACGGTCATATTGCCTCCAACGGTCATATTGAAACAGAAAGCACGACATCTTTTTGATTAGTACATAACTAACTCAACGACATCGTTTTGTTAGGACAAGAGATATATAGAAATGTAAAACATGAGTATGATTCATATGCAGAGAGAGTTTTTAGACAAAGTACCAAAACAAATAATGATCATCTGAATAGCAGTCAGTACGATACGATCGACAGAGTCAGTACGATACGTTTGACAGAGTCAGTACGATACGTTTGACAGAGTCAGTACGATACGTTTTGGTCGGTACGATCAACATCGTACGATACGATAAACATGATAAAAGACAATTTGTTATTTTCAAACATATGATATAATACATTTGAGATTTCCAAAACATGACAGAATATATTTGTGATTTCCAAAACATGATGTAAAATCCAAAAGAAGACTTTTGTCTTAACAATCTCCCCCTTTTTGGAAAGCACAAACACACACAGTAAATGAAACAAGAAATACTTATCTCCCCCTGAGTTATTGAAAACTCTTCTGAATAAGAAATTGAATACAACTAACTCCCCCTTAGGTATTGACTTTCCTAAGGATTGTATTCATAGATTTTCCTTAAGAGCATTGTAATGCATTCTCCCCCTTTGTAAAACAATCTTTGCTTTGTAAAAAATTCTCCCCCTTTGTGATTTACAAAAAGAAAGGAGTAATTTCGAATTGTCTGAAAGAGTTAGTGAAGTAAAACAAGACAATGGATAAAAGAGAGAATTATAAGAGTTATTACAACACAAACAAGTTTCAAAAGAAACAAATACAACAATCATTTCTCTCTTTCCTTCTCCTTCTTTATCAGCTCATGAAGCACGGCTTTCATCTTCTTGATCTCCTTCTTGTCTTCAGAAATTGATTCACCTTGAGTTTTGAGAAGCTCCTGTTGATCCGCAAAAATCTGATCTTGATTTCTGATGGTTTCCTCCTGGACTCTGATTACCTCTTCAAGAGTATCAATTCTGTTTTGCAGAGTCTTGTTATCCTTGGATAACTCAGAATTTTGTTTCTTCAGTAAAACCATTTCATCTTTGAAAGATGAAACCTTCGAGAATTCATATTTTAAAGCATTCATCCTCTCTTGCAAATCTTTCACTGAAGGAACATCGGCTCTTTGAGAAGATAAAAGATTCAGCCTTTCAACCGTTTCTTTATCAAGCTTGTTGAAAGCAATTGCAAGATCATTTGATAACCTTCTTATATCTTCAATAGCAACTTCATGGTCATTGATTGAGCTCTCTGTTTTGTACGACCACTTAGTCATCTTATTACATGCCTTCCTATGAACAACTGAGCTTTCTGAAAGAACTTTCAAATCGGCTTCTACAGATAAAACTTTCTTCCTCAATTCTTTCACAGATCCAAACTTCTTTCTCTGATTTTCAGTAATAAAGTCAATCTTTCCTTCCAGCCTCGGGAAATAAGGAATAGTTTTCTCCATTCTCCTCAAAACATGAACAATGTAATCACTCTTCTTGAGAGAGATTGTATGCTCTGAATCGGTATCATCATCGTACGATGCTAGTTGATATGATCTGCTTGATTCCACAACAGGTTGTTTCCCTTTCGCTTTTACTTTCTGCTTCCTTTCTTCTTCTACTTTATCACTGATGACAACAACTTTATCAGACTGAGAATATTGAGCATCTTCCTTTTCTTTAGATGACATCCTGTCCGGTGATCTTTCCTGATCGGCATGAGGAGTTTGTTGAACTCCTTCGCTCAGCTTTTGAAGCGATTCCTCTTTACTTTTCTTTGAACTTTGAAGATATTCTAAAAGAAAATCTCCTTCTTCTTCTTCCACTTCTTCCATCACTTGTTTCCCTTTCTCTTTCTCAGGCAGACTCTGTACGATGGGCTCTTGATGTACTTCCACAGTTAGTTGAGCACTGGCATCTTCAACTGCTTTCAAGACTTTAGAGATATCAAAGTCCTGAGCCTTTCTTTTCAAAAGAGTCTTATTTTTCTTTTCAGCTTGAAGGGTTTCTTCTACCCTTATCCTTTCTGCAAAGGCCTCAGCAGGATCAAGTCCAAATTTCGGATCACCCTCTTTTCTCTGTTCCTTGTCCTTTCTCCACTTTGCAACAACTTCTTTACTGTACCTCGGCTTCTTCTTCGGCTTTGAACTAGTCTGCGGATCAGACTTTCGAGTAACACCAGCCGATTGATTGTCCTTGGCTGGCATAGGTGCCGATTGATTTTCAGGCAATTCAGCTTCTACATCTCTGACAAAAAGTTTTGAATTTGAATCAAAACAAACATTCAGCTTTTTCATCGTACTCTTATTAATCAAAGACGGCCACAAATCCATAGGTTCTCCTTTCAAAGGAATGTTACAAAACTTCATACTCTCAAGAATGAATTTTGTGAGGATGGCTGGATACATTATTATCTGGGATTTAATCCCTCCTTTCTTGACATTCTTGATTGTTTCAAAAATATATCCCATGAGATTTACCTTCCTCATATTCACAAGGTAGTCAAGCATAAAGACATCAGAAACTTTAAGGGTTTCTCTATCCCCTTTCCTTGGAACAAGGAAACCTTTCATCCATAGAGTGACAAACCTATTGTCCGGTGAAAGATGATAAACTTTCCTCTTTCCCTCATTAACAACAAACAAAGACTTTTCAGCATTTTCTCTATTGAAAGTACCAACTTCCTCTGGAAGTTTGTGAGATGGACAGAATGCATCACCTTCTATAGAAACATTTAGAAAATGCGCCGCTTGTTTCACAGACATAGATAACTTTCTATCGTACACAGCGAAGTTAATATTCATATCCTTGTCAAAAGAAACGGTTTTGTAGAATTGACACACTTCATCAAACAGAACTGGATCTTGAGTATCAGGCTTTTCCACACAGAGATGTTCCCATCCTTGAAACAAAATAATCCTCTTGATTGTAGAATCGTACGTATCAAAGAATTCTCGGGATACTAACCTTTCTCTGTGAAAGTCTTTCTCTGTAAAGGTCTTTGAAGACATTTCAGCGGGAGTGTTGGCAGAAGATTGAGACATAAAGATGATGCCGATTGAGAAGATCGTACGATTGATTATAGCCGGTTGAGCAGAGCTTCGCCTCAATTCCTGGACAAACGATGTGGGTTTGGGGAGGGGAGGGGGGTATTTATAGGCAATAAAAAGATGACTGTTGATCTTCTACGGTCAGGATTAAAGAAAAGCAGATCAACGGTTAGAAATAAAAATAAAAAAAAAATTATAAAAAATGAAAAAGAATACCTGTCGAAGATCGTAAGGTGATTGCTGGTTTTGGTGACATTACGATGGAAAACAATCTCAATACTATCATCGGTCGATTCAAAATTTATTGAATGATACGATGGAAAAGAATTTCAATACCATCATCGGTCGATTCAAAAATTATTGAATGATACGATGGAAAAGAATTTCAATACCATCATCGGTCGATTCAAAAATTATTGAATGATACGATGGAAAAGAATTTGAATACTATCATCGGTCGATTCAAAAAAAATTTGAATGATACGATGGAAAAGAATTTGAATACTATCATCGGTCGATTCAAAAAAAATTTGAATGGTACGATGGAAAAGAATCTCAATACGATAAACAGAAAAATTAAAATGGTCAATACGATAAACAGAAAAATTGAAATGGTCAATACGATAAACAGAAAAATTGAAATGGTCAATACGATAAACAGAAAAATTGAAATGGTCAATACGATAAACAGAAAGAAACATATAAAAATAGAGTAAATATTTAAAGATCAGAAACATAAAGACATAAAGAAATGTCCTCCCCCTTTCTACGAGGAGTTTCTTACTATAAGGAGAGATTTAAAACAGGAAGTAGATATGAATGATTATTTTAATGTAATCATTCCTAGCTTCTGTTTTATAAATTCAAATCTATCGGAAGGTAAAGGTTTTGTAAAAATGTCAGCAAGTTGTTCTTGCGTTCCGATGAATTGTAAAACAATATCTCCTTTTTGTGTGTGATCCCTAAGAAAGTGATGCCTAACATCTATGTGTTTTGCACGAGAGTGATGTGCTGGGTTTTTACTAAGAGCTATGGCACTTGTATTATCACAAAGAATTTGAGTTTTGGAGAAACTCAAACCATAGTCAGTGAGTGTGTGCTGCATCCACAATACTTGAGCACAGCAACTTCCAGCTGCTACATATTCAGCTTCAGCAGTGGAGAGTGATACCGAGTGTTGTTTCTTGCAGGACCAAGAAACCAAAGAATCTCCTAAGAAATGACATGTTCCAGATGTACTTTTTCTATCCATTCTACAACCACCAAAGTCAGCATCTGAAAAACTTTTTAAAACAAATTCATTTCCAGAAGAGTAAAAAAGTCCTAAATCCATAGTGTCTTTTAAATACCGAAAGATTCTCTTTACGGCTTTTAAGTGAGACTCTTTTGGATTAGATTGATATCTTGCACATAAGCATACAGAAAACATCAAGTCGGGTCGACTAGCTGTCAAGTATAGCAAACTCCCTATCATACCTCTAAAAATTGTTTGATCTACTGGTTTCCCAGTTTCATCAAGATCAAGAGTATTTGAGGTACCAATTGGGGTGCTAATACTTTTAGTTTTGTCAAATCCATACTTTTTGAGTAAGTCTTTAATATACTTATGTTGAGATATATAAGTTCCTTCTGGTTTTTGAGAAATTTGAAAACCTAAAAAGAATGTTAACTCACCCATCATACTCATTTCAAACTCAGATTTCATTAAATTTGCAAAAGAATCGGTTAAAGATTTCTGAGTTGATCCAAATATGATGTCATCAACATAGATTTGGACAACCAAAACATTTTTGTTTTCCATTTTGATAAAAAGAGTTGGATCAGCTGTACCTTTTCTATAATTGTTTTGTAAAAGAAATCCTGTAAGTCTATCATACCATGCTCTAGGAGCTTGTTTAAGACCATATAGAGCCTTGGTAAGTTTAAAAACATGATCAGGATGTTTTGGATCTTGAAAACCATGAGGTTGTTCGACAAAAACTTCTTCTTGAACAAAACCATTTAAAAAAGCACATTTGACGTCCATTTGAAATAGTTTGAAATTGAAATATGCTGCGAAGGCTAATAGAATACGAATAGATTCAAGTCTAGCTACAGGAGCATATGTTTCCTCATAGTCTATTCCCTCTTGTTGATTATAGCCTTTAGCAACAAGTCTTGCTTTGTTCCTTACAATGATTCCATTTTCATCACACTTGTTTCTGAAAACCCATTTTACACCAATTACAGTTGTTTCTTTAGGTTTTTCAACTAAAGTCCAGACTTGATTCCTTTCAAATTCATTTAGTTCATCCTGCATTGCTTTGATCCAATCATCATCACCTAAGGCCTCACTTGGACTTTTAGGTTCAAATTGGGAAAGAAAAGCAAGATGTTCTATTTCATTTCTTAAGGAATTTCTGATCCTTACAGGTTGATTTATATCTCCAATGATGTTATCACTGGGATGATTCCTAAGAAACAATTGATTTGGGTTTTGTAAAACCTGTTCATCAACATATGGTAGAAAATCTTCTGTGGTAAATGTTTCAGGAATACTTTCTTGAACATTTTCCTTATCAGAATGTTCTTCTAATATAGGTTGATAAACATTTTTGGAAAACACATCCGAGGATGTAGGATTGGGTTGGTTGAAAACAAAAGGGTTAGTTTCATCAAATTTTACATGTACTGTTTCTTCAACAGTACAAGTGTTTTTATTGAAAACTCTATAAGCCTTAGAGGTTGTGGAATAGCCTAGAAAGATTCCTTCATCAGATTTTGGTGCAAATTTGTGTAAATTATCTTTTGTGTTCAGAATGAACACCTTGCATCCAAAAACTTTGAAGTAAGAAACTTTAGGTTTTCGGCCAGTCCATAACTCATAAGGAGTTTTATTAAGAAATGGTCTAGTTAAAACACGATTTATAGTATAACAGGCAGTACTAACAGCTTCAGCCCAAAAGTGCTTAGCAATTGAGTATTCACTCAACATGGTTCGAGTCATTTCCTGAAGAATACGATTTCTTCTTTCAACAACCCCATTTTGCTGAGGAGTTCTTGGTGCTGAGAAATTGTGAGTAATACCTTTCTTACTACAAAAAGTTTCAAAATCTGAATTTTGAAATTCACCACCATGATCACTATGAATAGTTATCAATGGTAGGTTTTTCTCATTTTTAACTTGGGCTCTAAAAGTTTTGAAATATAAAAAGGCTTCAGATTTCTTTGTGAGAAAATAGACCCATGTAAAACTAGTAAAGTCATCAACTAAAACAAATACATAGTATTTGCCTCCAATGCTTCCAGATTGTGAAGGACCAAACAAATCCATATGCACAAGCTGTAATGCATTAGAAGTTGAAACTTCATTGATTGGTTTAAAGCTAGTTTTATGTTGCTTGCCATATTGACAAGGATCAAAGACTTTTGAAGAATCATATCTAAGATCCGGTAGCCCTTTTACAAGTCCTTTCTTTGAGAGTTTTCTTAGGTTTCTCAAATTACAGTGTCCTAGTCTCCTATGCCATAGCCACGATTGGTCTTCTATTACACTTAAGCAAGGTAAGTTTTGGTTCCTAAGGTCTTCTAAGTTAATAGTGTAAACATTCTCTTGCCTATGGGCAGATAGAATGAATTCATCCTTGGAATTGTGAACTAGACACTTATCATTTCTAAAATTCACAAGGTAACCTTCATCACATAATTGACTTATGCTGATGAGATTGTGCCTAAGACCTTTTACAAATAAAACATTTGAAATAAGAACTTTTCCAAGAAAAACGATATTACCTATACCAACAATCTTTCCTTGAGCATTATCTCCGAAGGTAACCTTTCCACCTTTTGTTTTGATAACCTTTTCAAAGAAATCTTTGTTTCCAGTCATATGTCGAGAACAACCACTATCCATGTACCAAATGTTCTTATTGGTACACTTCTGATTTTCCTGAAAAAGAAACAATTAGATTTTCGGAATCCAAACTTGTTTGGATCCAGAAGGGTTAGATAAAAGAATTTTAGGAATCCACATTTGTTTTGCAAAATGAGCTTTATGAAATCCTAAGGATTGAGTTTTGTTAAGAGAACAATCTCTTCTCCAATGTCCACCACATTGACACTTGGAACAGAAAATGGTTTTTTGAGGAACAAAATAGTTATTACTAAAAACAGGTTTGGAATAAGTATAACCAAGACCAGAACGATTTCTCAACGGTCTAATTTGAGAATACATCCTATCAAAGTTTTCTTTTCCCTGAGTAAAGTTTGACAAACACTTTTTCAAGGATAAAATCTCTGACTTTAGTTTTAAAACCAAATTCTTGTTTTCTAAAACATTTGAATTTGAACTAGAGTTAGACTCTAATATATCTTTCTTTGAAATAGCAGTTTCAAGATCCTTAGAAAGTTTATCCTTTTCAGATTTAACTTTCTCAAGGGTTTTTAAAATATTTTCAAAATCAGCAGTTTTCTCATCAAGATCTTTAGAAAGATCTGATACCTCTTTAGTCAGAATAGAAATTCTAGAATTTGCTTTTTCAAATCTCTTTTTGAGTTTAGAATTTTCATTTTCAAGTAACTTAGCAAATCTAGAAACTTCTTCAAAAGAAGGTAAAGTATCATCTTCTGATGATGAGGGTTCATCATTTGAAGATTCATAATATCTATTATCAACATAATTTGCATTTAAAGAGACATTTGTAACAGCTTCAGCATTATGTACCTTAGCCATGAGACAATGATCTTCAATTGGTAGTCTGGCTAGAAGTCCAATATTCCTTTGTCCTGATGTCTCATATTCTGAAGAATCATCTGAGGAATCACTACCACTTGCACTCCATGTATCATTTGCTTTCAAGACCTTCTTTGTCTTATAAAACCTTTTCTTGTTTCTTTCAGAGTGTTTCTCTTTTCTATCTTTCCTCTTCAGTAAAGGACAATCAGGCCTTATATGTCCTGTTTTCTTGCATTCATAACAAGTTACCTCTGAATCTTTCCTATCTTTCCTGTCTTTCTTTTTGAATCTATATTGAAAATCTTTCTTTCCCACAATCTTGTTCATCCTCCGAGCAAGATTAGCTAACTCATTATCCGAAAGATTACAATCACTTGAATCAGAAACAACAACTTTCTTGGATTTAGACCTTGTAACCCTTTCAGGTGTTTTGGCTTTAGATGCAAAAGCTACACTTCCATTCCCATTCTTCTTATTGAAATCAGCATCTCTTTTCATTCTTGTCTCGTGCTGTAGAAGAGTTCCAAAGAGTTCATCAAGAGTAATCTGGGAAACTTTTCTATTTTCATCAATAGCTGTTCTTTTTGACTCCCATTCATTTGGCATAATATCTATAATCTTATCAACAAGAGCTTCATCATCAAGACCTTTTTCTCCCATAGATTGTAAGCTGTTGACAATTGTCATAAACCTTTGTTGCACTTTACATACTGGCTCTCCATAAGGAAAAACAAATCCATGATACTCTGCTCGAAGCATTGCTCTCCTTGTTTCTATAACTTTGGATGTACCAAAATGAGTGACTTCTAATTTCTTCCAAATACAGTTGGCTGCTTCACATGAAGATATCTGACTATATATATTCCTGGTCATAGAGCATAATAAAGTATTGCGTACCTTGTAATTCAGTTGATATTCTTGCTTCTCTTGGTTGGTAAAAGTACTAACTTCTTTGTCAGGAATTTTGTAACCCCCAGTAAGCATAATAAAATTGTCTACACCAGTATTGATGACGAAAGTCTTCATACGATCTCTCCAATACTCGTAATCATTCCCATCAAAGATTGGTGGTCTAGAAGGATTCAGATTATCTATTGATCCGATATTCATTCCTGCCATCTAATATAACAAAAACAACGTTTCCACTCCACACGTTAGTGTAGTAGGTATTCAAGATAGTAATAAGAAATAAAGCTAGTAATACAAATCAGTGGAAAACCTCCTCTGATACCAATTTTTGGATCGAATAGTCGATATAAAAGTCTATTAGATGGAACAATACAAGAGGGGGGGTGAATTGTAGGTTTAAAAACCTAACTTAAACTAATACAAATACAAACACCCACAATTGTATTGAATGTAAAAGGTATGATGTATTGTAATACTATTGTAAAGCATAACAATTGTATTCAAGGTAAACACAATAATCAGAGTAATACAAATATGAATGATTCTACCTTAAAGCGTATAGAACCAATCAATACAATATGTAAAGGAATGATTGTAATTGAAACAATTACAATTGAATATGTAAAGAAAAAAGGAAACGATACAATCCTTTTCTAATACAAACAGCGGAAATGTAAAAGTAATACAATTCTTTTAACCCAAAGAGAAGGGTTATCCTTTCACCTAGGATAAAAAGGTCTGTCTCACCAACACCTTGGTGAGCCCTCGATACGATGATCGGCACGTCTGTCTGCCTATCCTCGGCAGCCCTCGATACGATGATCGGCTCGTCTGTCTGCCTATCCCCGGCAGCCCTCGATACGATGATCGGCTCGTCTGTCTGCCTATCCCCGGCAGCCCTCGATTTTGCAGGTAATCGGCACCTCTGTCTTTCAATTACTTGAAAGCCCTCGATACGATGATCGGACGCACAAGGCTGATGAGAGAAGTCACAGTGTCTCTCTCTAGAATCTTCGTAGTTCACAGAGTCTCTTCGTTCATCAGTATCTTCTCAGCTTCAAATGACCTCCTATTTATAGGCCTCGGGTTCCAACGGTCATATTGCCTCCAACGGTCATATTGAAACAGAAAGCACGACATCGTTTTGATTAGTACATAACTAACTCAACGACATCGTTTTGTTAGGACAAGAGATATATAGAAATGTAAAACATGAGTATGATTCATATGCAGAGAGAGTTTTTAGACAAAGTACCAAAACAAATAATGATCATCTGAATAGCAGTCAGTACGATACGATCGACAGAGTCAGTACGATACGTTTGACAGAGTCAGTACGATACGTTTGACAGAGTCAGTACGATACGTTTTGGTCGGTACGATCAACATCGTACGATACGATAAACATGATAAAAGACAATTTGTTATTTTCAAACATATGATATAATACATTTGAGATTTCCAAAACATGACAGAATATATTTGTGATTTCCAAAACATGATGTAAAAGCCAAAAGAAGACTTTTGTCTTAACAGTCTTCTTGTATATTCATGTTATATAGTTAATATACTTACTATTAAATTCCAAAAGAATATAAAGTGGTTAATTAATGATATTTATAACACTATATAAGTAATTTTTCTGAATTTTAGATTTTTAGGATTATTATATCATTTGATAAAATAATATTTGTTTCAAAAAAATCATTTATGTCAATTAATATACAATTCATATCATGACTTTTTAAAAATTCATAAAAACTTGATTCTTTCTAAAAAACTTAATTAATTAAAATATAACAAGTCAAAATCATCCCTAAAATTCTTTTATGGCATAAAAAGTTTCAAAATAAATTTATTTTAATATTTATAATCTCATTTTTTTAAAACATTCAATAATAAGGTAATCACTACATCATCATTGTGTCATAAATATATTTATTTATTTGATGTTTAAAAATTATAAATAAAATACCATGATCTAGGAAATAATTTTATCTTTTTAATTAATATATATAGTCTAAAGGATCACTTATATAACCCCATATAATTTTTTTTTACTAAATGATATATGTTTATGTTACATTATCCTTAACTTTAAATTAATTTTATAAAATTTCATTTTCACTTACAAGTGGATCCATGGAGTCCCCAAATTGACCCAAGGATTCCCATGGTCGTACATGTATTATCCAATATGGTTAGTACATGTGTTATGGTAATTTAATATTATTATAATATTATTTTTTACCCTTATTTACTAGATTTACCCTTTAACCAAGGTAAATAAAATATTTACTGATGTTACTATTCATAATGTATAAAAATAAAAGTGACCTATTTACAAAATTTGGACCTCTTGATTCCAAATATGGAATAAATTCCTACAAATTCAAAACACAAAAGTGGAAAATTTTAATTTAAAATTAATTCCCGTTGTCAAAACCAAAAAGTGTGTTTATAAAAAATAATAACTATCAAAAGATTGACATTTGTTTATGTATAATTAAAATGTGAAATTACTTCAAATGACCAAAATTAAATTAAATTGTAAAAATATAATCCAATTACAATTTAAAACAAATATAAAGGACAATCTAACTATATAAATTAATCATATGAAAAGATATTTTTGAATTAAAATGCAGTATTTTTCATTATTCATTAAAAAATGAACTTTATCAGAAAAATACAAAAAAAATACCCAATATAAATTTTTATGTCCCTCTTCTAAATAAGAAGTTTATTTTTTCAAATTTAATATATAAAAGTGACCAAAACTAGATTTAAAATATGTTCTCTATCAAAAGGCGGTAAATGACCTTTAAAAAATATTAGAGTTTTTCATGCTTAAAATCAGATTCATTCTCATTTTTAGCCTATAAATTTTATTGGATAAATTTAAAGACAATTAAGTAACATGTTTAATCATAATATGGTTATTTCTTTTAATTCTCTATAATACAAAGGCTAGGAATTAACTTCCATTTAAAATATTATTATTATATTATTATTATTTTTCTCAGTATAACTTGGCCTTGTGTGCAACATAAGATTTTGGAGAAACACATTGTTGTGTGTTGGGTAAGCCATTGAACAAATAATCCCCTTTAATGTAAATTTAATATTTAATTCATAATTATTAATAAATATGAAAATTTCATACTCTTTATTTACATGGGATGTTACATCCTTCCCCCTTTTGGGAAATTGAGTCCAAGAAATTTTATTCATTTATCAAATAAGTGGGGGTATTTATCCCTTATATCATTTTTAGATTCCCATGTTTCCTCTTCAACCATGTGGTTTTTTCACAAAACCTTTACCTCTTGAATTACCTTATTCCACAAGACTTCATCTCTTCAGTCAATAATTTGGACCGGTTGTTCCTTATAAGAGATATCATCTTCAAACTGAACTACCTCAAGACTCAAAACATAATATAGATCCAGCATGTACTTTATCAACATTAAAACATGAAAAACCTTGTGTACCTAGGATAAACTTGGAAGCAAAGCTACTCAATAATCAACTAATGAAACATTATTCAAATTTTCATAAGGTCCAATGAACCTTGGACTCAACTTCCCCTTCTTACCAAAATGCATCACACTTTTCCATGGATAAACTTTCATAAAGAAATGATCACCTACCTCAAAAGAAAGATCCTTCCTCCGGTTATCTGCATAACTTTTCTGCCTGCTCTGAGCTATTCTCATGTGCTTCTGAATCAACTAAACTTTTTCTATCATCTCTTCTACCAATTCATGTCCCATAAGTTTCCTTTAACCTAATTCAACCCAAAAAGATGGAATTAAACACCTCTTCCCATATAATTCCTCAAATGGAGCCATATGTATACTAAAATAAAAACTGTTATTATAAGAAAATTCAACCAAATCAAGATGTCGGTCCCAACTTCCCTGGTAATTCATTGAGCAAGCACGAAGCATATCTTCCAATTTATTAATTGTTTGTTCTGAATTCCCATCTGATTGAGGATGAAAAGTTGTACTAAAATTTAATTCAGTACCTAACAACTTCTGAAGGCCTTTCTAAAATTTAGAAGTGAAACTATGATAATTATTAGATACAATGGAGAGGGGAACTATATGAAAATTAATTATCTATTTAACATACAACAGAAAAAGTTGATCTAGAGACAGAGTATCTCGATTAAGAAGAAAATGAGAAGATTTATTCAATAAATCAACAATAACCTAGATTGCATTGTTATCTAGAGATGTATTTGGTAATCCCACAATGAAGTCCATGGATATATTTTCCCATTTCCACTCTGGCGCCAGTAAAGGATGAACCATCCCTTTCGGTAACTACATATTTTGTTTTAACCTATTGACAAGTCAAACACTTCACAGTAAAGTCAAAAATATATCTTTTAATTACATCACACAAGTAATACTCTTGAAGATCTTTGTACATATTAGTACTTCTAAGATGAACTGAAAATGGATAACTATAATCTTCACATAATAACTCATTCATTAACTGTGAATCACAAGGAACACACAATCTCTTCACAAATCTCAAAATACAAACATTATCAATGTTAAATTCAGGAAACTTACCCTTCTTAACCAACTCTACCTTTTTATGCAGCTCACTATCTTCCTTCTGCACATTCTTAATTCTGTCTAATATAGATTATTTCACGGACACCTGAAACAAAAAATAGGAATTTCCTATAGCAACAAATTATATGCCAAAGTTCATCAAATTTTTAATCAAAGGATCTTGTTCCAAACGTAACAAAGTTAATATAGCATTTCTTTTTTGACTCAAAGTGTCAACCACTTTATTTTCCTTTCCAGTATGGTAATGAATCATGCAATCATAATCCTTGATTAATTCCAGCCATCTCCTCTATCTAATGTTCAATTAATTCTGTGTGAATATATACTTCAAATTTTTGTGGTTAGTATATATTTCACATTTTACTCCATAATGATGATACTTAGAATTTTTTAAGACAAAAACAACAACAGCTAATTCTAAATCACATGTAGGAAAATTTAACTCACGTGGTTTCAACTGACTTGAAGCATAAAAAATTACCTGATTATTCTGCATAAGTACATAACCATGTACTTTCAATGAAGCATCGCCATTGATAAAAAATTCACCATATCTGGAAGGTAATTCCAAAATTGGATCATTCACTAATATTCTTTTCAATTCTTGAAAACAATCATCACATTCTTTTTTCCAAATGAAAATAACACCTTTTCAAGTTAACTTAGTCAGTGTGCTAGATAACTATGCAAAAGTTTCAATAAACCTATAGTAATAACCTGATAAACCAATAAAAATATGGATCTATGTTATATTTGTGGATCTTGGGCATTCTTCAGCAAATTTTTTTTTAGAAAGATCAACAGTTATTCCATTTTTTGAAATAATGTGACCAGGTAATGAAATTTGTTGTTACCAAAACTCACACTTGCTGAATTTCCCATACAATTTCTTTTCTTTTATGGTTTTCAAGACAACAATAAAATGAATTTCATGTTCCTCTTTACTTTTGGAATAAACCAAAATATCATCAATAAACACAACCAAAAACTTATCCAAGAACTCACAGAAAATTCTATTTATATGATCCATGAATACAGTAGGCGCATTGGTTAACCCAAATGGAAAAACTACAAATTCATAATGGCCATATCTAGTATGAAAAGGAGTCTTTGGAATGCATGCCTCTTTTACTTTTAAATGATGGTACCCTGACCTCAAATCAATCTTTGAAAAATTCTGATCTCTCTAGTGTTGATCAAACTAGTCATCAATATGAGGCAAAGGATAATTGTTCTTAACCGTGATGTTATTTAATGCTCTATAATCAATGAAAAGTCTTAGTGAACCTTATTTATTTTTAATAAACAATATAGGAGCACCCCATGGTGATGTGATAAGTCAATTGAAACATTTATATAACAACTCCTCCAACTGCTTCTTTAACTCTAAAAGTTCAATTTGAGCCATTCGATAAGGGGGTTTTGAAATTGGCTTAGGATCAGGAACTAAGTCAATAGTAAATTCAACTTCTTGATTAGGTATTATACCAATAAACTCATCAAAAAAACATAAAGATGCACATTTACCACAGAACATAATTAATCTGAACAGCTCCTTTGTTTTCAAAAATATATGCATGGTAACATTCATTTCCATATTTTACTAGTTTCTCATCTTCCTGATATATTATCAAAAGTATGGGTTCATTCTTGTACACAAATTTAAATTATTTCTGAAAATAAACCTCTTTAGATATGCAGTCAATCTTATCATGGTAAACGGAAATCCAATCCATGTAAAAAATAACATTAAACTCTACTAGAGTAAAAACAATGAGGTTTGCAGCTATATTCTTTCCACACATAAGGACATGGAGGTTATTATAATTTCTTTTTGTCTCAAAATTTCCTCTCGGTGTTTTTATAATATATTTAGGATTCATATCTTGAGATGGAAAGCCCAATTTATTAGAAAATTTCTCATAAATTAATGAATGTGTAGACCCTGAATCAAACAACACATTGGAATAATCTAAAAAAACAAACAATGTGCCTAATATTACTTCATTCAATGGCCCAACATCTACTGAAGTAGTTAAAAAGGATTTCACCACCCCTTTCTGCTTGTAGTCTAGCTTCTTTCCATCAGATGAGTTCTTCGTTGGACACTCATTTGCATAATGACCCATTTCATTGTACTTAAAAAAAATACTGACTATAAATCAGATTTTGTCTTACTATTACCCTAATTTTTTTCAGTGCAATTATGATCCTTATGCCCCATTTTAACACATTGGTAGAACATACCAGAATTAAAAAGGCATTCCCCAGTGTTCTTTTTACCAAAATTTTCACAAACTGTAAACTTAAGTTTCTTACCATCATAATTTTTGGAAGAGCTCTTACCTTTCATCTGCCACCTCAACCTCTTATTTTGTTGTTTTTAAAAGAACAGTTGATCATTGGAAAACTCCATTTACACCTTCTCCACACATCGAACAAGTTTTTCCTAAATTTCGAACTCATGAGAATCTAAATCCCTTCGATACTTTGGATTTAATCCTGAGTAAAAATTATTGATTTTACTATCAAGATCTCATATGAAATTTGGAGCATACCTTACCAATTGAATGAATTTTTCTTTATAAGAATCCACTAAGTCATCCTACTTCCTCAATTATAGGAATTTTTTCTATACTAATATGAACCACCTTAGGAAAATATTTCTCAAGAAACATACCTTTGAATTCATCTCAATCAAGAGCATAAATCTCTTCATTATCCCTGGTATTTTTCACCATCAACCACCACTGATTGGATTCACCTTTAAAATTGTAGACATTAAGACTAACCTTTTGATGTTCTGAACACCCCATGACATCAAAAATCTTATCTAGTGATTTAATCCACCCTTCAGCTAGCATAGGGTCATATGATCCTATGAATGATGGGGGGTGTTGCCTCATGAAATGCTCTACTATTTACATGTTCCTCTATGGTTGATCTGGATAATCTCGGGCATGTATACCACCACCATTTATAGCCTCAGTCATCTATTCCATCACTACAACAAACTATTTAGTTCTAATTATGACCATATGAGGTTGCTGATTTGTAATTTTTTTTCCTCTTGATGTAATTTCATCATAGCTGCCATGTTTCCTCTGCGAAAAACCATTCTGAACACAGAAATATCTTAGGAGAAGAAACATGGTAATCTGTAAAGGCTATATCATTTCAATATTACCATAAATTAATTTGTGGATATTTATTTAACAAAATACTAACTCTTAAAGATGTCTAAACTGACCTTCGATACCAACTATAAGGTCCCAGCCCTAAAAAATTACTTAATATTCAGTTAAAACAAGAATTAACATTGAGGATATTTTCAGGTTTATAATTATAGTGAATTAGGCCATAACTATAACATTAAATCTCAAATATTACAAAGTAGACACTTCTACTAAGTATCCATTTTTTCATAAAATAAAAACTCTTAAAAGAAAACAAGAATTCTTTTCTTGATCTAAATCTTCTTGAATTATTCATTTATTTTACCCTTCCTTATACCCTGTGAAAAAAATTTCAAAAAAACATGGGATGATCATAAAAATCTTAGTAAGGGTTATAAAATAAAGAAATAAAACATTATTCCATCAATACATATAAATCAATGAAATAATACTTTTCAATCATAAAACATATGTTCTTTAACATACCTCACAAAATCATAAGATTTATGAATATCACATATAAATAATAAATCATAAAGGTAACTAATGGTATCTATATCTTACTTACATTGTATCTTTCACAGCTATATAAAGAGCTACGTTTAGAATACCCATCACAGTATATTCCATAAATCCCTTAGGAGAAACATTAAGATTTTCCTCTATCACATTACCCAATTCATTGGAGAGCTATATCGGTCTCACCCACCCTAGGTTTATCATGGAACCACCTTCATGTGTAAACAATTCCCCGGAACCATAACATAACCATAACACATGAACATGAATAAAGGAAAGATAACATTTCTACATTGCAATCACAATATAAAATTTCAATATATTAAAATAATAAATCAATTTTCAAAACCATTTTCAATACCAAAATAGGTAATAAGAGCATATGTTATTTATTTTCCTTTTAAAAACATTAATGAATCCAAATATCAAATAATGCTCGCAGCAACGAAAAGTTTGTTGTCACTACGTACATTAAAAGGGAACAATTTTTTTTTTGTTTAGAAAAACTCTTCGTATAAAAAAATATTCCATTTGAATAAAAGTAAAATTAAATGGGGTTTATTATAAAGTCTATAAAATAAAGTCATTTATAAATCTAAGTATGCCTCAATGAAAGGATATTGAGATGAAGTCCCTTACAAAAATTTGGCAGCCTAACGATGTCAATTTAAAATTTAGAAAATGAGTTGATGGGAGAGAAAAGGGTATCTAATCACTTGGACATAAAATGTATAGAAATAAGTATATATAATAACATATCTAAACATAAGAAAATGGAAATTAAAATACATAACATAAATAAATCTTTGACTAAAATGGGAGGGTGAAAGGTTCCCTTACCTCGTGTCCGACTTCACTCATCCGTTCATTAATTTCATGAATAATAAAAATAAGTTAATCTCTAATTTCTTAGGAATATTTTTAAATTTTATTATTCCTTTTATATCATTTGTTACCTTTCTATAATAATTAGTTAATTATTTGAGTTCATATTAGACATTTTTTGATGTTCAGAACTTGAGTAAAAATGAACTTTCTATAATTACAAGTTGTCCATGTTGTCCAAAATCCATTATCTCTAGAATGATATTCATGATTTAGATATCATATATATCATATATATATAGTATATATGTGTTTATAATAGTCCATATCATTTGTATATAAGAAATGAAACACACTGTTCATGGAGACGGTAAGTCGTACATACACATGAATGCTAATTTCATTTCTATTTCATATTTAAAGGAATAAAAACTTAATGATACAAAGGTATCTTATAATTAAAGTATAATTTAATATTTTATATATGTTACATAAGTTCATTAATACAATACTTTATATGTTCCTTGTATGGAATGAATGGGTTATATCACCTTGAGGGGCTGGTAGTCCACACTTCTCAAATGAAATTATCGCATTTACCCATTATGGAAACCATAAAGGTATGATATAAATGAAAAATAAAGAAACATAGAGACAATATAAATATAATATATATCACATATAAATATATTTCCATCATAATGTCCACCATGAGAGATGGTAGGATATAATTGAACAATCATCATTTTGTAAGGCAGTAGTTCACCGTCCACAGAAACAGTATGTTCGTATCCATTAGATTGAGGTGTGTGGATGTGTAGTTGGAATCCTTATCATAAAAAAATACTAGTATATTTAAGATACTGGTGTTTTTATGTAATAAAATAATAATAATATAATTTTATGTAAAGAAGTAAAATAAAATAAGAGAACTTGAGGGAAGACGTTACCTCTAAATCGGGTAACTCCCTTTGGTTTTAACCAAAAGGATTTATTTAAGTGACTTTTGCCTAAGTTAGGGCTTCTAAGTGGAAGATAGGGATGTTGATAAATTATTTTTGTAGAGGTTTGATGGTCCAAGTGGATTTATAGGATTGATTAAAGGGGTTGGGGTGAAGCTCTTTTATAAGAGGTAGGAGGTACTATTTAGAAGAGTCTAGAAATATTATTTTATTATAATTTAATTTTGAATTTATAAAGGATCCAAAGTCAGTTAAGTAGAATATAATATGATTATGGATCTAAATAATCTCAACCAATAAGTTTTTGACAAGTTTAGGTCATAAAAGAAACCTTATCTTTTAGCTTTAACCCTTAGTTAACAAATTTAACTTTTACCATGTCTTCTTGTATATTCATATTATAAGGTTAATATACTTACTATAAAATACCAAAAGAACCTCAAGTGGTTCATCAATGATATTTTTAACATTATCTAAGTCATTTGGCCTAATATTAGATTTTTAGGATTATTATATCATTTAATAAAATAATATTTGTTTTAAAAAATCATTTATGTCAATTTATATACAATTCATATCATGACTTTTTAAAAATACATAAAAACTTGATTATTTCAAAAAAAACTTCATTAATTAAAATATAACAAGTCATAATAATCCCTAAAATTAATTTATGGGATAAAAAACTTCAAAATACATTTATTTTAATAGTTATAATCTCATTTATTTAAAACAATCATTAATAAGGTAATCACTACATCATCATTGTGTCATAAATATATTTATTTATTTGATGTCTAAAAATTATAAATAAATACCATGATGTGGAAAATATTTATATATTTATAAATACTATATATAGCCAAAAATTTAAAATATATAACCACATATAAATATTGTTTTACTAAAAGATATATGTTTATGTTACATAATCCTTAACTTTAAATTAATTTTTATAAAAAGTCATTTTCACTTACAAGTGGATCCATGGGGATATAAAATCAATAAAAGGATTCCCATGGTCGTACATGTATCATAAATTAGGGTTAGGACATTTATTAGGGTAATTTAATATTATTATAATTTTATTTTTACCCTTATTTACCAAATTCACCCTTTAACCATGGTAAATAAAATATTTACTGATGTTACTATTCATAATTTCTCATAATAAAAGTTAATTATTTACACAATTTAAACATACTGATTCCAAATATGGAATCAATTTATTCAAATTAAAAACACATAAGTGTTTAAAATTAATTTAAAATTAATTCTTGTTGTGAAAACCAAAAAGTGTGTTTTTAAGAAATAATAACTATCCAAAGATTGACATGTCTTTATGTCTAATCAAAAAGTAAAATTAATTCCAATGACCAACATTGGATTAAATGGAAAATATATAATCCAATTAAACTTTAAAATAAATTAAAAGTAAATTATATCTATATAAATAAATCAGATGAAAATATAGTTTTGACTTAAAATGCAGTAGTTTTTACTATTCATTAAAAAATGAAATTTTTCAGAAAAATACAAAATATTTTTCCAAAGTATATTTTTAGGTCACTATTCTAAATAAGAAGTTTTTTTGTCAAATGTAATATATAAAACTGACAAAAACTAGATTTAAAATGGGTTCTCCACCAAAAGGCATTAAAATAACCTTTTAAAAATATTAGAGTTTTCATACTTAAAATCAGATTCATTCTCATTTTCAGCCTCTAAATTTTATTGGATAAATGAAAATACATTTAACAAAAATGTTTAATTATAAAATTGTTAGTTATTTTCATTCCCTCTAATACAATGACTAGGATTTAACTTCCATTAAAAATAATAATATTATTTTATTATTATTTTTCTAAGTATGACTCAACCTTGTGTGCAACATAAGATTTTGGGGAAACTCATTGTTGTGTGTTGGGTATGACATCGAATATAAAATTTCATTTAATGTAAAATTAATATTTAATTCACAAATATTAATAAATATGAAAATTTAATATTCTTTATTTACCTGGGATGTTATAATTAACATTAGAATTTATTCTCATTTTACTAGATCCAGATAAGTGTTATAAGGTCTATTGTGATGCCTCGTGTGTGGATCTGTGTCATGTTTTGATAAAATAATGGTATATAGTGGCATATGTTTCTCAATAAATTATATCTTATGAGATGAATTTCTCTACTCATGATCTTGAGTTGGTCATAGTTATGCATATTCTCAAGATTTGATGGCATTATCTGTATTATGGGAATTTTATGGTATTCACTAACCATAAGATCTCAAATTATATATTTTCTCAATGATATTTAAATACATTATAATGTATATGAGTCAAATATATTCAATTATTCATTTTTATAAAATATATACTTATCGAAAAAGAAATATGATTGCTAATTATTTGAGAGGAAGTCTCATGTGGATGTTGATTGTGAGTATAAAGAAGTGTAGATGCTTATAAAAATTTTCTTAGAGTTTTATTTGGATTTATTTGAGGAGGAGGTTTGTATTGTACAAATTCAATTGAACATTACCTCTTCCTTGATGGGGTGAGTGAAGGAAGGTTAAAGTTTTGATTCTGAATATAGGGTTTATCAAGAGAGATTATATGGTGAAGAGTAGATACATGGGTGGATGATTAGTGTTGATTATAAATTGTATTTAAGTGGAATTTTTTTCATTGGGTAAGTGACATTACTTTCTTGGGTGTGAAAAATTATATAATAACCTATGGTTATAATATATTATATCAGAGACTAAAATATGTCTCCATGGAGGGGTGAAAAATATTTTTTCACGATTAGTCAAAGGGGGTATGATTTTTTATATTTGAGAGAACTATAAATGATTGAAAACGATATTTATTTATCAAGTTATTAATTTACTAGCTATTATAAGGGTCATATTACCAATTGTTTTGTTATTCTCATCTTAAATTTATTAACATTTTTTCTGTTATTTGATCAATGAGTGGATCTACAATCTCTTATCTCTCACAAAGGGTTGATAGTGAATGTGAGATTCAAATCGTCAATGATCATTACTAACTGATCTAACTTCCTATTTGTGTAAAATATATCAAATAATTGCTATAATATTATAGCAACAAGTTATTAATAAATTACTCAATCAATTCCCAATTGGGAAAATTTATCCTTGATCAATCTAATGAGATCCACTACCTTCCACACATGTATTAGTAATAACTACACAATTCACCAAAAACCATGAACATTCCATCATATATAGGAAATATCATTTGGATAAAGAAAAGAATTTATCAAAATAAGAAAGAAAAAATGGGAAAAAATATAAACCAAGTATAATCACTTCCAATTAAGTTATCCAACATTAAAAACCAAGATCAAATAACAAAATAATAATTTATTATTGAAATCCAGACTCGAGCATAGAAAATAGGTTCTCCTCCCCATTTCCTTAATCTTGATAATGGTTTTATACCTCTATGTGTGGGATTATATATAGTAAATAATGAAGGAAGTGTATGAAATAAATAAATTGAAACTCTGAAAAATTAAATTCCCATCCTCATAGCCTATATCTATTTAAATAAATTCCCTATATGTATAAAACTTTATGAGATCTCCTCTATGTGGATTTTGAATATTTCCCTATAGATTTTTGGTTCCCAAAATATATTCACTTAGTGTGTTCCATCTCCTAGATTTAATTACACATGGATTGTGAGATTCATTATTCCTCGAGTTAGTTAAGAATTTACATACGAGGATCCACTTCTAGTCACCTCAACATCCATGAGATCCACATAGCATCAATATGATATCTAAAATTTTTGTTTATTGGGAGTGTTTTGAAAATATTTATCCTTATCTGAAATTATTTTCTTGGTAATAAATTGATTTTGAAAAATAAAAAACCTCGTATAGGTTGTCTAGGAACTAAATAAAGCTTATGTACTTTCCTTAAAATCTTATGCATCCATATCTAGCTCCCAATTATCTTATGTAACATTAATTTCAAAATATATATGACAATAAAATAATTAAGTATCACTAAATATATGTTATGTATCTCAGGGAAGATCAATGTTCATATTAAGTATTACTGTCAACGTGACACTTCCCCACCAGAAGAAAAGGAAAAATCCTCACACATAAATGCAAAATCTGATATTTTCTCTAGAAAATTTGACATATCACATGAAATTTATTATATATCATAGTGATATTACCATTATTTTTCCAAATATAATTTATTTTTTATCAACAAATAAGACATTTACTTTTCACACATGGGGATTTAGTAGAGTAAACCTTAGGTATCCCTTTAAAAGCTTTAAAAAATGTGACACATGTACATTAATAAATTTCATCATCAATACATCAAACAAAGGATTATTATCCATTAAAAATTAAAGGATCATCGATATTCTACCATCATTATTATTCTATAAATTTATAAAATTAATAAAATTTTATATTTCATCCATTTTAATAAATATTAACAAAATCCAATGAAAGGATACTTTAATTAAAAAACTCTGTAAAACATAATTAAATAATAAATTTGAGGGAATAAAATGAAATTAATTTCAATAAAATATAATTAATTAATTAACTTTTTATCTTAATGATAGAAAATAATGGTATATTTTCATATATATATTTTCCTAGTTCAACAAAGATACCCAATTTTAATGAAACTTTTTTTCCATGTATGAAATAAGATAAAATGGTTTTTATTTTGATATTTTTCACCAACTAGTGCGTGAAAGATAAAAATACAAATTAAGTAAGTTATATTCAATAATTACTTAATAAAAAATTTAAATTGGATAATTTTACCATATATTTCATGAATGGTTTCCTGATATTGTAGAAATATAATGATACAATTTGTGTCAATGTTAATCTATTGAATAAAATTAAACATTTTATTCCAATTAAATAGTATTAGATTGTGTAGAACCTAAGGAAGTTTTATGTTAATGAAATTTTGAGACTTTATGGGATGACCAATAGAATTATTACCAATTGTGATGGGATATTTTCATGTTCATTTTGTAAATTATTTTAGAAATCTTTAGGTTATCAATTGAAGTTGACTAAAATTTATCATGTGTATATGGATAGATAATTTAATCATACTATTGAAATTATTTATGGTATATATCATGTATGTATTATTTATTTTAGAGGTGTATAGGAAGATCATTAGGCCTTGGAAGAATTTTTTTATCACAATAACTAATAAGTATCTATTCAGATGGCTCTATTTGATAATTTATATGGGGGATATGTTGATCACCATTATGTTGGATAAAATTTGTTAAGGATTATTTCCTTGTACCGATATTAAAGAAATATTCATTTGATCAAGTGAAAATTCTTAGAAAGTGATGAGATATATCTCATAGTATATATAAGTTTTATGCTTAAAGTTTTCCCATTTTACATTGATACTAGAGATAATTACTTTATTCATAAGTCAATGCAATTGGGATATTACTAAATTAGTAAGAAATAGAAGTTGGATTAATGGTTTATTGGATGGTTTGATATTTTAGATATGATTAAGAATATTTCTTATTTATTATAATTACATCTAAAATATAGTTTTATGCATGAGGTCTTTAATGTATCAAATATGAGGAAACAAAAATTATATCTATATATTATGCTTTAGTATGATGATTTGGAGTTATAACCAGATACATCATTTATAAAAATAATAGGGTGCATTGCCGATCATTGTGGGAAGAGTTTTTTGGGAAAATAAATGCCACCTTTTTATATCTTATAGTATAATGTAAATGTAAAATAAGTGACTTGAGAGAAAAAAGAATAAATGAGGCCTTAATGGCTAGATCTATTCAATCCAGATGCTAAATGATTCTTCTTTAGGGGAGTTTGTAACAACCTAGGGTTTTGAGTTATATGTTTTATTTTATTTTTAATGTTCTTGAATTTATTTTGATCTATTTTAAATTTATTTTGGGGTTTTTGATAGAGGAGGGAGAAGTGAGGATAAGATGTATATGGACCTTTCAATAATTTTACAATAGGTTCCACTAAGTACCATATAGAGGAGGCAGTGGTGGTGGTACCTTTTTTGCATCCACTAATTGGTACATGGTAATAATATATGGTGTAATTTTTGAATGAGGGTATTATAGTAATTGTGTAGTTATGGAATTTAGACTATGTTCCTCATATTTTATTACCTGGTGGTTATTTGGAAAATGATATCTCCCTTTAATGTCTCTCTTTCCCTATCTACTTTCAAGTAATGATTTCTTCCTCATTTCCTAACTGTGTTAGGATATTTCAATGGTGATGGATTCATCTCAATGAGATATTTAAAAGACATATAATCTTCTGAAAAGGCTTCAAGGATTAATTACTTCTTAATAATAGTTATTTTTATATGTTTATAGTTTTGTGATTTTTTGGATTATCTATGTTATAGAAGGAATTGAGTGTTCTCTCTTGGTTTGTATTATTCACTTAATTTGAGTTATGTGAACACTAACACTATTTGGTGTCTAATTTAATGATTTATATAATAATTTTAGTACACTTATATGTTTTTAATTTGTGTAAATATTAATTTGATATGATTATTTTCAATCATTGAGAATGATTTAACGTGAATTTATATATGATGAACATAATTTTACAAATATATTTAGGGTTGTAGATGTGGAATTAAATGTGTATAATGTTTAAATAATGAGGTAAATGGTGAAATAAAACTTTAATTTGATGTAATCATTAATTTCAGATATAATTATGAAAATTTTAGGTCTTAAATTGATGTTTTAGTATTTATTTTATATGTTAAGACATTAATTTCTTCTATATAAATTCATATTATGATTTTATGAAATTAAGTTAATTATTTTGAAATAATTAATTGATTATATGAATGTTTTTGTTGTGAATTGATTATTGTAATAAAAATATATTAATTTAAAACTACATGTATAAAGAAAATAAACATATATGAAAGAACTAAAATAATTATTTATGTGTTTTAGTGACTTTAATGATGAAAAACATAAGATATAATGTGATGTTTACTTGTTGTAGATTTCATTTGTGACAATATAAAGTGATTATTAATGGGAAAATGATTTATTAATAGTCATTTTAAGGAGATGTGGGTTTATGTGACTTAAAATTATATTTTTTGTGTGAATTTTAGTTGTAGTAATTAATTTATTAAAGCATAAGTGTGTTTTGAATTAAAGGTATTTGAATGTGATTTAGTATAGTGACTATGTTTTTCATATTGGAATATTATGTAATGATTTATGGAATGTTTTTTTTTTTTGAAAATATAGTTGTGTTTATGATATTTCAATATAACTCTTTCATTGTGAAAAGTTTCATGATGTCGGTCACTTTCAGGGAGCCTTGGGTTAAGATGTATCATGAGATATTAATATATTAGAAATGGGTTTGGATATGACTTGCATTATGTTTGGGGATTTAAGATATTCCATCTTATGAGAATGTAATGATTATAATTCATGTGTTTAGTTACTTGGTTCCATGATTTATAACATATATTATACCCATTTTTCCAAAAGTTGGTATGAGACTATTTAGGTGACTCAGTTAGAACCAAATACTTTAATTACATGTTAAAAATGATAATGTTGAATCATTTAAAAATTTTAATCCTTTTATATATGATTATTTAAAACTCCATGAGATATATTGTTTTATGATGGTTTCTAATAAGTATTCATTCTCATTCCCTATATGTATACAACTTGTGTGATTACAAATTATATACATGACATTGTAGGTATAATTAAGAGGCCATTATATCTAGGAGATGATGTTAGAAGACATATTATATCCATTCCCATATTTACTTGTATTCATGTTGAGGGGCTTTAAACACATTTTTTTACTCTTTTAGGTTGAATTGCTCAGGATTTGGTAATTGATTATTAGTTTAAAGTCTTGTATGGATGTATGAATCTTATATAAATTTATAGGAAATTTACTTAAATGTATTGATCATTTTATTTTTGGTTTCAACTTCTTATATTTAATGAAATTTTTATTTTATTATTCTGGATGTGTGGAGTATTAATGGGAAAATTTTCTTTTAAGTAATGTCTTTAGACTTATGGTGCTAGTCACTAGCCTCTAGTGATCAGGGAGCGATGACATGACCTAACTCATTAGGGAATCTCCTTGGCCAATGAATAGAGAATATGTGCCACCACATGCCCACATATCATAGGATAGTGGATGGTTACTATCATAAAGAATTCATAACATGCATGGGAGGGATTATACAAAAGAAAACATACAATATCCATATGTCTCCAACATTGAAATATAATGAAAACTGTCAACATGAAATAAGTTAAAAGTGACAAAAATAGAGTAGAGAATATATATATATATATATATATATATATATATATATCACCACCAATCATCCCTGTTTGAAATATAAACAATCCCCAAAACTTAAATAAAGGAACATGGGGAAAACAAGGATGAAAATTACACCAATAAAATGTGAATGGCACCTCCTCACCACTAGGACATCTATCTTGAACACTGTCAAATTCCATCCCCACTAAGAATCACTGATAATATGATTAATGAAATCCACATCCCATATGATCACTCAAAAACTATAGATCATCTACATATACACAACATGGGTGGGCTAGAAATACCATGCAAGGGTGATTATAAAAATTGTTAGTATAACTCACAAAAAAGGATTAAATATAATAGCATACATATTGAATATATGAATTTTGGTCAACCTTGAAGAGTTTAATAAATGTAAGGGTTAACCTATTTGAATTTTGGTATCTAGTTGAAGGGTTATTTTTTCATTTTAGGGTTAATTTATAAGAATTGGATTATTAAGATGATACTTTGTGTATTTTTAAATAAGGTTTGAGGTTTAAAAGTTGTTTCAAAGTTTTTAGGAATGTTTATTATGGTGGACCTATAGTCTTAAGGATATTGGTGGAACCAAGTTCCCTTTTTGAAGGGCAGTAGCCCTAGGAACATGGGGGTTCCACAGGGTACTAAGTATTCCTATAATAAATTATTATTAAATTCTATCTAAAAATGGAATATTTATCATTTTATTCTTAATAATTTAATGTACCTATTAATAAAGGCTAAAAACTCACTTATTTCTAACCAATAAAATGATATTAATGGCTCTACCTTCCTCTCTTATTTGAGCCCCATATTCCTCTATGTTTTAAGCTTGATCCTAGGGAGTTATTCCATATTTAAAGATAAGATATTATACTCTTTCACTTCTACTATATTCTCATCTTATATATTATTGTTCACTCTTTTTATAGTGGATTCTAAAAATTGGTATTTCACAAAATTCATGGTGGAATATATCCCATTGTTTGGATTCCTTCTTATTTAGGTTATAGAGGGATGAAGGGGTCAATTTATCATCATTTTCTTATTTTTTTAAAAGGATTCAATTATGAAATTATTTTTTAGGGTTTTTTTGATTTTGTACTTTTATTAAAGGATTTTTTATGTATGATTTAATTACAAATTTCTTTTGGATCGTGTTTGTATAATTATTTTGATATTCTTCCTAGGTTTCAGCATCATTTCGATTAAGTTTTCTATGTGGAAATTTTGATTGCATAGGTAATTGAATGTGAGGGAAAAGGAATATTTTCTTAGTGTTTTTAGGGTATTACCTATTATTGTTGGAGTAAAAGAAAGATCTCGTCAAGGATTATTGGTAAAAGGTTACAACCTCTATGGGATTCCTTTTTCCTTGATTTAGATTTATCTACCATAATATTCTTAAATAAATAAATAATATCATTATTATTTAATTAATTGTGAATCAAGGATTTCATTATTTATTTGTATAGGTATCTAAATTAAATTTTTTATAGAGACCCATTTCAAATTGGGATTAATTTCAAATTCATTTAATTTAAGATTGAAATCCCAATTTTTGGGAAATTGTTATTGATTAAGTATTTCCAAAATTTGACTCAAGGCTTGTTTGAGTCATTTTGATATATATATCACCTATTAATAGTTTATCCTTGTTATACACAATTGAAATCTAAAATTTCATCCATTCACTTCCTTTTTTAGAATTATAAAATTTGAGGTAGAAAACATGTTTCATGATTTGTCCATATTGATAGTGAATAATTAAGGTGTTTCTCTCATTATAGGTTGAAACTAGTTGGGTAATTATTTCAAAAATTAATTATAAATGTGTTTTAAGGAATTTTAATTCCTCATAGACCTAAAAATTGGTTAGAAAAGTGTTACTCATGCATCATGAGGTGTGAATAATTAATTAACTTTATGATTCTAATTAATCTATGTAGGTGGTTTAGTATCCTCCTATGACATGGAATTTATATTATTGAACCCTTATAGAGATAAAATGTTTATGGGAATAAATCTCATTATATTATAGTAAACTGGGGAGCATTGGTAGTGTGAGAATAACCAAATAGAATCATTATTTCCTATATCTTAAACTTATATTATTAATGGAGTCATATCTTCCCACCTAAATGTGTAAGAGTTATAAGTAAACAGTCCACACTAAAAATTAGTTAAGTGTCTCTTAAGTGGATAGATAATAGTAGTATTGATTTTATATGGAAATGAATTATGTGATACCGAAAATTAATTGGTTTTATTGGTTAGATTCAAACCTAAACATGATATCTTATTTTTGAAAAACATTTCTCATTCATTTTTTAAAATATGTATCCTAAATTTAGTAATTATTCTTAATTTAACTCTTAATCTAGGATTCTTCAAGTATGTATTGTCAATATCTATTATTATACGTGTTATATTACATAGGAAACTACTAGTTCATAATAGTAACTTCACATGTAAGAGTTAATTCCTTGTTTCTATAGGTTATAATGAACCTTGAATTACCCCACAATCATATCTTCGAGATGGTATATATTTACACTAAAGTAATATAAAAAATTATAACTTATATTTTGTTTGGAACAATTCTTGTTGATTTTTTTTGAATCTATAATGTGATACAAATGGATAAAAGATAATTAAGGAATAACTAGGTTGAATAGAATTCAATTTATTGCATGAAAACCACTATGATATATGTTAGATTTTTTAATTTTTAATTTATTGATCATATTAGTTATCATGGTGGAATTGTTACTAGAAAATGAATATTTATTTTTATGATAATGTGTTAGATAGTCATTTAGTTTGAAACATATTTAATCATGGCTATTTCATTGATAATTGAAAATCATGATAGAAGGGGTATGTGTATATATTTTTCTATATAAATTGAAAGTAGGTATTTAGGACAATGATGTACAAGGCTGAATGGGATGATTGTTGCCCCATGACTATGGTATACCCCTTCCCCTTCTCCATGGGATAATATTTGGCTTTGAATTTTTATATACCTCCCCCGTTCCACTGGATGAGGTTTTCCCCTTGACTGTTGTGGAATGAGTTCCATGTGCTAACAATGTAGGTAATTGGTCATTTTAATACCCTACCCTATCCATTTTAGACCCTAGATGTTGATCTTAAGGAGGTATTAATTCAGTACTAAGTATTTACCTAAATTAGTTATATCAAGTATGGTTTCTACCATTATAGAGATTAATTATTTTCAATTAATAATGTTACTATTTTCATTATTATTTAGTAATTATTTTATTTTTGATGTTTTTTATATACATTTATATAAATCATTAGGTTGATTTAAAACACACATCTGAGGATATTTCACATATTTTGGAACAATAGTGGTTTCAAGATAAGTATTATATACTCACAACCTACATGTGTATTCTTGTAGGTATGAAGATTTATGGTGTATCTTATAGATACATATGTGTACTAGTAGATATCTTGACATTTTTTTCTTAATTATACAGTGTAATTTCTGGATGAAGCCATGTTCCACTGGGTGTTGTAGTTGGATACTGAAGATAGTGATCAAAAGTTGTCCACTTCTTCCATATTTTTATTTTATATAGATATTATTTTTCAAGTATGTGTTTTTTGTGTGTGTAATTCATTTCATCCATAAAATGATTATTTTTTATTTATAGTTTTGTAATCCAAGATGTGTAAATCTCTCCCCAACCATACTCTAAGACCCAAAATGTTTGTCGTCATCCCCTTGGGATCAGGGGACGCTCTAGGCGTCATGTGGTGACTAAATTCAGGTATCTTATAGGTGATTCAAGTCACATTCATTTCATTAAACGACCACCCATATCAAAAAAGGTAAATGAGAAGAATGAGACAGAAATAAATGAGGTGATTTTATAACTTCAATTTCAAATTTCACTTAGTCCAAGTCACATATGGAATAGAAACAACAAAACCACTCACCTCATCATAATGTGTATCCCAAAACTAGATCATTTTCCTCAAGGGGATAACAACACCTCCCAGATCAAATGACAGATTGAAATATAATAGTTCAACCATGTTCCTCAATAAATATTAGGAATCACCATAATATTCATGGGTAACCAATTGAGTGAAACCCACACATATGATCCTATTGAACTAAAATCCATCAAAACCTCAATAGGATCATGTCTCATTAAAAAAAGGTGATGGTTTGGAACACTAGTTCATATTTTTTCCAATAAAAATGTTTTATCAAAAGAGAATATGTTAGGAAACCACAACCAAAAACTCTCACATAAAATTTATGAATACAGTGGAGGACCCACACCTCAACGAGAGGTGTACCTTGTTTGATGGGATGTTGACGCCACAAATGGGAGACCAAAAACAACTGATTTACCCATATTTATAACTATTATTTTGTATATCTTTAATTTTATTGGGGATCTTGATCATCCCCTAAATAAGTAAAATGGTCAAAGGGATATCAACACATATAGATGGAGGACCCATACACTATCTCATGGGTGGCTATCGACACTGTTATTCATAATAGAGAATCAAAATCCAATTAAGGTGCCTTCACTTGGGGAGTACCTAACTATTAGCAATCATTTTTATCCATCTTATATGAACTATAAATTATGATTATATGGAAAGAAAAATTCAATAATAATTCTTATAAAAAATACTTCTGGATTTTGTTTTAGGTTTTGTTTATTGATAATGGAGTGACATGGGTCTTCTATATAGTCTCTCTCTAAGTTTCGAATCTATATATTAAAGGCTGGAATATATCTAGAAGAATTATGGAAGACAATGGTTCATTTTGGTAGTCTATATTTTTTTAAAAATTGAAAAGTCCCTTTATATATAAATCTGGCTATAAAATAGAGCTCATGTAAGAGAATTTATAGGGTAAGGAAAATTTGGATATGTTAAGAAATTTAGCTACTCAAGGAATTAATATATGTGAAGGAATTTGGATACATGGAGGACCAAATATAAAAATTTTATAGTGGTCTATGTATATGAATTTTACAAGGGTCCACATATAAAATTTTTATAGTTGTCCACATATGTGAATTTTTCAGGGAGCCATGTATTCAATTCTTAGAAAGAAATCTATGTATGGTATTTTTTAGCTATCCACATGCATGAATGGAAACATAATAAATTTTTTATATGTGAGTATTCATGTATCTAAGTCCTTCAACATATTTTATTATGGGCATGTGAGCCACTATGTATGGTTTTTCATGTACTGAATTCCAAATATGGTGGGAAGTGTCACTAAATAGCTTGATATATGGGATTTCTTAGTGATATAGGGGATTTATTCTATAATTTTCTATTAATTAAGACCGGCAGTGCAAGTACATTAGATGATGCATGAATTGTTTTTGAATGTTTCAAGCATCAACGGACATTATATAGGAAACATGATCCAAGAAAAAAATAAATAAATGAAGTTAAAGGTGGTTAATAGTGAATTAAATAAAAATATATTCATGTAAAAATTTAAAGATATCTAACCATGAAGCTATTTGGAACAACTTATGAACAATGAACATACTATTTTACTAAACTTGTAATTTTTAACACTATGTGATTTATGCGAGATCGCATTTTTAGTGGATCTGGAATTTGTCCTTATAAATTTTAAAAAAATATAGTATGTGACTATGTGGATGTTTTGGTAATTAAAATTAGGGTATTAAATTAAATTAAATCCACATTCAATAATAAGATAAAAGGTGTTCCACAAATCAATTATTGTTTGAATTAAATTATAGAAATCATTAATAGTTTTCATGCATTTTAGAAGACCCATTACATGAAAAATATAGCCAATTTATTACCAAATAATATTCTTATTAAAAATATATAGATATTATATTATGAGAAAAAAGACACATGTAAATACTATGCATACTGGAATGTTAAAAAAATGATGAAGTAGGAGGAAATTCAAGAAGCTTAATCTTCATGAAACATCATTATGTTTTATGTAAGAGTCACACCATTTATATAGTCACCCAAGGATTTTACACACATCATTACTTTATTTTTAACATAAACATACATTAATTACAACCCAAAGTTCATGAGGCCTTGTGTCTTTGGAATACTAGGTTCATAATACATCAAAGTGAGAGTAAAATAAAAAAATATTTATTTTATACTCTATAATGAGAGCCTAAATCATTTCCATCCCTTAAAAATGCATGGGATAACCTAGGTAAGTATTTAAAATAAATGGTTTATCTAAAATTCAATGTAATGGAATAAATATGACAAGGAAACATAAAGTGTGAGTCAAATTTATAACCAAATATCATAAAAGAGAAGGCATGTGAGTAATGATCTGGGATCATGACATAAAGAACATGGTATCATAAGATCATATAGTCATAATAAATGTGGTAGAAATAAAATAACATGAAAAAAATATGTGTCAAGGATAACTACTTGGAGAGTATCACATGATGGAAAAATTCTCATAACAGATTAGGTTTACTCCCTAATCCCATACATAAAGCCTCATGAGACTAAATCTTTACCTAATGAATTGAAGTTCTGTATGGGAAAACCCATAATAACATGTTAATAATTATGTGTTCCAAAAAAATTACATCAATCATAAGGTATAAACATAATAATTACCCATGGAGAGAAAATGGGTTACATAATCTTATCTCATATTTTAATCAAATGAAAATTCCTAATGAAGAAATTTAATAGATTAACATAATGTATGTATTACCTCATAAAAGTGGAAATAATATAGTTATATATGTTAGAGACATATATAAATAATTTATAAGTAATACATAACATCAAAGGTTGTCTTAATTGATGAAACTTTCTTCAAAATATTGCATAGAATATTTCTTGAGAAAAATGTCATTCTCATTTTGAACCCACTTAATCAAAATCTAAAAAAAATAAAAAATAATATAAAACAAATTTCATTAAAAATGATCATGGAAAATTATAAATTAAGGTTCAAATAATTGAGTGTTCATGATGCTTGGAAATTTTTTTCACTTTATATAAGTTAAAAAAACATTCCTTTTACACAATTGTAAAGAAGATAAAAAGTAAATTATTCATGGAATAAAAAGAAGACTATATTAAAACCATTTTGTAAAAAAATTTAAAATGGGTAAATATTTATTTAATAAATAATTTTCATAATGATGAAAAAATTTCTAAAAATATTTTTAAGAAACATGGATATGGAATAAAAAGGATTTTTGACCAAAGAGGGAAATAAAGTCAACATTTCTTAAAAACATTTTTCTCTATCATGTTAAGTATCAAATAGAAAAAATGGTAAAATTACATGAAATGTTCATAAATAAATATAGGATAATAAAATTTATTGGTTTTATGGTATAAATATCAAAAAATTCCTTTAATGGTTGTATAAACAAAAAAAATCCTGAATAAAGAGAAGATTAGGAAATAAACCCTTACAACTTTGGTTACTTTTAAATATTAACCCCCATGAAAAAAAGTAATGTAAAATTAAACTTTAATTACCATTTAGATAAATATAATAATGATATAACATTAATATGGTAATTATATAACCCACAAAAAATAAATAAGTGGTGAATATGGGATATTTCTAATGAAAGTAAAAGTGAGACAATAAATCTCTTACCTCGAGTCCAGACTTGTCGTGTATGTACTTTATGCCCTGTATAATAAATTTATATCAATTTTTCATTAGATACAATTTTATAGGATTAATTAACTATAATTAAACCATTTAATAATTTATTTTAATAACATGTTTAATATCTTATTCAGTTATGCCTATTTTAGGTATTTCGAGGATGCTTAGTTCATAATTTCTAAATAACAACGGTGTGTTGAATATGGTAAAAGGGTTCATCATTTCATCATCTATATAAATATAATAATGATATAATTATAATTTTTATTCATTAATTGTACATTTAAATCCAACCATAAAATATGGTTAGGAAAAATGAACTATGTTACAATCATGGAGACTGTAGGGCGTACGTACGCACGAGTAACATTTCCATTTTTAAATAAAAATGATGGAAGGAATATATGTGTTATTTTAAATTTTCTTAATTATAATTATATAATAAATATCATATTATTCCATTATATAAACTTACATATACCATCCATATGGTGCGTTAATAAAAAAATAAATCACATCGCTTTGTGAGCCGGTAGTCCGTCGTACGCACGAATGATGTTATCATTTTTCAATAGATGGTAAGGTTAGAAGGTATATGACATATTAGTTTACATAATTATTAATATTTCATGAATATAATATATTAACATTAAATCCATCATCATTATTTTCCTATAGAGATGATGATATACAAGTATTTACATCAGATTATGAGGTAGTAGTCCCTCGTACACACGAACAATGGTTTCGTTTCCCATATTATGAAAGAGAAGATGGATGAATATTATGTCATCAAAAATAATAAAATATAAGTATATAGGAGATACTATTGTTATTATATTGTAATCTTTATGAAATAATTTATGGTGGAAAAGAAGAAATAAAAATAAGGATCTCAATGAAGATGATTATCTTTGCATAAGAAACCCTCCTTTGGATCTCTTATTAGGGACCATAAGGTTAGTATTTTGGGAATAATAGAAACTATATAGTGTGGATAAGGATTTTGAGGATAGATTTTATTAGGTTTTGGTTGATCCAAATGGCTTTAGAGGTGTCAATAAGTGATAGGAGTGGGTACCCTTATATAATTGAGGTGGGGTGACATTTTTTTGAATAAGCAAAACTATTCAATAATGGGAAGTCCCTTTGAAGATACATGGCTCCAAAATTGATAAATAATGATTTAAAGTGGTTATATGGTATATAAAAACCTCTAAAATTCAAAAAAGAAACGTTTTTTACACTTTTTACTCTCATTACCTCTTTAGTTTGACCACTCGGTAAGTCGATTCTAACATGAACCGTGGTAATATATTTTTACTGTTCATTATGATAAAAAATTAAGTTGAAAATAATATATAATTTTAATTATTATGATTCCAAATATGGAATCCATTTTATTTAATTCAATTCATATAATTTAAAATTTTTAATTTAGAATAAAACACAAAAATTGTGTCGAAAAACGGTTTTTTAAGAAATGCATTTTTTCATGAAAAAGATGATATTATATCAACACCATGAATATAACTAATAATTATATTAGTTTAAATTAATATAAATTGAACTATAATATATTGATATAATATAAATATTTCCTTAATAGGGGTTATTATAACTAATTAAAATGGAATAACATTATGCATTTAAAAATAGTTTGTAGAAAACCGACTTTTTTGTATAAAAAAAAACTTATTTTGAAATCACGAAAATTGATGATTAAAATGAATTTTTTTATATTATTATAATTTAATTGGTTAATATTAACTTTTATACTATATCTAAATTATAATTTAACTTTTAAAGTACTTTATTTATTGAAAATAAATGTATGCATTTGAAAATCGGTAATTTTCACTATTTACTAACAAATCAAACATTTCATAAAAATCCTAAAATTTCACCCAAAGTTAATTTTAATGTGATTATTTTAAAAATTATTTTCATTTTATAAAATTATATTTCTAAAATATCTACAAATTAATTATAACACTTTCCCATAGAGAGTAATAAAATTAATTTTAAAGGAAACATATTTTTTTATAATAAAATATCTTTATTAAACGTTGAGTGATTATTTATTAGGGATTATAGATAAATTTATATTTAATATAACCTTTATATATATTTCATAATGTTATTAATACTATTAATACTCTCCAATTTAATGGCTATGTTATATCAATCACGTTTAAAAAATAATATTTTAATATTATATCATAGTTTGTTTAAACTCAGTATTGCATGTTGAATACTCTATCTAACATAGTGTTATTTCAAAATCATGGGTTGTAACATTATACCTCCTAAAATAAATTATATCCTCACAATTTGAACTTTTTCTTAGTAATCAAGGGTCTTAAATTTGGAAATTCTTTTATAGAAAACCCACGTCGTAAAAAGGGCCAACAAAAATTCCTCTTAAAAAGATGGGAAGGGAAATATGAAATTCATCAAATAAATAGGTTTCCACATTGAATAAAATTATTATGAAGTTAAAAAATGTATTCTAAAATAAATTCCATTTAGGATATAATGTTATATTATTTTTAAGAGATAAGATACCATCAATTTATCAAAATTTAATAACATGTTATGTTCAAGATCTTTTTCCTAAAGTTGGGGGGTCCTTTTACTATATAGACTAAGAAATTAAGGATATATACTTATTTGAAAAGTATAAATTTATACTTTAAACATTTTCCCCATAATCTCATCTATTTCTCTAGATTTTGAGTATCCATGAATATTTTTCATACCAAGAGCACTAAAATTAACTTTTAATGAATCACATGATTCCAAAAAATGAAATCAAGATATTCCTCTTATCTTAAAGTATTAAACAAAACCAAAAATGGTTAGAAAATTTTATAAGATAATTTCCAAAAGGAATTCATCTTCATATTAATCTCAAAATCAAGATTTCAACATAAATCATTCTATTACCCTATATCCCAAATAACCTCAGCATTCAAAAACATAATTGTGTTATTCTCAATTTATCATTTATATTGAACTAAATTTTAGATCTCATGGTTATATATACCTCAACCCAATGATAAATTTCCAAAAATATCATGAATCACCTCAAAATAATAAAAATTCAAAAATATTTGATCCTAAAAATATTTTTCCCAAAATAAAATTAATATTTATCTATCAAATGATTTATGTAAAAATAATTTCATACAAACCAATACATTACATAGGTTAGTGTAAGGCACTGTACCCTTATCATAATTTAGTTATTTGTTCAATCCCAACCTTGCCAGATGTGATGGGGTGTATTTTGGATTATGATCCATCCTTTGTATAAAACTATAATAATATAATTTCTATAAAATTCCAAAAAATATGATGAAAACACACAAAATAAAATTAAGTATCAAATCAGTTTTTAGCCACTAAATTCTTCTATAGTGTTTATTTCTTCTAAAAAATAAAATAATCTTATTTGACAATAATTAATTCAATATTAAGAAAATATCAAACATTCTCAATTATTCACTCATATGTTTTTCTATTAAATATAAATTTACCATTAAATAACATTGCTAGGAAATTTTTACCATTAAACATATTCTGTAAAATCCTTAAGTAAAACTTACTATAGAACCAATCTTAGAACCTTCATGATTATTATAACTAGAATTCCACTACTAAAAATTCTTTAACAACACCATTCTTGAGTTCTAACACCTAAACACGTTAATAATCCCACTTCAATGACTTTAATAATATAGTCCCCTTTGAATTATTCCTTGGACTAGGGAATTGACATGGATAATAACCAATTTTCCCATATCTATGACATTGAACTAATAGTGGTTCCTTAGGTTGAACATTATTTTCCTATGTCTTGTTAACTAGAATCTTCATTTTTCTTTGGCAATTAGCTGCTTTTTCCCTCCATTCCCACATATAAATAATCATTTAGTTCCTTTAAATCACTTTCCATGGTGCCTCTTCCAACATTTTTGATATGTAGAAAATTGAATCTTCATTTCATTATCATCTTTAATAATTAAAAATCCTAGGGACACCATAATTCTCTTATTTTATGTGTCTAAAAAATTAAATTATGTCTTATTTGTTAATATTAGTTTGACATAGCCCATTTGGCATGATCACAATATGTCTAAATACTATTACCATTATGTTAGTCATATATTTATAGAAATAATTACATTTCTCATCACATTGGTTATTAGCATGATTTCTCTTATTTACCATGATTAACTAAAAATAATAAAAGAAACAAGATGATTGTTAATTAACATATAAAATGTAAACTTATAAAATTAGAAGGAATAAGTTATAAATGATAAGTATAACTTGAATTATGGGTTTCATGGTTTTAATATAGGTTATCCATGATAATTTTTCCTATTATGGTTTTTAACCTAAGAATTTGTCAAAGTCCTTCATAAAGGTTCATAAGAAGATTTTTAATTTACAATACATATCCTCAAGAGTGTAAAACTACGCATGCATTAGGGCATGTTTTCATGCACCAAGTGACAATATAGTTAAATCCCAATGTTCCCTTTTTAGGGATATTACCCTTAGGTGCAACTATGCTTGGTCCACATCCACTTATAGTATGAATATTGGGATATAAATTCTTAGAAACAACTGGATCTAAACATCACCAAAATTATAGGATATTTTCCTATACTTTTCCTTGTCCTTACAATTTTCTGTCAGGTTCTCACTAAAGTATTCTAGTCATAACCCCACAAAATTACCAGAACTTCTCTCTGATACCAATTATAGTGACCCACCCTTTTACACATATTATTAAATGATTACTAATGTTAATATCCATTAATTACAACCCAAAAATCCTAAGGCCAAGTGTATTTGGAAGAATAGGTTCATAATACATCAATGTTAGACTAAAATAATAATTCTTTATTTTATTCTCTATAATGATATCCTAGATCCTTTCAAGATCCTAAAACTACATCGGATAACCTAGGGAAATACAAAAAAGAAATGGGTAAGCTAAAAATAAAAGTAAGGGAATAAAAATGATAAGGAAATATAATGTGTAAGTCAAATGTATAACATGATATCATGAAAGAGAAGGAACATGAGTAATCACATGACATCATAACATAAAGAACATGGCATCATAAGATCTTGGAATCAAATGAAATTTTATATCAACATATAACATGACTTAAACATGATTCAAGTCTAATTACCTAGTTAATATCACATGGTGTACAAATTCCCATAGTAGACTAGGTTTACTCCTTAATCTTATACATGACTCCTTAGGAGACTAAAGATTTACCCAAATCACCAGATCATTATTTTTTCACAAGCATTATAACATGTTCATGATTATATGTGCCAAAAAAAGTAAAGCAGTTATAAGAAATTATCATAAGAATTACCTAGGGTAATTGGGTTACATAATCATATCTCATATCATAATTAAGGTAAATTTTATAATTAGTTATTTTTAGATATAAAAATAAGGATTGTATTACCATGTCAATGTATGGGAGAATAAGATAGTTATATATGTGAGATACATATATAAATAATTTAGAATAAATCCATAACATTAAAGGTTATCATTATTGGTGAACACATATTTAAAATATTATATTGATTATTTCTTGAGAAAAATACCCATTTCACTTTAAAATAACTTTTTACAAATATAAAATAATTCAAAAATATTATTAATATAATTTTTCTTAAAAAGACGCATGGAAAATTATAAAGTAAGTTTCAATGAATTTATTTTTCAATATGGTGAGTAATGTTTTACATATCGTATAAGATAAAAAACATTCCTTTCACATTGTAGTAAAAAGGTGAAAAGGTACATCATTTTGAAAATGATAAGATTATTCATTTAAAAAAATTATAATAAAGTAAAAAATGCATAAAAATTTATTTAATAAATCAATTATAAAATGTTAAAAATGGTATTGAAAATATTTTTAGAAAACATGTATATGGAAGGAAAATAATTTTTAATCGAAGAGAGAAATAATGTAACCTTTTCTTTAAAATATTATCAATTATATTAAGTACCAAAGAGAGGAAAATGGTGATATTACTTTATATGTTAATGAATAAAAATAAGAGTAGAAAATATATTAATTTTATAATATAAATATTGAACAATTCCTCCAAAGGAGGCTTAAACATAAAGAATCTCAAATAAATAAGAGATTGTTAAAGAAAACCTTACCACCTTGGTAAATTTTAAATCATAACCCCTATAAATTATGTAACTTGAAATAAAACATTAATTAATATTAAGGTAATTTTTTTCATTCTATAAAATTAATAAGGGTAGTATTTATTCCATACATATTAAATAAGTGGTGAATATGGCATATGTCTCGTGAAAGTAAAAGTGAGATGAGAAATCTCTTACCTCGAGTCTAGACTTGTCATGTACATTCTTCATCTTCTTTATAATAAAATTACATCAATTGTTTTATTAATAACCTTATATAGGATTAATATTTTATAATTAAACCATTTAATATCTTTATTTATTGACATATTTATTTACTTATTCAGTTATGTCCATGTTGGTTGTTTTTAGGATGCTCCGTTCATAATTTCAAAACGGCATCGGTGTGTTGACTGTGGTCAAAGGGGACATTATTCCATAACATAAACAATAATTATCATGAAATAATTATCATTTTTATATATTAATTATAAATTTATAACCAATAGTGAATTATAGTTATGAAAGATGAACTACATTACAATCATGGAGATGGTAGGCCCTATATACGCATGAGTAACGTTCCCATTTTTCAATGATAATGATGGGAAAGGTAATTATTATTATTTATTTATTTAATATAATTATATAATAAATAAAATATTATTTAATTAAATACCCATTAATGTTTCATCCATGTGATTTGGTGATAATAAATGAATCACATCGTGTTGTGAGGTCGTAGTCTTCCGTACACTTGAACTATGCTATCATTTTACAATGGATGGTAAGGTAATAAGGTATATGATATGATAACTTTAAATAATGTTTAATATTTCATGAATATTATATAAAAACATTAAATCCATCATTATGAACATACGGGATAGGTTATTATGGAATAATAATCATATTAGTTCGCAAGACAATAGTCCACCGTAGATACAAATGATGGTTTTATTTCCCATTTTGATGGAAGATGAGAGGGATGAATATTATGAAATAAAAATAAAAATACCTAATTATATAGGTGATATTGGTTTTATTGTAATGTAATTATTAATATATAGTTTAATTTTTAAAAATAATAAGCAAAAGTAGGGAGCTTCATGAAGTTAGTTACCTTCACTTAGAAGAACCTCCTTTAGATCTCTTATTATGTGCAATAAAGTTGTTATTTTTGGAATACAAGAAGATCTAGAATGTGTATAAGTATTTTTGGGAGTTATTTTGGTAGTTTTTTGTTGATAAAAATTTCTTTAGAGGTGTGAATAAGTGAGGGGAGGGTGTGTCCTTTTAAAATTTAGAAGGAGTAACATTTTTGTAAATACCCAAAACTATTCAACAATGGGAAGTCACTCTCAAGTAAAGTGACCCCAAAATTAATTAATAATTGATATGATGCATTATATGGTCGATCCAAACCTCCAAAATTCAAAAATTATCATTTTTTAAACATTTTACCCCTTTACCTCCTTAGTTTAACCCCTCGGTAAATGAATTTTAACATTAACCGTGGTAAGAGATTTTTATTGTTTTTACTATTCATTATGATCCAAAAATAAGTTGAACATATTATATAAAATTAATTATTATGATTTAAAATATATAATAAATTTCATAAAGTTAAATTTATAAAATTTAAAAAATATAATTTAAAATTAAACATGCAAAACGTGATGAAAAACGGGATTTCATTAAATGAATTTTTGAAGCAATAAATAATCTTATTTTAATTCTATGACAAGTAATTATCATTATATGAATTTGAATTCATATAAAAAAAATTATAATATATGAATCAAATTTAAATAGTTCTTTACTAGGGGATATTTTAATTAATTAAAATAGAAAAAATTTATGCATTTAATAATAGTTTTAAAAAAATCATGTTTTTAAGAAAAAAAATAAACTTATACTAAAATCGGGAAAATTGATTACTTAAATGAAATAAATTTGATTATTATATATAAAATGTTTCATATGGTACTACATAACCACATCAAAAATTTATATGAACTTTTAAATTACTTTATTTAATGAAAAAAATGACCATATTTGAAAAATTGATAATTTTCACTATTCAATGAAAAGTAAAACATTTCAGAAAAATTCTAGGATTTTACCATAAGTTATTTTTGATATTTTGATTTAAGAAATTATTTTTATTTTATAAAATAATATTTCAAAATTTTTGATAAATTGATTATAATATTTTCTTAGAAAAATAAATAAAATATTTTTTTGAAGAAAACAGAATTTTCATAGAATAAAATATCTTTATTAAAATTTGAGTTATTATTTATTAAGTTTTTTTTATAAATTTATATTGAGTAAAAAAATTGTTTATATTTAAAAAAAATATAATACTATTCATACCTTCCAATTTAACTGATAGTTTATTTAGATCCTTTTAAAATAATACTATTGTAATATTATATCATTATTTATTTAAACTTGGTGTTGTGTATTGAATATTTTCTTGAATATAGAAATATTTTAAAATATCATGTGGTTACAATTTCAGGTTTAAAATAACATCCTTATCTTAAGAATAAGATCAATTTAGTCATGTAAGGAGTACTGAGTTCCACTTTATGATGAGTGGTATTGAGTTTCACATTTTGTTTGAATAGTGAGTTCATAGGGCCTATGAGACTAACCCATTATGTAACCCAAAATAAGTAGTGAGATCTATTTTTTTAGAGCATGGGTAGACCACCTTATCAAGATACTTTTTCTAGAACAATTATGGAAAACCAATTAAAATCTTCTATATGATTTTTTTTATCACTCATATATAAAAAGTGAGGGAGATAAATGAGTGCTCCTCATAGTGAGAGAACAAGATCATAATCAAGGTTTAATGTTTTAAAAATCTATGATACCCTCATTCACCCAAGGGTAATATCATTTATTATATACTAATAATTAGTGTCATGCTATTGGGTTTTATGGTTGATGTTTTCCTCTCTTATAATCATAGAAGCATCAATGTTTGTTAATTATAAATACATACCAATAATTTAAGGAAACAATTTCTAATTATGTAATAATGGTATTCATCACTAATTTAGTCCATTGGGTACGAAATTCTTCATAATAGTTATGCATGGAACAACAATAGACATGAAAATGGAGAATTTATTAAAAAAATACCATTAGGAATTATATGTGGATGAAAATAAAATTAATGAATTATGGAGAGCCTTATATAACCCAATATATACTAAGGTTATGTACTAAAAACCTATCATGTTCTGTGGAAAAAACTATTAAACATTTACAGGGGTGATTTTAAGGTTTGAGATGGGAAGTAGAAATTGGTGTGAAAAAAATATGAATATTTGAGGATTATTCTGTCTAAAACTATGGATGTGTTCTTTGAAAGACTAAATTACCTTATTGAATACATTCATGGACTTGGGGAAGACATTGAAGATGTAAAAAATAATAGAATATTATTAATGAGACTACCTCGGTGGTTCAATTGAATAGTACCAGGGATCGAAGATAATCATATAAAAGAAGTTTCTTTTGATATTTTACACCGAACGCTTGTCTTATATGAAATGAGAAAAGATAAAAATTAATACTGGGTGAAGGAGAGACCACAAGAGGTTTCATTCCAAGTGATGAAGAAACTTTTTTATAGAATATTCAAACAAGGATGAGGTCAATGATGTAATATTTTTTTATTTCCTCTAATATTAATAAGGGAAAATATAAATTCAATGTCAAGCTTCCATTTTGTTTCTTTTTGTATGGTAAGATCATTCATCTCACTATAAATGGTTTTAAAAATATTAAAAATGAATATGATGAAGGATCTATGAAGAAACCTTTTAAAGGTGATAAAAGTATGAGAAAAACATAGTGAAAATTAATTATGAGAAATAATCTTCAATATCATGAAGATATAAGCTCATATGATTATGAACTGGAAGAAGTTGAGGATTGAAAGGATACCATTGAAGATAACATGATGGTTATTATTAAAATACTAGAAACTAATGAGAGTGATACTTAAAATAATGACATTTTGGGTAGAGTTTACCTTTAACATGAGCTTGAGGAAACCATTGAAGAAGTTTACAAATAGAGGGATAACACCAGGAAGGAAAATGTGGTTGGTCATGATTCTAAACTCTACATGAAGTAATTGGAGGATTAAAAATCATAAAACAAAACCAAAATAGATATGATAAAATATATAATTTATTAAAACTCTAATATGGAAGTTGAGATCAATCTCAGATTTAAAGAACAAAATCAAATAATAGAACAATAGACCAATATAGTGGAATATGGGTTAAAAAAATTAAAGAAATTGAAGAAGAAGTTATAGAATGGTGATGAAAGTGTGAGTATTAAGAACAGATCCTTACACTTGGAAAGGTATCAGGTCACTCAAACACAGTAATCCTAGTTGAGGTTGTGTAATTCCCTATTATATAACTACTGAAGATAGTAGCCACATTCCAATAGTGATTCATTTTAAAAATAAATTGAAATCTCTTGTGAAGAATGATCACATTGAGAAGACAGACATGGACCATGATAAATAATAATCATTAAATACTTGGAGTAAAGTAAACTAGGAACAAGCTCAAAGTAATATTGCATAAGTGAAAAGGGTAAAATAATGAAATAAAAAGGAAGGTGTTATTGATGTGGAAAATTAGGACACATTTAGTATGATTGATCCTTTAAAAAAAGATTTTTAACGGTGGAATAACACCAAAAATAGTAAATAAGTTTTTTATCATTTTACTATGATTTTAATTGTTATTTCCTTTGGTGTATATGTTTTCTACATGAGGGTTCCTTTTGGGTCTCAAGGGTCAAATGATAAATTTCTACAAAGACCAAAAAAATATGGAATCATTAGCTAGGAACATCAAAACACACAGTTAAAATTGAAAATGAAATTTCAACTTTTAAAAATGAAGAGGGAATTATTAAACCAAAGAGATAAATAGGATAATCATTTATTAAGATAAGTTCCTCAAAAGTATTATAAGAACAAAAACTATCATGAGAGGGAAAAAATTGAGATTTATTTTAGAGCAACAGGAAAGTATAGTTTATGGATTTTTTATAGTGGGTTTAGCTCACAAATTAATATAAAGAAAGATCTTATCACTTGTATAAAATACGAAAAAGGAGGAGTTGTTTGATTCAGAAATGATAGAATAATATTTTTTTGATAAGGTAATGGAATTTTTGGTGGAAAGGATCTTAAAAAGATAGATAAAATATTTGGAAATTAATATTTTTTGTAATGTTTGAAATTTATAAGTTAATTTTTTTAGTGTATGGGATGTGACAACTCAGTTTCTAGGAGAACCACACAATCCATATGGTTTTTTTTAAACATGTGTCCACCTATGGGAAACTGTGAAACATGTTGTGGGTGTGCAGAGAGACCTGCATGATTTATGCATTGTTTGTCTAACTGTTCACTATAACCATACGAGGTGTGGGTTTCCATGGAAACTATCATCACGAGTTTGATGCATGGTTATAAAAATCATGTGTCTATAATATGAGCTCTTAAATATGGATTGAAATTAATTTTTTATCCATTCCTCCTTTATGTTTCCCTCCTACACTCTCCTTCCCATTTCACTCACAACTACTCCTTAGACCACGGGTGATCTTCATCTCCCTCTTCTCTATGGATAAAGGTATATCCTTCATTAAAACTGATAATCAAGTATCATTGGTAATGTTTGATCACCCTCAATTAGTACAAGATTCCTCTTATCTCCTTTATTTTATTCTATTTCCATATCCAATTCTATTTATATGTAATCTCATTTTCCCTATTTTTAGGGTGTTCCCCCATTTATTTTAATTCACTCATTACGTATCAAATATAATGTTGATAATGGATGAACAAAGCTTCCTAAACAAGATGTAGGTTATCTATGTATTTTCCCTTTAATTATCACATGTTTATAATATGTTTTCATTTTTAAACACACCATGATTTCTATGAAATACTGCTAAAAATGATAAAACCTTAAAATAAATGTTAAATTTTGATTTAGATGTGTAAATAAACCCTTATAAATTATGGTAAGGGTGTGTTCTTGACTTGAATAACCCATTTTCATGAATCCCATTATGTACCCTCATTGGAAATTATTATAATTAGCCAAAACATTCCATATTTATGTTTGGTTTGATCCCTATAATGAGAACTTATTAACTGATGATAATAAACAAATTTGAAATACATTGGGTTGTGAATACTTACTTGTCTCATGTTATGGTGTGTAGTATACCCTTGTTTAAAAATGGAGTTAAATTAAATGAGATAATTATATAATTTAACAGCTTCGACTATGATTTACCTATATTACCAAACTACCCATTTGGGTGTGTTGGGATTTCCCCTTAGTAGTGGGATTCCAATATCTAAATAATGGAGTAGCTAATTGGAATGTATATTAACGTAGCCTTTTTATCACTTGAGAGTGGATTTAGAAATGTATATATGGAATTGTTAAATTAAAAGGATATAACACATGACCCTTTTTGACCCTTATAAAGGTAATTATTAAAGGTATGTTTGAATTTTAATTTGGGGTGAATATTTCTCACAACCTAGGTTTAATTATTTAATATAGTGTTCCTATTTAAAAGAAATTCCTTAAGTGATACCTAGGTTCTGGAAATGGGTTTCCATGGATGTGGTCATGGGTCAAATGAATGGTAACACACCTTCAATGATACTCGGGTTTCATATATGGAATCTCTTGTATAGAAACATATGTTAAAATGGAAATTATAATAAGCCATGGGAAACACTTGGGTTTCTTATATGAAATTCCTAGTATGGGATCATATGTTTAAATGGAAATTATAATAAGCATTGGGAAACACTTGAATTTATTATAAAAAATTCATTGGACGAGCTCATAGGTTAAAATATAAATTATATTATGCCTTGGGTTACCCTTGGATTCTTTATATGGAATGCCTTGGATGGTATTAAAGGTCAAATGAGTTATATTAAGCCTTGGGAAGCACTTGGATTCTTGATACATTATTCCTTGGCATGTATGAGAGGGTAAGTGAAATCATGTTATGCTTGATTACTAAATTCAAACAATAATTATTAAATCATAATGTGATGAAAAAGTTTGATCAATAACTAAAATTTTATATCTTGAGGTGTGGTCTACATTTTCATCTCTTTCAATTCATTGAAAATTAAAAAATTATAATTACATATCTTTATTCATTGAAGAGGTCGAATATGTTTTTGTAACTCAAGAATATACCCAATTTATATGGATACAATAATATCTAAAAGATATTAGAACTGAAAGGGTATCTTCTAATCTGATTATGTGGAACAACTCAAGTGCAATAAACATTTGAAAAAATAACATCCAACACCTAAGAACAATGAAAATTGATATTATGTACCATTTCATAAAGGATAAAATAGAATAATGGGTCATGAATTTAGAGTATGTGAAAACCCAAAATCAAGTTACTCACATCATGAAAAAGTATCCACCAAAGGATTATTTTGAATAGCATCAGTTGACTTTAATATCTTTAATGAATCATTATCATTATATGTACATGGTTCTAGTAAAACCCTCCCCTATAGAAATTACCTTTGAAGAAATTTATCACTTCTATACTCACTTCAATTCCTCTACTTTTATGAATCCTCATGGAGGTTCTTTTTAGGATCATTGATAATGGGGGAGAAATAATGTTAGAAAAGATATAAATTTTCTATAATAAATACTCATATTGATGAGGGAAAACAATGTATCTCTTTATTAATTAAGGGGGGAAATCCAAGTAGGTAGAGCGTGTTTGTTTTCATATTTGGGGGTTGATGAGTTTTGGGGGCTGGTATTTAAATAATTGAATCATGTTGTGACATTTTTGTATTATCATAAGAATTATTTCATCTAAATATTATTTATCACATTTATTGTCAACTCACATGAGAATAGATTTTATTATTGTTGAATCATTAATGCACTCCTTGAGGTTAGAGCAGAAGAAAGTGGTATAGGTGTCATTTCCATTTAATTGTATAAAAACCAAAAGAGGGATATTATTGGAAAAATCCCTTGGGATTGTGTTTATTGAAAATAAATTCAAATAAATATTCTATGTAATATATCTCTATATTTAATGCTTTTATATTAAAGTCTATAAGATATCTGGAAGAAGTTTAGAAGACTTAGATACAATCTGGTATTCTCATGTTTTCTGGAAAAATGGAAAAGTGCCAACATATGAAAATATGGATATGTAAGAAAGATAATGTAATCCAATTAGTGGTGTAAGAAGAATTTTGTTATGTGAATGAAATCGGTTATTTTAAGGGTCATATATGTGCATTTTCTAAAGGGACACATATGTAAATTTTCTATGGGGGCACGTATAAAAAATTCCTAGGGGTTGTGTCATTATTTTTCTAAGGATCCACATATATAGTTTTCAGAAGGGATCTATATATGGGATTTTGTATACATCCATATACTGTAAAGAAAATGTAGTAAATATTTGCTATGTAAGGATTCATGTATGAAAATCTATCGATGTAGTAGGTTTTGGTTTTTTGAGCCACCATGTAAGGTTTTTAACATACGCAATTCCATATATGGTGATCTGTGTGACCAAATGGCCTAGTGTATGGGATTTCTTAATGACATGGGGGAATTTCTTCTGCAATTTTCTAACAATAATGGCCACTACTTAAATAGAATTAGATGATTCATGAACTATTCATGAATATTTAAAAAATCATGGAGATTTAAATAGGTTCCATGATATAAGTATAAAATGAAGAATCAAAGTTATAGGTGATTCAAAATAAATTAAATAAAAATACATTCATGTCACAAATGAATGAGTTTTGAATGTGAAGTAGCTGTGTAGATCTCTGGAATAATGAAGATATTAATTTATTCAATCTTTAATTTTTAATGCTTTAAGATTTATGTGAGATCGCATTTCTGGTTGATCTAGAATCAATCCACACAAATCTTCATATATTAAGGGAATTAGAAATTTTGACGTATTTGCAATTCAAATTTTCTATAAAATAAAACTAAATTAATGCCGCAAAAGCATTGATAAGTTGTTCTATAAATTAATTATATCTTTATTTCAATTAAATCAATATTAGATATTTTTCAAGATATTTTTAAGACCAATTATATACAAAGGTTTTAAAATTTGTTAGCACATAATCTATTTATTAAAAAAGATACATAATCTATCAAGAGAAAAGATACATAGGTAATTTCCAGGCTTACTGCAAAGTTAAAAAGTGATGAAGTATGAGGAAATTCTAAAAGCATGATCTTTCTAAAACATCATCAATTTGTGTGGAAGAGACATGATATTTAATGTGTAAAATCACATCCTAGTCTATTGAAGAAGATCAAAGAAAACATTGAGGAGAAGTGAGTTCCTCCTTGTAATAGGAGGTGGTGATTTTTCACATTTTTTTAATAGTGAGTTCTGAGGGTCAGTGTGACCTCTCTATTGTGTAAAACAAAATAAGTGGTGCACTCTATTATTTTTGGTACATCAAACCACTACCTTTTCATGCTTCATGGATTATCTCAGTTAGGGTAAACTATGTCAAATACAATGTGCTTTATTTCTTTCATCACTAATAGAGAATAAGTGAGTGAGAGAAAAGTGTGTTTCTCACAGTGATAGAAAAAAAATGTATACAAGGTTTTAATTTTTAAAAACCAATGTTTACCTGATTTATCCCCCACCCATCTCAAAGTAATATCCTTGATAATTTACCAGAATTACTATTAGTAATAATCTCACTCTCTAACTCTAGAAATAATCTTGTGGCCATGATAAATGAGAGAAACTGCTTATCTTTCCATGAACCAAGTCAGTCTCCAATACCAAAATTTTTTGAGAGTCAATGACTAATACTCCCAATCGTTCTTATAAAATATTACTAACATAAGACACAACCAAGGTTTGAGTGGGAATAAATAAATCTATATAGGATCCCTCTCACTCTCCAGGACACCACTGATTTCCATACCAATATAAAGGCACCCTAAAGGACATTTCATTATATTTCCAAGTTTACAACTCTTTCAAAAACGTTTAATAAATTTTCATCTACCAATGAACACCTATAGGTCACTCAATCACAATAATTTAGGGAATTCCAATATATACAAAGAATTTAGGATACCCATGTCGTATCATCAATATATCTTCAAGGGGTACAAAACCCCATCCCTACTCCAACTATATTTCTAGAACCCATACATCATTATTACTGAGAAAAATTATTTATCTACCTAAAACATATAATGAATGGTCTCAGATAGAAAAGAAAACCCCACTATTATAAACTAAAAACAAAATTTACCCTAATTTACTGCTAAATTGATCAGTTATGATACCCAGGTGATAAATTATGAAAAAACTAATATGAAAGAAAAGTTCATTACATGTACTCAATCAGACAAGGTGTGGGAGCCCCGGTTAGTACAAAAAAATACAGTTATTAGAGGGGGTTATAACCCCTTCTAAATACATTAGCAAAAATTCCGATAAACCATTACTAATGCGGCCACCTCATCTTGTTATATGGGGTTTTCTGGAACTTCTTGTAAGGAGAGGTCAAAATTTAATGCAGTTATTTTATAGGAGGATTAATCCCCCTCTAACTCTACCCAAAATTTTCCAAAATATGATTTTTTTAGAGGTATTTTGAATCACCTCTAATTCCTTTGCAGATTTAGAGTGTATTTAAACCCCTTTTAATTTTATAGAATCTTGTATTTTAGAGGCAATGTGAACCACTTCTAATTTGTTTTCTAATTTAGGGGTGGTTAAGAACCGACCCTAATTGATTATGGAACTCCAAATTTAGGGACAGTTCTTAAAGGCCCCTAAATTTTCTTATTTTTTTAAATCCCCATGCCCTCTTAACCTCCCCTCAGATCTCCAAGAAGCCGCCCTCCCCAAACCACTATAGAAATTCATTGTTTATTTATTTTATATACATTTTTGTTTATAATATATATTTATAATATTTATAATATTTATAATATATATAAATAATTATATTTACATATATAAATATATATAGTTGTATACATAATATTATATAAATGTATTTTTCAAGAAATATATAATACAAATGTATTTAATATAATATATGTATAATATAAATCATAATGTAAATTTATTTATAAAATATATATTATTTATAAAACCACATATAATTTTTATATATTTGAATAGATATATTTATACATATATTTATAATTGCATTTATATTATGTATACGAATATTTATATATGTATATATTTTTACTTATATGTATAAGTTTTTATTTAAAGTATTTATATAATGTCTTTGTATATATATGTTTATAATATATTTAAATAAATTTATATAATGTGTTTATGTAATTTATACACACACACACAGAGAGACATATAAAGATTAATATTTGATTTTTTTAATAAAAAGGTTAAAGGGGGTTAAAAATAACACGGGGTTAATATTTATTTATTTATTTATTTATTTATTTATGCAGACTCTCGCTAAATTATATATTTACATTTATATAAATAAATATATTTTTAAATATATTTATACAAGCATTTATATTATGTATACATACAAACACATGTTTATATATATATACGTATACATTATAAAGAAATTTATATCAAACACATAACATTTATATGCATGTACTTATATGTATATTAATGCATGTATTTATACAAACATTTACACACACACACCTGAATGTGTATTTTTATATTTATTTGTAAGTATTTATTTATATACTCATTTGTATATATTTATATATATAATGTATTTATATATTTACTAATAGTATATAATATATATATATAGTATAATTATATATTATATATACATGTAAGATAATATAATATATGTATCTATATAATTATTTGTATATATATATATACTTATTAGTTTATATGTATATTTACATATATGTATTTATAAAATAATTTATATACATATGTATTATAAAATTTGATATTAAAAAATATAAAAAAATTATAGGGGGTTATAACAAACTATAAATAAATGTTTTCATTAAATTGTTGGCATCTATTTCAAAACCATAGCAAATTTCTATCAAAATTTAATTTCGAGGGAGTTAAAACCCACTCTAAATATTTTATTTATATTCTAGTGGTGGTTTCGTAAATCTGCCACTTATTTATATGAAATATTAATTGTAGATGGGCTTAAATCCCTTTATAAAATTTTTATCTAAATTTTAGCTGTGATTTTATAAATCTGGTGCTAATTTATATCAAATTTTAATTTAGAGGGTATTGAAACCCCCTCTAAATTTTTGTCAATATTTTAGTGGTGGTTTTCTAAAGCCATATATAATTTATATGAAAATTTAATTTAGAGGGGGTTAAAACCCCATCAAAATATTTTATGTATATTTTAATTGTGGTTTTATAAAACTGACACCAATTTATATGAAAATTTAATTTAGAGGGGGTTGAAACCACTTATAAATTTTGTATCTATATTTTTTCATGAAGGTTTTGTAAAAATGTGGATAATTTATATGAAAATTTAATTTAGATGGGGGTTTAACCCCTCAATGTTTTTTATTTATATTTAGAGGGCGTTTTACATAACCCCTTCTAAAAACACTGATAAATTCACTGTTTTTTATAGTGGTTTCACCTCTAATTTTCAATACCACCATGTCGTGTTAGCCTACATAGTGTGTTTATAATAAACCAACCCATGGTACCTAGACCTGGAACCTAAATTGGTCCCCCATAAAGCCTAAGGCAGATTCTTGATCCCCACAGACCAGAAACTTGTTCTAAAGGGTATCACATGTTTGATGGGAATGGTTTACCCTTTATACGGTAAAAAGTATAATGGAGAATTATGTAAATAAAATTAGTAAAATGATACCCCCTTATATAAAAACATGTCATAACATGCAAAATAAGTACAAATGGATATTACAATAGAGATGTGATGTCTGAAAAAAAAGGAACTAAAGACCCAACTTTCACCATGCTGAATGTGAATATCCAAATGCCACAAACCCTATTAAGATCCATCTAATCCAATGGTATACCCCTTAGATAAATCGGGAGAACATACCTATAAGACACATACATATAATATAGAACTAAATACATATCCTAGTGTGTATGTTTTTTGTTGTATAAATCCTAGTAGGATACCACCAAAATCCATGTAATTTATTTTCTAGGTCATACTCAAAACCCTAGTTTGAAAAAACTTTATAAAATTACATTTTTCCTTTATACAATAAGAAAAAAAATATTACCATTTATTTCAAAGACCACTTTACTTTTGGAGAATCATAATGAGGTAACATATGGGTGAATTATCAAATGCAACAAAAAAAATTAAGTAATGTTATAGAGAGAGACATATTGTTAAATACTACATAAATTCAAACACAATATAAAAAAACATGATATAAAGTAGTTACAATACAACATAAAGTAAAACATGACATAAATTAATCAATTTATTAAGTGAACCACAAAATGGGATATCAAACTTGATCCTACTGGGATAGTCTAAGACCTTGCTCGCAAAACACTTATCAACCTATGATGATCTTGACCAAAACACAACCATGAATTTCCCTTCTCGACTCAACGAGTAAAAATACTCTATATGGGTATATAACATCACTATAGGACTCTATATATCATAGTAAAATAATCTATATGATCAAACATCATGAATATACATAGATCTACACAAGCATCACATGTGATCATACCCTGGTACCAAATCACACCCCCTTTTCAATTCCATAACATAGTGAACAATAAAATAAAATCAATCATATATCCAAAATTCAATGGTAATAGTCCATTGTACATCACAAAAAAAATCAATAATGAGTTAAAACATAAATTATTCCTCTGTTAATATAAATTCATGTAAAAATCATGAGAAACACCTCTTATAGGAACCCAATATATCTCAAAACTCTTTTTAATTTCATTAAACTCAACAAGTCTCCATGGTATTTTATCGAACACACCATAGGAATATAATATAACTTTTATGGAAAAATAATTGACTACTAAGGACAATACGCTTTATAAAAATAAAATTTTATTAAAAATAATCTTCACAAATTCATTTGAATTGAATATAATCTCAAAGGAAATCTTCCAAACACCTTGCATGCATAAAACCATAAAAGAATAATTTATATATAAAGATTCATGAAATCCATTTAAAATAACATGGAATTGAAAACAAAATTCAATAATCATTTTGGTAATTCATAATAAATGAATAATAAATTTTTTTATATTTTATAAATCATTTTGGAAAGATTAAGCATCAAAAGGAAGTCAAAAAAAATAAGTTTAAATAGAGTCACCTACATCACCTTATAATTAAAACTCTCTTAGGACAATAGATATTTCTAATGACCATAACAAGTGATAAGATGAAGTTATAGTGTTAAATTATTTCTAAAACACATCTTTTATGAACTCTCTATCATGAACCATTGGTTTTCATGGTTTTCTAATCATGAAGCAACTATATGGGACTTCACATAAAAATTCTAGAAAGGCTTGGTTTAGTCACATGTTTTAAAAAAAATGTTCACAAATCATTAAATTAGTTATGTTCCAAGACAAAGTATTTTCTAAGGAACCATGCACACTTCGGGAAAATCGTGCAGGTTTTTCCAAAAAACTATCCATCCAAATAAATGGACCAATTTTTTTTCAATAACTTAAACCAAAATAATACAAAAGATAAACTAATCATCCAAATACAACCATTACTGATGTTTTCAACCTTTATAAAACAAGTTTCAATGAGTTTTACCCATTCTATCACTTGTTTCTTTCTAAAATATTAATCAATTTTATAAAGTTCAAAGTTTATTCAAAAACTCATTATACCAAACAATGTTATAAAATTACTATTTAGAAATTTTATATATGGATCCATATTTTATTCAAAAAATTTAAATCTATATCAAACTCAAACTTACATTTATTTCTCAAATATCATGGAACAACTAAAAATAAATACTTTAAAAGTAATAATAAAAAATTATAAAACATAAAAGTTCCATTTCATACAATTAAAATTAATATAAGAGACTGATAATCTCAATAATAATAACAAATAACTACAAATGGTGTCCCATTAAACTAAAAAAATCAAACGAGAACACATATTCCAAGCCTTTGACCACAATTAGGCCAAAGGTCACCAAATCTATACTACTAAAACATTTTTTTGATAACCATGGGATCATCTCATAATAATTTGGATTCAAACTAACCACCATTACAAAAATTCACCAAGGAAGTTAAATTTTAATATTATAAATAAAACTACAACCTTTTTATTCAAATCAAAGGCAACCTAACATTCCATTACTCAAGGAAATATTATCATCTATAAATCTCACTATGAAAACAATTTTATACATACACATAAAAATTTATAAGCTAATATAATCACCTAAAATTGAAAATGAATCATAAATAAAAAACTATAAAAAATCATTTTTGAAAAAAAAATCACTAGTTCACACAATCCCTTTGTCCTCCAGTTAGTCAAGGTCATTTAAATACCAATTATCAAAATGTGAGGAATTATAAAGTAATAATCTGATTTTTTGAACTCAAAACCATTTTCCAAATACAAAAAATAAAAAAGGAATTGAAATAATATTTTTTATGAAAATAACTTTTAGAAATTTTCACCCCTCTAAACAAATCCTTTGTTATTCAATTTGATTAAAAATAAGAAATAAATTGAACAATTTGAATTAAAAATCACTTTTATTTTAGTACATTTTCCAAAAATAATGAAACCCCAACTATTCAATGCTTTGAAAATATTTTATTCTAGTAAAATAAACCAAAAACCAACTAAAAATCAATGAAATCTAATATTTTCTCTCAATACACTACATAATATTTTTATAATAATTTAAAGAAATTTCAAAATATTCCATAACCAAAAGTTACATCTTTCCATAATTTCATTACATAAGAAACATAAAAATAAACATTCAAAATAAAAATTCATGCATTATTTTGTAAAATCACTTATAACTATTGAATAAAGAACAAATTATTTTTAAATCGACTAATTAATCTTATTACAAAATATTTCAATGACATGAATGAAGGAAAAACCCAAAACCATTTCTTATAAACTATAAATGTTATAAAATTTATATTCCGAAACAAAACAAAACATATAACATTCATTTCATTCCATTTTTAAGTTATTTCATATCCATTTTGAAAACATGACCAAAATAAATATTATCATCATTTTAATTATAGAATATTATTTTTAAAACTACATTATAAAAGAACACATCAAATCATTTGGTTTTAAATATCCCAAATGGTTCAAAATAAATATAATTAAAAATAATCATTACTAGAATAATATTCCATATATATATATAATAACTCTTTGAAAACCATAATTTAGAAAAGAAATCAAAAAAATAAAAGAAATACAAATGGAAGGTTTCTTAAATATTAAACTTTCACAAGTTACAACATTATACAATGGGGTACAATAAACTTAACTTTAAATAAAGCATGATAATATATGAAATTAAATGGTAACATGTTTCTTATTAGTTCACCATTGATATAAGACATTTATCACTCTCTATACAAATTATATTCTGATTGTTGAATTGAAAAAGGTCCCATAACTTTTCATAGAATCCTAAAACAATAAAAAACAATATCAACCAAATAACATCACCCTATAAATACATGTTTACATAAAAATACATACAACACTAAAGTACCAAATAATTCATGGATCAGAAATATAATCCTTTCAATAAATTCAATAAATATAATAACTTTCTTGAATTATCAGGATCGGTTAATTGTTTTGGAACCTTTCACTTTTATTTCAAAATTAAATTCAAAAACATTAGTTTCATTCTAAAATACTTTAAATAAGAAAAAAACAAATTATTTCACCATAATATTTCAAAAAATAAAAATTTATAAATCTCTTCCCATTTAAAATGAATATAAATTATTCCATTGAGTTGATATAAAATACATATTTAGGTGAAAGTTTAGGTCTTAGATTTCAAAAATTATTATAAGACATTTTACATATCATCATATATACATTAGTCAATAAACCAAGCATCCATTTTCTCACAACATGAAGCAAAAATTAAAAAATGTCAAAAAAAAAATAGAGTATAATAACCATTTGGATTACCACCAAAAATCACTCAAAAGTAATTAAATGTTCATGGGGGCATTCCATGAATTAGGAATATTCCATTATATATGAAATTTAAAGTAATATCATTTTTATTGAACAAAAATTCCCATGATACCTTACTATAGTGACAGAAAAAGAAAAATCTACTCATTAAAGGGATAAAAGATCCGATCAACCCATAAATCTCAGGGTAAATTTGGTTTCTAGAATTATTATTTTGATAAATTACATCCATGAATTACTTACCAAGTTCCAATGATCCAACTTCCACCTACTTCTAAACTAATTTTTCATGATCAAGAACCATTTTTCAATTAATCAACCTAAGCTACTCAGTCTCTGTACCCAAATTAGTCTTCCCCAAAGTCTGAAGAATGTTCCTGATAACCACGGGTTGAAAACTAGTTCCAATGGGTGACACATTTATGATGGGATTGATTCAACATTTATATTATTTAAAGAATAAATTCAAACAAAGTAAACTCAGTGAGTAAAACAATATCCCCTTACATGAATACAAAACATAATATGCACAATAGGAACCAAAGGAGAGTAACATCAAGAATGAAAGTTCAAAAAAATAAATAAAATCCTAATTATCACAATGTGAAACACTAATCACTACATACCACCACCTCTATTTTTATATATATATAATCTAATGGTATACCACTTATTTAATGTTATAAAATATAATAGTAAGAAAAATCAAGATAATATATAATTACATACACATTGGGGTGTTTATATAGGGTGTCAGCTAACGCCTAATAGGATACCACCATGAATCCTTGTGATTTATTTTATAGTTTATATTCACAACACTAGTTTGAAATAAATTTAAAAAATAATGTTTTTTAATTTATACAATGAGGGAAACAAAATCATGTTAAATTTTATTTCAAAAACCAATTTACTTTAGTCAAATCATAATGAGGTAACAAGTAGATGAATTTACAAAAGAAACACAATAGTATAAGTAATGTTATAGAGAGATATACATATGGTAAAATACATTGTAAACTAAAAAACAAGATAAAGAAAAACATCGCATATAGTAGACACAACACAACCTAAAGTAAAACATGAAATAAAGTAGCCACATCATAAAAGGATCCAAAACATTGGATATCAACCTTGAGTCTACTATAATATTCTTGGAACTGGCTTGTAGAACAAATGTTGACCTAAATTGAACCTGATAGAAACTCAACCATTAATTACCCACTCAGACTCACTAGGTAACAAACATAACTAGGTGACTCTAGATAGTGCAATAATCTAAGCAAGAGGAGTGCTCATCCTAAATACATAAATCTACCCCAAGGTTCCCATGTGAGCATACCCAAATACCAAATCACAACCGCTTTATTGATTCTATAACAAAGTAAAAAACATAAAAATATCAATAATATATCCAAAATTCATGGGCAATGGTTACAAGGACTTCACCAAAAAATCAATAATCAGAAGAAAAAAACCCATAAAGTATGCAACTACAAATAATAACTCTATATAAAATACACAAGAAATTCCATTTATAGACACCGGATATTTCTAAAAACTATTTTTGATATCATTGTAACTTTTTAAGTCTCAATGAGATTTTATCAAACACCCCTTAGATATAGAGTGTTGGAATCAAACACCCCTTAGATATAGTGTGTTGGAATCAAGATCCAGAAGCTCAAGTTATGTCATTTAATTTTACGTGGCATGTCCGCTAGCATACGTAGTATGTGTATCCAATAGAATAATCATAATGTGCTCTCATACATCTTGGGTTGTTTTAGGTTAAAGATAAACAAGATGTGTATTTTAAAACTACACATAATCTGGTATTTATATTTTCTCTAGAAACCATAGTTATGTTTAATTCTTCACACGATAGGTGTATTAATGACCACGCATTTTGAAATCACTAAATTGACATGTAGAAACCCTAATTTCCCATATCTTACACTTTTTTTCACTACTTCCATAATTCTTATTTCCATATGATCATATCATTTCCATCAAGATATCACCATAGCCAAGAATTAATATTTATATACTTCTCACCAACAATGCTGGTTTTTTCTTCATTAACATGGAATCTCTTAGTTGACGTCGGGCTGCCTCCATCAAGTTCCCCAACTCTGAACATGTCACCTCCCTATCTCTATCTCCATGAGTGATCCTTATCCCTCTAGTCTACCTTTATTACACCATGGTCATAATCAAAATTCTATCTTCGTGGGGGGTGGATGAAGCTCTGATTATCATAAGAGTGAGAGAGATGAAAGAGAAAAGGGGGAGAAAGGGGGTTTTACAGTTACTATTACGGTCTAAACACTCTTGTGAAAACTGTAGTTGGACACTTCCAAAAACACTAATTCCATGCTGAGATATGTGATATAAGAGTGAAGATGGATGAGTGGTTTTTGGATCATCATTCAATTATTTTTAGTTTAAGTCTTTTTTCCATTTAAATAAGAAAACCCCAAAATAATTCAAATAATTATAAAAAAACATGATCATGGGAATTTATGAAATGAGAATAAATTCAAGAATAGTTATTTAAATAATTTTTTTCATAAAAAATGAATAAGATTAGAAAATAAAAGTATCGTCACTTTGGTGAATCATCAACACTTCAAGGTTCTTTCAACATCAATCTATGAATATTGACATCATATCTTACTCAAAGAAAAAATCACCAATCTCAATTCAATCCAACTCTCTATGTTTGCATCATAAATGGTGGATAACCCTTGGTAGAGGGATTAAAGATGGTATTTATAGACCTAGGTATTTAGCCAACTTATATTGTTTTAGGCCCTGAAAAAGGCCTAGTCCAAGGCCCAATACTCAAGTAAGGATTATACCCCTCTTATTTATGACCCCTATCCCAAGTCAATACAGGGATAGATTTTATATATGGGGTCTTATTTAGGAGATATTAGTATTTAAACAGACAGGATAATAAATAATTTATTAATTAAATATTAAATATCCATGAAAACTCAGCGTTATTTTTATCCCTAATAAATGTCTATATGGCTGTAATGTATTGTTAATATAACATCACACCCAGTAAAAACTTGTAATTTCAAAAAATTATATATACATTAAATTGACATCATGAATAAAAAAATGTACGCCCATGGTATATACAAAAAAAACCTCGATATACATTTCAAAAATTGTTTTATATAATTACATTTACAATTATCCAATAAATATTTAAAAACATTAATGTTTCATATTTTTTTGCCTGTGATCCCTTCTCAAAAATGTCCACCCATAGTATTAGTTTCTGAAAAAATCATCTCAACTTGAGAAAAAGATTCATCCTATATAAGAAAACAAATATTATGTTAGTAATACTATAAAGAAATAAATTAAGCATTAATATGAAAGAATACATTAATAAAATGTCAATTTTTAAAAAAAAATGCACATTTGGAGTTTTACTGGTCACACCGTGCGTCATATTAGGGTGGGTGATTCATATATATTACAAATGAGTTATGGATCGTTGTCCTAAAATACCAAAATAAATTGAATGTCTTTTCTTAGTTTTTAGTATATTACTTATTCTTTTACTAAAATTAATGTCAATTTTTAATAATGAAACATTTAGAGTTATAACGATCACACCATGCATCAGATTGAGGTGTTGCTGATTCTTACATGTCACAAATTACTGATGGATTATTATTCTAATGTATCAAAACAATTCGAATGTGTTTGCTCTATTTTCAGTATGTCGGTTTGGTTTTCTTACTAAAATGTCATTCCAAACTAGAAACATGTATTTTTAGTCATACCAATCATATCATGCATCGGTTTGATGTGAAACTACTTCAAAGACATCAAAAATCTCTTATTAATCATTATCCCAAATTATCAGGACAATCATAATGTGTTTGCTTTTTTTCCATGAGTGACACATTTGGAACTAAAATGAAACTTTTAAAGTGATAACAGGCACTTTTAGTCATACCGGTCTAACCGTTTGTTGTATTTAGGTGTGGTTTATTCCTACACATCACAAATGACTCATAGAACATTTTTTACAGTATAAAAATTATCTGAATGTGTTTTCTTATTTTTCAGTATGTAGCTTTTTCTTTTTTGCTTAAATTAATGTCAATTTTAAATAAAAAGAAACACTGGTAGTCATACCAGTACACCATGCATCATATTAAGGTGCAGTTAACTCCTACACATGTCAAATTACTCATGGATCATTGACTAAAATTATCAAAACCATCTGAATGTGTTTTCCCAGTTTTTAGTATACCACTTGTTCTTTTTAGTAAAATTAATGTTAAATGAGTTATAAAGGCTACACCATGCATCATATTATAATGATATTGTTTCCTACACATCAAAAATTACTTATAGATAATTTTACTATAGTATCAGAACTATCTGAATTTGTTTTATCAGTTTTCAGTATGCCAATTGTGTTTTTTCTAAAATGTCATTTCAAACTGGGAACACACATTTTGAGTCATATCGTTCTCATCGTACATTTTTTTGATGTGAAAATACTTCATACACATAAAAAATTAATTATGGATCTATTTAAAAAATCATAATAACAATAAAAGCACCTTTTTTTCAGTGAGTGGCACGTTTTGAACTAAAATGTCAATTTTAAACTAATAACAGAAATTTTTAGTCATACTGGTCGAACTGTGTGTCAGATTGGGGTTTGGATGATTTTTACACATCAAAAATGAATCATTTATTATTTTCCTAAATTATCAAAACAATCCAAATGTTTTTTCTCGGTTTTTAGTATGCCAGTTGCTCTTTTTACTTAAATTAATGTCAATTTTAAATAAAAAATACACACTTTGAACCATACAGGTCACACCGTGAATTGTATTCAGGTTCTATTGACTCCTAAATTTCATACATGAATCACATATCATTTTAAAAAAATTTAAAAACAATATGAATTCATTTTATCAGCTTTTAGTTTCTCAATTGTTCTTTTTACTCAAATTAATGTCAATTTTAAATAACAAAGAGACACTTTGAGTAATAACATAAACGCTGTGCATTATATTTAGGTTATGTTGATTCCTACATGTTAAAAATGACATATATATCATTTTTCTAATGTATTAAAATAATAAAAATGCATTTTATTTGTTTTTGGTATGCCAGCAGTGTTTGTTTTTACTAAAATATCATTTCAAACAGGAAACACGCATTTTTGAGTCATACCGGTCACAGCATACATCATATTAACATGATACTACTTCATAAATATCAAAAATGAATTATTAATAGCTTTCCTAAATTATCAATACAATCAGATCATGATTTATTGATTTTCATTAAGTGGCACATTTTGAACTAAATGTTAATTTTAAACTAATAACAGACACTTTTAGTCGTACCAGTCAAACTTTGCATCGGATTGAGGTTTGGTTTATTCCTACACATCAAAAATGACTAATTTATAGTTTTCCTAAAGTATAAAAAAAATAAAAATGTGTTTTATTGGTTTTCAGTATGTCACTTATTCTTTTTTACTTAAATTAATGTCAATTTCAAATAAAAGGAGACACTTTAAGTCATACCGACCACATTGGGCATCATATTGAGGTGCAGTTGACTCCTACATTTCAAAAATGACTCATGGATCATTTTTCTAAATTATCAAAACAATCCAAATTTGTTTTCCTAGTTTGCAGTATTTCACTTTTTCTTTTTACTAAAATTAATTCCAATTTTATATAAAAACAGATACTTTTAGTCATACTAGTCACACCATGTGTCATATTCTGGTTAGATCAATCCCTGCACATCAAAAATGTCTTATATATCATTTTCTTAAAATATAAATACAATCTTAATGTGTTTTAACAGTTTTCAATATACCAGTTGTATTTTTTTCTAAAATGTCTTTCCAAACTAGAAACACACATTTTGAGTCATACTAGTCACATCATGCATCGGTTTGATATGAGACTCCTTCACACACATCACAAATTACTTATGAATTTCTATCCTAAATTATAAATAAAATCAAATAATGTTTTCTTGGTTTTTTTGAGTAACATGTTTTGAAATAAAATGTCAATTTTAAACTAATAATAGATACTTTTGGTCATACCGGTCACACTGTGAATTGTATTGAGGTGCGGTTAATTACTACACAACACAAATTACTCATGGATCATTATCCAAAATTATCAAAATAATAATAATTTTTTTGCTCAGTTTTCACTATGTCACTTGTTCTTTTTTCTTAAATTACTGTCAATTTTAAAGAAAAAAGACACACTTGGAGTCATACTGGTCACACCATGCATCGTATTGAGGTGTGGTTGAATCCTACACATAAAAAATGACTAATGGATCATTGTGATAAATTATCAAAACAATCCAAATATATTTTCTTGGTTTTCAATATGTCACTTATTCATTTTACAAAAACTAATGTCAATTTTAAATAAAAAATGGACACTTTGTCAAACTGGAAACACTATAGTGTCTAAATTCATCACTTTCCTTAAACTTCCCTTAAATTCCTTTGAAGGAATGTGATAAATATAGACAGTGTAGGGGTGAAAAGGTTTTGAGGGAGAATAACTCTATGGAAGACATTATCTGCATGAGTAGTGAAGCATTAAATTTAGATTATGTTAATATAGTAGAGAAGAGATAATATTATAAGGAAAAATATAGTAAATTATAGAAAACTTTACCTTATTGTTGAATTCGGAGTTGCAGCCTCGAAGTCCTATCTCTCATGAGTAGGATCATCTTCAAAAAAAACCACCCCAGCATAAACAAATGAATCCACTTGTATAAGAAAAATAATCGTTAAGTGAGTAATACTAAAAAAAGAAAATTAAATATAAATATGAAATAATACACTACTTCTATATGAGTCACATATTCATGCTATTTTTGTACATTATTCCATTAGGTGTGATTCGCATTCATTTCTAAGAAAATCTATTTAATCTTTTGAATGTGAGACTTTTCAACAATCATATTAGTACTAGAAAAATATAAATACACAAAGGATTAATAAATATTTTAAATTAAATAGTAATTATCTTTGAAAATACTTATTCAAGGATGCTAGTTATTTCATGGAATATGACCTCTCTCATAAATTTACAAACATAATAACCACAATATTTTCCATTTTTTATTTCAGACACTACAAAAAAAAATTGATAAAAATAAGAAAATTGTTTTGATATGTGTTTTTATAGTGAAATATTATTATATATAACCTAATACTTTTCCATTCGTAGAACTTGTTAGGGTCCTTGTGCTTATCCGCTGACCACATTCCTTATTTTTTAGAATATTGATGCACTGTCCTATCATAATAGAATACTCATTAAATGATAATATAAATTATATAACTATATTTTAGTTCTAAAACTTTGGATGTAGTGTATTAAAAATTGAAAAATTCAATCATGTGTGGTCGGTTTGTTGGGTATACATGCATTGAGTCCAAGAAATAAATCTTATGAGTATCCAAATTGACCACAATGAGAATCTGATGTTACCTAAAAACACAAAAGGGAATTAATAATGAAATAAATGAAAAAATATTTGATATGATTAAATTATAGAGTTTTACCCCTACATCATTGGTTTTAAAAATATTCTACCATCTGTAAGTTTTATTTAAAAATATTTGGCTAGGTTGACTATTATTTACTTCTTTTTTTATTCTATTTTTGGTTGTTCTGTAGAGGTGTTTTAAGGACTAATGAGTCAAAAAAATCATAGGGAAATCCATTCAATTGTTTTTAATATATATTCATGTCAAAAATATGAAATTTATTTATTTATAATAAACACATTATATCAACTTTTAGAAAATCAAATCAAGAAAACATACCTCATGTATATATTTAAAACTGAGGAGGTTACCCAATCATAGTCAAGGATTTAATTTACAATATCAACACCATTATAGTCTTCACCTTCTACTCTGTATATATTTTCTTCAAAATCAACTATGTGACTAATACCATTTTTTAACATTGTATTCACATGAAAATTCAATGTTAGTAAATGTGGATATAGAACGGGTGGGTTAAAGGTGCTTTCAGTAGATATTTTTGATTGGTTGGTTGATCCTTTAGATGGTTTTGAGTTATTATTTCATTTCACTCCTTCCCTTTGTCCTTAAACATTAACATTCATCGGTTCAGACCTTTTTTCATTAACTATTAAAGGTTTAGATTGAAAAGTAAATTGGAAATGAATACCTCCTAGTTAAAATTTTTTTCTACAAGATGTGAATTCCATGTGATGAATGTTCCAAAAGCTCAATCAACCATTTGAATATCATTATCATCAAGTTGAAAAGGTAACTCGGTACTCGACTCATGATCTATGTTAATCATCACTCTCACATGACCTTTTGGAAGTGGTCTATTGTTTATACTTTTTCTTATATATTTAACATCGTATACCTCACTAAAAGGTGATGGGTGAGTATTGGTAGATATAAATCACATTCATTTTTACCCTACAGAATAACAGTACAGGAAAGGTATCAGTGTATGTCTAATTCCCATTTCACAGAAACAATTATTATAATATTGACTATCATGACTAAGACAACTCTTTTAGGGGAATGGCTTGCCTCAAATTTGGTGGGGGTGGGGAGGAATCTTCATGCGATGGTTATTCTTGATTTGTTTCTTTTATTTTCTTCCCCCCATAAAAGTATCTAGAAACTCTCTCTACCATTGGAATTTTTCTTCTAGGGCAGTTAGTCTTTCTCTCATCTATTTCATTTCTTCACCTTTATCCTACTTTCTTTTTCCATAATACGTTTTGGGTGTCACACCAAAACCCACACCACTTACTTGGCTATACTATTCTAGCCGCTTCAAGGCCACTGACAATATGTTTTCATTCGGTACAGGTGTTTTTTTATTCCTGTGAATATATTGGATAGAAAATATAAAAAAAATAAGTAATAATTGTTATCTAATAGTGATTTAAAGAAAAAATATTTTATTATGTCATACTTACACATGTTTCCAATACTTTTTGTGTTCTTTCATCTATTAGTGTCCCATCATTATTTATGTGTGCCTCATTCCATAGAACATGGCATGGGAAGGAAGTGAGTTTGGTTTTGGAGTCATGAATCTACATATAAACAAATGAATATAATAATGTTGTTGTTTCATGTCACATAAAAGTGTTATAGTAGATTTAAAATATGAGCCAATTTTTTTCAAGTGAAGTGCACCCCATACTTGATTTATGGTAGGGGTACATTTCTTTTGTTTCTCATTCCTTATTTTTAACACTCAGATGTTTCATAGATAAAAAATTGTCAAAATGATGAATATATGTATTGTCAAACAATGTATTACTATCCACAATATACTTGAAAAGACACATCCACATAAAGGCTAGTACACACATCTCACACTTCTTTGGTTATTAGGTGTTTATAGATAAGGGGTGGGTGCAGGTTTATTTTCCCTTTAACATATTTAAGATGATGCCTCATTAGATTTTTGTGATAGCTTCTATGAATCCTTATATCATGAATTAATACATATTTATTGTGGTATTAATATACTATAAATTCACTCTTCAAGGGATAATGAAGAGTAATTAAATGTTTTATTATATTAATTATTATTAAAATGAGGAAATGATATCATAATGTTACCATAATCTCTTCCCACATCAGTTTCATAAGTGCGATAATAGTATAGTGCCATGATTCTATATCAATTAGTACGTGTTAATGAGTGAAGATTCCAATGTAACTATTAAACATGGCCTTTTTGGGGTTAACATGTTGGCCTCACATATTCCATCCGATCTAATATTTTATACCTTTGATTTTTTCCTTAATGATTTTTTTCCTTAATGATTTTTTATAATACCATCAAACTATGACACTCTTGTTTTTTTTTGCATCATCATTTCTTATTTTCCTACCATTTCCTAGTATTCAACATATTCAATATGTTCTTCTAGATTGGTATCTTTGGCATGTGCATATGGTCGTTGTACCTCTGCACTAGGAGTAACAACGGGTTGAGAAACCTGTAGTTCCTCGGGATTGGGAGAGCCAACACGTGCAGAAGTCATTATCTATAGAAGTGATTTAACATTTAATTTGGAGTATATAAATACATTAGGGAATATATAATAACATTAGGTAACATGATTTATATTATAAAAAATATATAACCTGATTATTGAACTCCTTTTGTTGAAGGCTGGAGGTATTTTACCCCTATATCGACTATCTAAATCCGTTCATTATAGCCTCCTTTAACATAAAAAAAGTCATCTACATTAGGAACACTGTGAAATGATTGCGATGTCCCAATGAAAGGGTTATCTTTAGTTGAATCTTCATCTGACCATTCAATGTTTTTGGTCGATAACAGAATAATTAACCACTTTTTGTTTGTAGGATATGGAATGTAAAATACTCGTACTGCATGTGAAGCCATTATAAACAGTTCATCTTTATACCCTTCCTTACTAAAAGTAATATTCATGAATCCAAATTCAATTTTTTAAAAATACTATGGTTTTCACCCCACTTGCATTGAAAAATAGTCACTTTGAATATTTTATAATCCAACTACCATATTTTTTGATGATGTCAAAGTATGACATATTCGTGTAAATTAGATTTCTGTCCTTATTACCAAAAACAAGCATTGCTTCAACCACAAGTGTAACTCCACTATTTTTTATGGTGCTATCTTCATCAAGTTAATTTGTATAGAACATATAACCATTAATTACATAACCATTGTAAGATAATACAAACACACTTGGTCATCCGGCTATACATCGAAGTCGTTCTAAAATTGAATCTGAATTTTTATTCGACTCGTTAGAAATATAGTCCCAAAACCATACTATAAACTATTGATTATGTGTATTTGATATTCATATTTTATCCCTTGATGGATTCAAATGATTAATAATTTCTTTGTGGGTTTCAACATATGGGTAAACCTCCAAACTGTTATGAAAAATGTAAAGGTGGGCCTTCTCTCGATCTATAATATTGACTGTGACAGCATCTCTTAAAGAAATTCCTTCACCTGTATGCCACCTAGTGTGATGAGATTTTGGTAGACCAATGATTTACATAATAGAAAATTATTTAGTATATAATTCAATGGCCTCCTCAACAATATATCACTCCATAATACAAACCTATGTACGACTTTTATTTTTGACATACCCTTTCAAAATCTTCATATACCATTCAACGGGGTACATCCATATATAGTGTATAGGACCAACTAGTTGAATATATCTCACCAAGTGAACCTTCAAATGGACCATTATATCAGAGAATGTTGGTGTGAATAACATTTCCAATTCACATAATATGACTAAAATTTCTCTTTCCAAAGTTGGCAATTTCTTTGGGTCTATAACTTTGCTGCCTATAGATTTGAAGAAGAAACAAAATTTTTTAATTTATGATATAAATTCTTGGTAAAAATGCAATGTAAATTTATAGAAATTAGAACTTTCATCAAATCATGGAAGTTAATTTATTTCAGACACTTTAACTTTAAATTGGTCATTGACACGATGTTGTTTATATTCGAAGAATACCCCTATAGAATCTTTATGTCATTCATGAAGTTGAAAAACTAATATCTCTCCTACCTGGAAAGAGTGTATGTAGATGATGGAAGAAAATATCATTTTTCACCCTTCACTGGCACCAACTCTTATTATATTCCCATGTTAACCTTTTCCAAACTAGTTATAATTCCCTCTATTGTTTTTTCGGGTTCATTTAGCAATATGTCGATGACACTATCACATATTTATTTTAACATTCATAACATCAAGAAAATGTTTGATGAAAAAACAATTATAGTATCTTAATTCAAAAAATAGAAGTCTTTTTCCAACCAGTTTTCATATGGTTTGTTTAAAATGGTTTACTAAGAGCAGTTTCCACATCTTTTACTTTCTCAAACATTTGATCACCTATTAGTGGATATAGTGTTGTACATTTTTTTGAACTTCCATCGAATGATTTCATCCAAGATCGGTACTTATTCCATTACGGTATAAATTTTTGATGTCCTAGAAACATGATTTTCTATGAATGTTTCAGCCTAATTAATTGTGTACCTTGTTTGAAAATGGGACACCCTTGAGTTCCTTTATTACTATATCTTGAATAATTTCTATAAGAAGAAAATTTATTTATCTTCCCATAAAACCTATCTCTCAACATGAAATCTTCATTTTTATAAGAATCATATAATGTAACATCTGAATCCCACAATAATTTTAATTCCTCAATTAATAGAGCCAAATAAACATCAATATCATTACCTAGTTGTTTTGGTCCTGATATAGGCATATATAACATGATATATTTTCATTTCAGGAAAAAACATGGTGGGAAGTTATAATTTACCAATATAACCTACCATGTACTATGAATGCTTCTTTGAAAACCCAAATGATTCACTCCATTTGTAGATAACATGAGATGAAGGTTTCTCATCTTCTTTCCAAATTCAGGATACTCATGATCAATTATACCGCACTGAGGAGAGTTTGCTGGGTGACGTAGTTTCCCATCTTTATTTCTTGTATCTTCATGCTACGTCAATTGTTATACAGTCGCCTCACATTCATATAGATTCATAAACATTATAATGATTGGGAAGTACCATAAAACATTCTTAAGACCAGATTCATCTTTATTATATCAAGAATCACCACACTTTGGGAATTCTGTAGGTGATTTTTGGTCCTTAATAAATAGTATATAGTCATTCGGGTAGGTGTGTATTCTTTTAGAGATCATACCCATCAATTGTAGCATTCATTTTTCTATACATGTTTGGATCAAAAGATAATTATCTTCTAGAAACATGTCACTCAAGAGAGAAAGTAGTTCTGTAAAACTGTAGTCACTCCATCTATTTCCTGATTTCAAAATATATAGCTTTAGTATGGTTGACAATGACATATATTTAGTTAAACCAGAATACAATTGAATCTTTTCCTAACTCTTTAACTTCCCAAACAAATTTTGGAAATCATGAAGTTCATCTTCAACATTCCTTTTCATTTCCTTTATACAATCTTTATCATAATTAACATCTATAATCACATCCTCAATATAGTCTTCTTCATTATCCACAATTTTAATTATATTAGATGATCTATAAAATGTAGTGTTATCACATCCACTAGCTATATTCACTTTTTCCGGTGTTTATTTCAACATTTATAACTCTGATCTATTCAATGATAGATCAAGTGTTCTTCCTACTTCTCTGGACTAATTAGTCTTCAATAATATTAATGTAAACATGGGTAAAGATTTTGAAAAGGGTCATGTGCATGATCTTTTTCAAACTTGATGAACTCATTCACTATGTCTTCATACTCTTTGGTCAGATGATTGGAATCCATCCATTCATTATTAAAATAAATCATATTTTATTCAGTAATATTGATATTTAAAAAAATAAATACCCAAAATATGTTCAACTAGGGTCATCATCCAACTATATATCCCTCTTAGAATATCCAAAGGAAGTGAAACAAGCCAAAATGAACCTGAACCTACAAAATATAGGCATGATCTAAAATTACAGTAAGTCACCACAACCTACCAAATCTAATAGATCAATTTTTTACTACATCCTAAAAAATCTAGTTTGAAATACATTAGAAAAATAAACATTTTCTGTACAGTTTTACCAAATAAGTAGTAACACATAAATGTGTGTTAAACCCCTTTTTCTATGATTTTCATTAAATGAAAACAATCACTTGGGGAACATTTTTCATCGGCCAATACCTCTTAGTTAAATAACTTCTTTAAAATATGACTTTAAACTATTTTGTAAACACCCATTTTTGAAATACACATTTTAAAACTCAAAGTGGTTTCCATCTATCATATAGTTTTATAAAAAATGTTTGAAAAAAAACCATTTCTATAAAACTAGGCATGGTTGTCTAAAATCCCATTTTCAAAACTCACACATCCTTGGAGTTTCAAGAATAGATCATTCATAAATTTTCTCATTTGAGAACACTTTTCCAAAATCATTATTAAATTTTTTGAAAGCACTTTAAAATAACTATTTCTTTTTATTCCTTCTTTAACAGCCTTTCACAATCCCTTTTCAAAAAATCTAAAAATAAAACCATAAAAAGAATGAAGAAAGCATGTGTTCAAGAACCACTATGTCAAGTCTCACAAACTAGGTCTTCATTAATAAACATCCCCACAATGGATCACAATCTATAATGGTCATACCATAATCAAAGGGGCTTAAGAGGTCATCACACCTTTTATGAAAACTCAATTTTTATAAAATTTCAAATGGGTATTCACTTTTCAAAATATTCTTTAAACTAAAATACAATTTATCATTTATAAAATCCATCCTAATATACTCTTCAGACGAATTTTATCCAAACACATTTTAAACTCAACTAGGAATTTACATTACCCTTTAAATGGTCATTGAAAAACATTCAAAGACACAATAAGTTTCAAAATCAAATCCACATGAAAAAACACCCCCTTTTAAAATAATCTTTCTCATATGGAAATCATAAAATCTTTAAAAACCCTGAAATGTTGATATAAAAATTAATCAATGCTAAAAAAAAGTAGTTTTAAATTTAGATCACAAGGTTTAACTCACCACTTTAAAAATAAAACATCATTTTCCAACACTTTTAAAACTTTAAAATCACCCAAACTCTTGTTTTGATATCCAATTAACACATGAAAAAATTTTAAACATCAATTTCATGATTACCACTAATTTTAGAACCAAAATAATTATTTCAAAAATCCATTTTTTTCATCCTCCCAAACACTTTTCATCAAATAAAAATCCATAAAAAGGGATAAAACCACATGGAAAACACCATTTATCTCTCATAGGAACTCATATGGGCATAAGTATAATAAGAAAACACGTTCAAACCCATAATAATTTAAAGATAAATAAAATATGAAGGAGAAAGAAAAATAAATGGAACATTGTATATAAGAAATATAGTAAAAATAAGATAATGTGGAAAGGCCTAAGAAAGACACATCAAATCTAACCAAAGTATATCCATAAATGAAATATAATCCCTTTATAAATAGGATCATCCATATAATGGATTAAGAGTAATATTAAAAGTCAATTTAAATTTTTAACCCACAGTACATCATCATCCCATTCTTTGATGAAATCCCAAAAATGTCTATATATTCCATGTTCCTTAAGGAACTCATTTATAATAAAAAAAAATTATAATATATATGAGTAATTTTTACAAGAGAGGATTTCTTAGTTATTATTCAATGAAATTTTCCACTTGAACTTCAAGATCCATGTATCTTTTCTATTATATAAATTATCATTGTTCATTAATTTTAATCTTGGATAGTTTGTTTTTTTTTAATTATAGAGGAGATAGTCCAATTTTTCTTGATGAAAGAGGTGAATCAAGTAGATGAATAGGAATATTATCCTATCTTCATCACCACTAATTAAGATTATAGAGAATTAAAAATATAATTGGTTGAAGAAAAAGGTATGATGTACTTGATCGATGTAAAATCTAAAATTAATACTATTTAAAGTCATAAGAATATGAAACAAGAAGAAATATTCACTATAACAGAACTACGTTCATTGGATTCCTTTACTAAATTACTTCTCTAAATTTTAGTTCCGCCCAAGTTAGAGCCATGGAAATTATTGTAAAACTTGAGGTACTCATTGTTAAGAAAATCAGAGAAAATATTTTGGGAGGTGATTCACTATAAAGAACTCTAAAAATGTCATGGTGGGAGTTATAGATAAACCACAAGATGAAGACCATGATGGGGAAATTGTTGTGATTTATAGAAGAGTTGATGTTGATATTGAAATCAAAGTATCCATTTCAGTATATTAACATTTTGAGGGATAAAACAAGGAAATAAAATGGGGTTTTTAAATAATCCAAGTTCTAATACCAAAAATAGATATTTAAAAACCTAAATGAACAAATTATGAAATTATAGAAACGTGGTTTAGGTATGAAACATGAATGAAGAATGGTCCTAGAAAATTTATGGCCTAAACAATTTATTTAGTGATCTAGTCAAGAGAATAATGTAACTAAAAATTTATGTTAGGAAGTTTTGATCAAAGTGAAATGACTAAGAGAGACTTATAACTCTCAGAATAGAACAGTAAAGATCATGTACATGGGATATCAATGAAGAAATGAAGGTACATTAAGAACCTACATAGAGGTTAGATACTAATAGACCAATAAAGTGGTTCCAAGATAAATAAAATTTAGACATAAGTAATTATCACACTAGTAAAAAAATTATTTATTTCATCAGCCTTTTCACATTAGTTATTTATAACCCACATGAAAAACCATGTATATTGATTTATCACATCGGTTAACATTATTTTATAATGTCGTTTATATAATAACTGATGTGGTAAATCAATTAATCATGTCAGTTTCTATATAATTGACATGATAAATCAAATAAAAATTTATTTATAATATAGTTAATATAATAACCAATGTGATAAATAATTTAGAATTTTATGAATTCTATTTTTGATACATTTTAGTGTTTTTTGATTGAGCAAAGGAAAACTCAGTTCTCCCTCATGTGGAAACTATTACCTCATTTCTTCAATCAAGTTGCCTCCTACCTTGTTCTCCAGCTTCATACATATTCATTTTCCCTCGCACATTCGATCTAATCAACTCTAAACTCTCAAGTAAGCCTCACACACCTCTCTTTTGTTCATTTAATGTCACGGATTCCCTAACTATCCATTTTTTAATTACGTTTACTAAAATATTGCATTACCATATTTTTTAATCTCTTAATGTTATCTCATATATTACCTTTACATGTATTCATACTTCTAATGATAATATTCCATATCCTTTCCTCACAGTGGAATATTTCTCATGGGGATACATATTAAGATATTCTCCCTTAACAAAAAAGGAAGTATGATACATACCAAAGACATGGGTTCACAATTTTCGGTCTATTATGAATAAATATATGGATAACTATTGGATAGTATGGGAGTTGAATTAATATATTTTCCTTGGATGGTCTTTTTTTGTGGATTTTGGATAGCCATTCTAGGTGAGAGAATTCTAGTCAATGTTAGATAATAAGAAAAATATAGTAGGTCTATATGAGGTCATCTATGTAATTAAGGATTTCTCTTATCGGAATAATCACATTATTTCACACCTGATCAATAGATAGATATCTAACATTAATACATTACTTATAGTGAATTGATAGGTAAGAGTAAGCCCCTATGATGTGGATATTATTATAAGAGACCATTTTTTCTAGATATTTATAATTGTTCATTCCCCAATCTTTTACATGGGATAATACAAAGGGAACTACTCCAATCACTAGAGTAATACTTCTTAATGAAAGTAATTAATTGGGTGTAGAAATGAACCCATGAATTTAAATCCTCTTTTTATACATGAAATGAGTTAGTCATCATTTTTAATTTGAAATAGTAGTAGATGAGGATGCCCTTAATCTATCAAAATCACAAGACTCTTGGTCTTATGAGTGGTTATTGTCTGACAACATATGAGGGCCGCTATAGTGATTGGGATTGGGATATCACCCTTCAGATATCAATAAGCTGGTCAAACTAGAAAACTAATTAACAATGTATATCATCATGTATCTCATACTATAATGATAATCATGTATTGTAGTATTAGTTGAGAAATTTATTATGGAATCAAAGATGGAAATTAGTCAATGGAACAATATTCCACTTGTCAGTATTTAAAATATTATATTTATAGATCATGCACATAAATATTGTGATGGTATAGTTTTGGGTTTTTAGTCATAAGAAATTAATATGAGGATAGATCAAAAACCATTTTAGGTGGTATGAATTGATCAACAAAAACCCAATCATGGGTTCTTATTTTAGATCCTACACTACTAAAAAAATGGTCGTTAACAGTGATAAAAAAGGCTTTTATCAGTGCTATAGAAGTGTTGACTACTAGAGTGAGATTAAAGGACTGATTCATTTATCAGTGCTAGAAAGGCACTGATAAAGGACCCCTTTATCAGCACTTTCAAAAATACTGATAAATGGTACCTTTATCAGTGCTTAAAAAAGAACTGATAAATGGGTCCCTTATAACCGCTTGTAAAAGAGTTGATAAAGTTCCATACTATTTTGTGATTTAACGATACACCACAACCCCCGAAACACCATGAAATTAAAAAAAATCAAGTAAAAATACATAATTTAAATGAATCAAAAACAATCAAATCTTGTTTGCTCAGTTTTGGTGACGTGATGCATGTTTTAAACTTAAATGATACTTATATATTTAAAAAATACACTTGGAGTCATACCGGTCACACCATCTGCCAGATTAAGGTGAGGCTGATTCTTACACGTCTCAAATGACTTATGGATCATTTTTCTAAAATATAAAACCAATCCGAGTGTTTTTACTCAGTTTTGAGTACGTCGCTTGTCTTTTTTACTAAGATGTAATTTTAAACATGAAACGCACACTTTGACTCATATCGGTCACATAGTGTGTCATCTTAATGTGATACCAATTTCTACATGCCAAAAATGATTTATGAATAGTTTTCCTAAATTATAAATATAATCTGAGTATGTTTTCCCAGTTTTCAGTGAGTGACACTTTTTGAACTAAAATGTTGATTTTAAACTTATAACAGACACATTGAGTCATACCAGAAACCTCATGTATCATATTGAGGTTTGGTTGTTTTTTAAATGTCAAAAATGAATTATGGATCATTTTTCTAATGTATGAAAACAATCTGAATGTGTTTTCTTAGTTTTGAGTATGTGAGTTATCCTTTTTTCTAAAATTTATGTCAATTTTAAATAAAAAGATTCACTCGGAGTCATATCGGTGGCACCATGCATAAAATTGAGATACTTCTAATTATTACATCTCTCAAATGAATTATGGATCATTTTAAAAAAGTATAAAAATAATATGAATGTGTTTACTTAGTTTTGAGTATGTCACCTATCTTTTTTTCTAAAATATCATTTTAAATTAGAAACATGAAATTTGAATTATACCACTCATATAGTGTATCGGTTTGATGTGTGACCAATTTGTACACATCACAAATGAATTATGAATCAATTTCATAAATTAATAAGAAAAACATTATGTTTTTACTGGTTTGTAGTGAGTGGCATTTTTTATCTAAACTATCGATTTTAAATCAATAACAGACACATTGAGTCATATGGGGCACATTGTTTATCGGATTGAGGTGCAGTTGATTACTACATGTTAAAAATAACTTATGGATCATCTCCCTAAAGTATCAAAATAATATGAATATGTTTTCTTGGTTTAGAGTAGGTCATTTGTCCTCTTTACTAAAATTTATTTCATTTTTAAATAAAAAGACATGCTTGGAGTCATACCAATCACACCATGTTTCAGATAGAGGTACAACAAATTACTACACATCTCAAATGACTTTTGGATAATTTTAATGAAGTATATTAATAATATAAATGTGTTTGATTATATTTGAGTGTGTCACTTGTCCTTTTTATTAAAATTGATGTCATTTTTTAATAAAAAGATGCACTTGGAGTCATACTAGTCACAACGTGCGTCAGATTGAGGTACAGTTGATTCCTACACTTCTCATATAACTTATGGACCATTTTCTTAAAGTATAAAAACAATATTATTTTGTTTTCTTAGTTTTGAGTATGTCACTTATTTTTTATACAAAAATTTCATTTTAAACTGGAAGCACACACTTTTACCTATACTGATCACATCATGTATCAGTTTGATATGAGACTGATTCCTACACATCACAAATAACTTACGAATAAATTTCCAATATTATCAATAAAATTTTAGAGTGATTTATTTATTTGTGATGAGTGACATTTTTTAACTAAACTATCAATTTTAAATTGACAATGGACACATTGAATCATAGCAGTCACACCATATCTTTAATTGAGGTACAACTGATTTCTACACATCTCAAATGACTTATGGATCATTTTTCTAATGTATAAAAATAATAAAAATATGTTTTACTGATTTTATGTATATTATATTTCCTTTTTACTAAAATTAACGACAATTATAAATAAAAAGAATCACTTTGAGTCATACTGGCCACACTGTGTGTCAGATTTAAGTGTGAATGATTCACAACCCAAAGTCTAAAAACATTCCTAACTACAAATTTTACCATGTTTCCATTTTATTTCTAGGTCGAATTGTCAACACTTCATATTGATTTGATATTCTTAGCCGAAAAAACCTTTCTTGTTATTGAAAGTCAGAAAAGAAGAGGCTTCTAACAATGAGATTATTTTCTTAGCTAATAACATCGAATCAATATAAAATGTTGGAAGTTCAAAAATAAAAGGAAATTAATATGGAAAACATGGTTATGTTTAATGAAATAATAATTTTACCTCTTTTTTGTATTGTTACAGATAGTTGAAAAAAATATGAATTCCCAAAAGATCTGTGAAAAATCTAAATAAGTATTAAATAAAAATGATAGGGAAATTAACATAGAAATATTAGATAAAATGATGAAAAATAATAATTAAATAAGTATTATTAATTCATCTTTTTATGATGGTTGTATGCATTCTTGATTCATTTCCTTATTTTTTTATCTTAGTTTCAGGCTTGAAGTCTAATCCCTCACGAGCATGAGAATCTTTGAACAAACCTCCCCAACTTGAACAAAAGAATCCACCTATATAAGAAAAAAATTATTGTATGATTAATACTGAAAATAAATAAATTAAACATAAAAATGGAATAATACACTAATTCTATGGATATTTTTTTACTATGAAAATATTGTTGACCATAGGGATATACAGATGATAAATCAAGAATGATGATAAAAAAATATAAATAGATCTTTCCAAACAATCAATCAATGAGTGAGACGGATGAGGAGAAAATAATATACATTGGATTGATGATTTTAATCATCGAAGAGAAAGTAAATATATCCTATTAGGTTCATAAAATATTCATTTTTTACATTAAATAAAAAATACACACAAAATCATTATTATCAAAGGTGAATGCATCCCATTTGAGATAATTACATGGATGGTAATTAGGGATTCCTAAGGGTGGAACCAAAAGGCAATGTTAAAGAATGATCAATTTTTAGATAGATTAAATTAAATCATACATAGTGTTTATTAGATGTGTGATGAAATAAATGAAGTTATTTATAGGAAGTATTAATGAGTGGATAATCATTTCAAAGATGGATGTATTTTTATCAACTTCAAGAGATACATGCAATGCCGAAATCAATGAATAAAATTTCATTGGTGATTAGAATGTTTCGGTAAAAACTCAAAGGAGTAAGGCACTATAAAAAACCTCATTTTTTCCCAATTAGAGCCTAAATCATTTGGAGTGGCTGACAAGGTTGATAATTGGATAAAATATATGCATGAGGATCTTGATATGAATAAGAACAATGTGACTTGAGGAGCTTGATCCGAATAAGAACAAAGAAGTATTCTTATGGATCAATTTGATGCATATATTATTACAAAAAATGTCCATTATTTTAAAAATATATGAGATTTTTAGTTAATTTTTTGTCCTAATTCTATAAAACTCTTAACAAAAAAGTTCATGGTAATGTACTATAATGAAATAGTTTTTTTATGTCATGTAATTGAGATGGTCACATCTTTGGGGTATCATATTAACATGAGAAGGACACAAAAAAATGGATTTATGTTTATGTTAGTAAACTATAAAATTAAATAGAATTAAGAATACATAGTGAACATATAATGTCATTAAATTGTTAAATCCAAACTAATAAAGATAACTATAAGTGGGATTCTAAAGGTGTAATGATTTTATCCATTAAAAATATTTTTTTGTTTCAAAAAATAGATTCTATTAAAGCATATTTATTAAATTTTCATCAATAAATGTTAATATTTTATTTTATCAAAATTATTTAAATTGTGTGGTATAAGATTTATTCTTGATTGATTTATAATATTCTATAAAATTTAAATAACATAAAACCTTTCTCGTTAAATAAGTTAATTTTCAAATAAAATATCAAATTTAGAAAAAAATGATCAATCCAAAAGGAATGAGAATAATAAAGTATATCAATAATGTACTCTTATTCTATACCATGTAATGAAATAGTATTTATTTTCTAAAAACACCATGATGTTAAGGTTTTTCCTAGAAAATGACTCATTCCAATTGTTTATTTATTGACTATATTTCAACAACCAAAATCAAAATATCAATTATATTTTATCTCAAAATCTATTTTTCCAGTATAATATAGTCCAATGATTATAGAACCTTAAACCTATTTGATTTTTATTTTTATAGCATTTAATTAATATTATTTAAATTAAAATTGAAATATTTAAAAAAATGAAAATGTTATATTTTTTCAAGAAGTAGTTAAATAAATAAGACCACAAATCAAACATATATAATGTTTTCTCTCATTTGATTTTTCAGATTCATATGAATCATTTGATTATTACATTTTATAAGTGACCCCTAAATCCATCCCAATCATCATGAAATAGTTTACAGTCATCTTACATAAATCAATTAATTTTACACCATATTTCAGTGCTCATTATCCTTGGAGAAAAATTCATGAAAAAATCATTATATAGTTGTTCCCATGTGTCAGATATTTCATAATCCATTTTGTGGAAAAATTTATAAAATTACCTTTCAAATAGAATGGGATAACCCTATATTTCAGTTCCTCATCAATCAACACTCTCAGTTCCAATTGCTACCTGACATAATATAAGACCCCAATGATGTCATGTATTTCATCGTCCAGGTGATTTATAATGTAATATTCCAAACTAATGACAACACCAACCACTATATGGATGAATTTTACAAAATATGGTGATTGAAAAGTGGTAGATGCCATTGAATATATGTATTGGGAGCCTATTATACCTCACAATAACATGAACCAACATTGGGTTTTATATATTTCAAGTTTCATGGTACCAATGTTGTCCCAAGGAGACCCACATGATATCGGGGAAGACGATACTTCAATATATCTAAAAAAACATGAATTTTGGGGTGTTTTATTATAGGATAGTAAAACTAGACTTGTTGGGATACAAGGATGTGGGATGAGATGGTTCAGTGGATAGCCGATGGAAATTAGAGATATAGAAAAACTAGGATTTCGTTTGAGCCATGATTGTGTTCAACACTTGAATCACTAGAGACATCGATTTGAGCCTTGGAATAGTTAGAGCCTTGATTCTATCCTAGATTCTATCTTAGATTCTACAATAAGGAGCTATAAAAGCATGTTGCTTCTACCAAGAGCTTCGGATATCGCAAACTGGTTCGCGATGGTTAGGGTTCATAAAATATATTGTGACACTTTTATTAGTGCTTCAAAAAAATAATTGATAAAGATACCTTTTAACAGTGCTAAGTTAATAATTGCTAATAAAATGAATCTTTATCAATTCATTTTTAGCATTATAAAGATAGAGATTTATCAGCACTAATGTTTTAGCACTAATAAAGATTAATTTTATTAGTGCTTTTTTAGTATTGATAAATATTTATGTTTATCAGTGCTAGAAAGCACAGATAAATACAAATAATAATATTTTTAAATAATTATTTTAAAAAAAATTAATTATTATATATAATTATAATACTTATAATAATAATTTTTATAAAATAATAATTTTATAATTATTTGAATATATATATATATATATATATTTATTTATAATAATATAAATACTATTTTTAAAAATAATATTTATATCATTGTATATATTTATATAATCATATATATATATATACATAGTTAATATATTCAATATTTAAATAAATTTATTATAATTTTATAATTATTTATTTATAAATATAGAAATACTTTTTAAACATATATTTTTTATTTATTTATAATTATAAATGTATAGAAACATTAAATATACATATATAAATATATTTATTTATAAATAATTTTTGAAAATGTATTTTTAACATTATTAATGAATATTTAATCTTAAGATTTTCATGTTAAAAATGAGTAAAATTGATTGATTAAAAATGAGTACAATATTGAAAATTTGGATAAGTTTGATTAATATAAATCAATAAAAATGAATATATTTTGAAAAAAAAGATGAGTAAATATTTAAAATATTAAAACATAGTAAATATATATATAATAAGAAATATAAATTGATTAAATTTCCAAAAAACAATTGTATCTTTGTATGTATATAAAAAAGTATTAATTATGTATATGTGAAATTAATAAAATATGTTTTATTTATGTTATAAATTGAAAAATCAAATGACATTCAATTATGTCTGTCACTCGATGCAATTAGTTAGTATTTTTAATTCGTATTAATTTTTAATTATAAACCATTATTCACTAAATATTTTACTATTTAATGTAAAACATAAATAATATTTTTTATTATAGAAATCATATTTATATAAACTGATATGTATCTATATATTTAATATATACTATTTATTAACATTATCAATAATAATCTAATTAATAAAATATTTAATATTTTTCTGAATTTACATATTTTTAATTTTCATTTGTTTAATTTTCATTTTTCATTTATCTATATATTTAATACATACTATTTATTAGTATTTATAATTTATATATTGTATAATCAATTTATTCATTTTTAATAATAATTTTTTAATTAATAATATTTGTAATACATTTTTTCATAAACTCATTTTTTATTTTTTATTTATTTAATTATTTAATTTGTTTATTCGGACCTTTATTAGCCCTAAAAAGCATTGATAAAGGATTCCTTTTTGTGCACTTAAAATATAGTGTTGATAAAGGGTACGCTTAAACAGCACTAAAAATAAAGCACTGATAAAGGGTTAAATTTATCAGTGCTTTATTTAGAGATGATAAATACGAGTGATGTTAAACGCCTTTTTTTAATAGTGATACCTATAAAAATTAGTTGATTTATAGAAATATCATTAAATTTATGAGAATTATCATATATTTTTTATCCCCACACCAATTTCATTTTCATTCCATATGGTTCCCTAACTGAATCCAATGCCGACAAAACAACTTACATGATGATTTTGCATATCTAATATCCTAATGAGTGTATATATTAGATGCCAAAATTATATTCTAACTATATTTTCTTTTGTAAATTACATCCATGCATATATTTTTATGATTGTTTATTTATATTTAAACTTATATTCCATTATTGTATATAATTTGTAATTATATTTTTCAAATATGAATATATTTTTTTTATATTTAAAAAAATTACTTTCAAATTATGGAATATTTAATATAAATTAAAATTGTCCTATCTTGACAAGAAATAAATTTTTGATATTTTTTATACATAATAATGAGTTAAAGTTGGATTATATAAATTTGAATGAGTGATGAATATGAGGAAGGTATTGATTCTTTTTTGAAATTTCTAAACAAAATGTTCCAAACAACGACATGTTTTTCTATTCATACTTGAAGTGTTTAAATAGGAAGAAGTTGAAAAGTATAGAGAAAAAATATCATTTAATTTTTCATGGTTTTAATATGAGTTTCAACCCTTGGATTTTTCATGGTGAAACTGGGAATAATTTCATATCTATTGAAGATGATTCTTTGTAAGATGATAACTCTGATAAAATTGAAGAAATGATTCATGATATTGAATCAGAGGAAATTGAGAAAGAAATGAAAATTGAGTGTCTATATGGTGATGATAAAGACCATATATCATAGTTTTACAGAATTTACAGTTTTATAATCATTGTTAAGATTGATTAACATGAAGGTGAGACATGGTTATAGTGAAAAAAGTTTTACCAATTTACAACAATTATTGAAAGATATTATTCCTAAAGACAATGATCTTCTTAATTTATATTATAAAGTGAACAAAATATTATACTCGATGGGATTATCGTACCAAAAGATACATTCCTACCCGAATGACTATGTGCTATATAGGAAGGAATATGAATATCTGTCAAAATTTACTTAATGTGGTACTTAATAGTATAAGTTGAAAGAAAAAAATGCATGCTGATTTAGCAGTTAGAGATACCCCTACAAAGATATTTTGGTATCTTCATATAATTCCTCATTTAAAATACTTATTTACAAATTCACATGATACAAAAAAGGTTAAGTTGGCATGCATATTAGTGGATATGTCATGGAAAATTACAGAATCTAGCTAATTTCCCACAGTGGAAGAAAATTGATCAGTAATTTCCAATATTCAGAAATGAAGTTAAAAATCACATAAATAAACTATGCACGTATGGAGTGAATCTATGTGGAATCATGAGTATAAAACATAGTCTATGGCCTTATTTATTGGTTATTTACAACTTATCTCCTAAATTTTGTATGAAGTGCAAAGATGTCATATTGAGTTCAATGATTTCGAGACTGAAACAACTCGAAAATGATATCGATGTTTTCTTATAACCATTAATTGATGATTTGAATCTATTATGGGAGGAAGGTATAAGGGTGTATAATTCCTATAAAATGGAATATTTTCAAATACATGAAATGATATGTTCACTATTAATGACTTCCTAGAATATGGACATTTTTTCTGGATGTAGTGTTTAGGGGAATAAAGCATGTCAAATTTTTGAATAATAGACTTTACATTATAAATTGTATCATGGAAGAAAAATAGTATACATGGGTCATTGAAATTTTTTCCAATGTATCACTCTTATAGAAGATTGAAAAAGTCATTCAATGGATAACAAGAATTTGATATTTCTCCAAAACCTTTATCAAATAATAAATATTTTGTGAGGGTGAAAAACCTTGATGTGACATTTGGAAAGGCACATAAATTTGGTAATTATAGAAATATTTGGAAGAAACGGTAAATATTTTTTTGAGCTAGCATATTGAAGATATCAGGAGGTGAAATATAACATTGATGTCATGAACATGGAGAAGAATATATATGATAAAATTATTGGGAAATTGTTAGATATTAATGGAAAGACTAAATATGGTTTGAATGCAAGATTGGACTTACTATCATTGGGAATACATTTGGATTTAGATCCCACTCCTGATGGAAGGTGAACATTTCTTCCCCCAGCATGCCATACATTATCGAAGAGGGAGAAAAATATATTTTTTTAGTGTATTCATGATATCAAAGTTTTGTAGGGTTATTCTTCCAATATAAAAAATTTTGTTTCGTTAAAGGATTTGAAGTTGACATGTATGAAATCTCGTGATTGTTATGTCATGATGCAACAACTTCTACCAGTTGTATTTTGTAGAATATTTCCCATCCATGTTAGAAATACCATTATGAAGGTGTGTTATTTTTTTAATTCAATTTTTAATAAGGTGATTGATTTGAATACTTTGAATTTTTTGAAAAATGAATCAATTTCTATATATTTTCAATTGGAAATGTATTTTCCTCCATCTTTTTTTGATATAATGGTGCATTTAATGGTTCATTTGATTTGATAAATAAATCTTTGTAGACCTATATATATACATTGGATGTATCCTTTTGAAAGGTATATGAAGATATTGAATGGGTGTGTTAATAATCAATATAGACCTAAAGCCTCCATTATTGAAAATTATATTTTTGAGGAGGTTATAGGGTTTTGTATAAGCTAATTGTCTATGGTTGAGTGAATTGGTTTGCATCTATCTCACCATGAATGAGTAAATTAGGGGGTAAAGGGGATCTATGGATTGAAAGTAAAATATTTGTCAGGTGAATAGATAAAGAATGTACATTTTATACATATTGAGTAAAATATATTATGATCAACCATATATAAAATTTTATATTAATGTGTTGAAACAATGTTATCCAAATAAGAAATATATGTGGATTTTGAATGAGCATAGAAAAAAAATTGTCATGGTTTAAAGAGATTGTTCTTAGTAGATCAGATGCATCATAAAAATTAAAATGGTTAGTGGGTGGTCCATGTTAAAATTTGATAACATGGTATGGGTATGACATTAATAAATACACATTTCATATGAAATATCGGGACAACAGAAGTTCATTTTAGAATAGTGGTGTATTAGTTTTCACAGAAGCAATACCTTTTTTGAGTTCTAAAGGAAAACACCAAATTTACTCATCATGTGTATATTATGGAGTCATTGAAGAAATATGAGAGGTTTATTACATTAAATTTAAAGTTCCAGTGTTTAATTTCAATTGTTTTATCTATAAAAATAGTGTCAGACATAATGAATTATAAATAACACTTGATAATATAAATATATTGGAATACACAGCTGATCCTTTTTATAATGGACACAAATAAAAAATATATATGTTCTTGATCAATCCAATATAAAGTTGTTTATTCTTTTACAAGGAAAAAACAATATGTTGGTGATGATAAACTTGATAAAGATTATGATTTATGTGAGATCCCTACTTTTAGGGAAATATTAATAGATAATAATGATGAGCCCATTGTTGACATGGTATGTGCCATAAGGAATGATCATGATGAAGGAATTTGGGAAAAAATCCTTTAGTACATTCATAATATCATAGGTAACATATGTTTATTTCTCTATTTCTTTTATAAATTTCATAAAATTTTAGATATTTTAATCTTATTTTCTTTATTAAAACACTTATTAAAACTAATAAGTTAAAATTCTTTTTATATTAGTTTAGTTTTGTTTATTTTATCATGTTTACCCACATGTAACTTATCTATTTATTGATTTTCTTGAAATACCATTATTTTAAATCTAATATTTAAATAAAAACAAAAATATTTTATAAGATTATATTGAAAAAATAATCTTTTTTCTATATAAAATGATTTATTAGGTTGGACCATTTTTAATATTCATACGCCATTTTTGTAGTTTTTCCATTAATTTATATGATATCTGATATACCAATAATATTTTTAGAATTTTAGTTATCTATGAAAAATATGAATAATAATTTTTTAAGTTTAATTTTGTTTACTTTTGTGTTTCTTAATTTTTTTATTTTTTATTTAAATCAATATTTTAATAGTTGAATTTGTATATTTGTGTACTAATTTTTTTTTTATTTGATTTATAGGATAATGATAGATCAATTTTTTTTTGAAGAAGGTGGTTCTTGGCCAGAAAACCAAGGCACAATTATTATAAAAAAGAGAGGTTACAAGAGTATAAAAAAGAGTTCGTAACTAGAATTTTGAGAATTCGAAGTCAGTACTCAGAAGAGTTCGTAACCAGAATTCTGAGAATTCTGAGTCAGAACTTAGAAGAGTTCATAACCAGAATTCTGAGAATTTAGAGTCAGAACTTAGAAAAGTTCGTAACCAGAATTCTGAGAATTCGGAGTCAGAACTCTGAGTCTGAAAACTGAGTGCTCTTTATCTAAGTATTACATGAATCTGAGCTTTTAGGCATGAAACCGAACTTTACACTTAGAAAAGATAAAGAACAATGGACAACATGGTAAGGATAAATTTCCTTGGGGAAGGAAATTTTTCCTTATATAAGTAAAATACATGGTAAAATGAGATTTTTCTTGAGATAAGGTGTTTGTGATTTTCAAAAAAAAGAAGGAATGGTGAAGTCATAAGAAAACCTTATTAACTCAACAATCACCCCCAAGTATGAAGGAATGGGAAAGTCATAAAGAAAACCTTATTGACTCAACAATCTCCCCCTTTTTGGAAAGCACAAAAATCCTTACGAAAAAGAATAAAAGATCTTAGAAAAAATTTCTATATTTTTGAAAATAAAATTTATCTCCCTTCTCATATGGACAATGATGAATACTAATAACTCCCCCTTAGTATTTATAAGACTAAGGATTGTATTCTAGATTTCCAAAATGATATTTTCAATTATCTTGAGTATGAAAATCTCAGTAATGAAAAAATCCCCCTTAGATAAACTCCCCCTTACTTAGGGATATTTTTTCTTTACATAGAATTCTTTTTCCTTTCTCCCCCTTTGTGATTTTCAAAAAGAATTTGAGGGAATGGAAAATAAATTATAGTACCTGAAATATTAGTACAAATCATGCAAAAAAAACAAGAAAATAAAATTTCATTAAGATTGGAAGAATTTGTACAAGGAAAGAAAATACAACAAAAGATCAGATTGGATCTATTTTCCTTCCTTCTCCTTAGGTATCAATTTCTTCACAATGGTTTTCAGCTTCTTTATCTCCTTGTGATATTCCTCTATTTTCTTCTCTAAGGCTTTGATCATTTCTTATTGAGCCTTCAAAGCCCCTTCCTGAGCCTTCAACAAGTCATCTTGCTTCACTAGCTGCTCTTTAATCTCGATCTGGAGATCCCTTTCTCTTTTCCAGCTTTGAGCAATAGAGTACAACATCCCATTCAGAACTTTGACCTCCTGAATCCGAGTATTCTGATAAAGTTTTATCTTTTCCTCAAAGCTATTTGTGAGATCCTTGATTTTTCTATCTTCAGTGTCAAAATATTCCTTAACATAATCTTGAAACTCATCAAGCTCTCTCAAATCTTCAACTATATTCTTTGACCAGCTCACCATTTTCTTACAAGATATTTCATGGGCTTCATAGTTGATAATAAAATATTTGAAGTTTTTCTCCAGTTTGACACACTTGTCCATCACCATGGACACTGAATCCAATTTTTTGTTCAAAGTATGTTGAAGCTTCTGGCATCTAGAATCTATGCTTGGAAAAATCGGAATTGTCCCAACAAGCTTCTTCAAGGATTGGACTACGAAATCCTGTCCCAGAGAAGATGATTCCAAATCTAAAACTTTTTTTGGTGAGGGATATTTCTCTAGCTCAACAACCTTTCTATTCAAAGATCCACTAGTTTCCTTCTTCCTTAAGATTTCTTTTGTAGTTGTATCTACAACCATTTGTTTCCCCTTTTTTGGTTCTCAGAATAGCTTCTTCATTTGGAAATTTATGTTCACTGTCAGACAGCTGAACAATCTTGTCTTCATCAACATTTTCTTTCTCAGCTCTAGCCTCAGCATACTTAGGGTGTATGAAATCATGGTTATAACTCTCTTCCTCAGAGAGCTTATTCACTTCATCTTCAGATTTTTCATTTACCCCAGGAGTAGTGAGCCTCAAGGATTCAGCTTGTGAATTCCGTATTGATAATTTCTCAGAAGAACTTTCCTTCTCATGAAAGTCTTCAACTTTTTGTATGAGGTCTTCTGTGTCAGCATTGTATTCCTATTCTTGTACTTCTTCTACAGCTTCCTTCTCTTCAAAAAACTTCTCTTGGGATTTTTCCAGAGTCATGTACTTCTTCCCCGGAGTCTCAGGTAAGGGTTCAACCAAAAAAGATTTTGGTATAGGGATATTCTTGGATTCTATTTCAGTGGCCTTCAAAAGGTATTAGACAATTTCGGCCTCAGACAATTTCTTCTTCTGCTACTTTTCTTTTGCTTGCTTCTCAATCTCTTCAGTGGTCTTCTCTTTCAAAGCTTTGTCCTCAGCAGGATCCAAGGAAAACTGTGGCTCTCCTTCCTTCCGATTCTTTTTGTCTTCCCTACACTTTGCAACAACCTCATATGGATAGGCTTTATACTTCTTGGTCTTTGGAGGTGCGGATTGAGATTCCTTAGCTTTAGGGTATTTTTCTTCTTCTTCCACTTCCTTAAACTTCCTCTTCTTTCCAACCTTTTTTTATGGTTCTTCCACCTCTTGCTTCTTCAGAACGGCTTCTGCTTCCTCCTCTGGTAAGTCATAGAATTCTCCAGATTCTTTAGAAAAACCAATATTCATTATATTCAATGTATCATCACTTACCAACATGACTTTGTAATTCCTCGGCTTGGAACTACAAGGAATCTTGAAAGACTCAAGGCATCATACAATTAGCTTGGAAAGAATACCTGGATACAATATAATCTGAGCTTTCAAATTTCCATTCTTGATACTCTCTATCATAATGAGAATATACTTCATCAGATTTATCTTCCTCGGATTCACTAGAAAATCTAAGATGTACATGTCGCTCTTCTTCAAGGTGTCCTTATCACCTTTTCCCAGTATGATGAAACCTTGAACCCACAACTCAAGGATCTGATTATTTGTTGACAAATGAGCAATCTTTGGAGTCTTGACATCTGAAATTCCAATACACTCCATAGCTTTTACCTTTACAAAACTTCCTTGAACATTCGGCAACTTGTGAGAACAGAACTTGGTTTACCCTTCATATGGAATTCCAACCAAGCTAGAAGCCTTGGTGTACGAAAGAGCATACGTCTTTCCAAATATTTTGAATGAAAACTTCTCTCGGCCTTCTTCCTTAAAGAAACTAGTTGACTCATAGAATTAAATAAGCAGATCTGGATACACAGCACCTGGATTTGATATGCATACACTCTCCCATCCATTAAGCTTGATGTTCTTGGATATAATAGAATCATACTTGTTTAAGAAATTTGGATGCACCAACCTTTCTCTATAAATCTTCCACTCTGAAATTGACTTGACAGTTGACATCTCTTGAGAAGGAACTTCACCAGACATTCAGATTTGATCAAAGTTTGAGAGGTTTAGAACAGGATTTTGAAAGGGGGCAGTGATTCGGCATGCAAAGGCATGAAAACGGATGTGGGGTCACCCTTCGGGGGTCTTTTATATAGGCATCGATGCAATGGTTGAACTTCCAAATTCGATATAATGGCTGTAAATCCTTATAATTAGATCTGACGTTTGAAATGATAGCCGCAAGGAAAATTTGGTAGGATCCGATCTTTTGAGGTTTTTAAAGGAAAATATATGGATTTAAGGAAACTAGAATATGAAAAATTTAAAACACAAAAGAAAATAACAACAAGGAAATGATGACTATGAAAACTTAAGAATGAAATCATACCTTTTGGATTACCAGGAAGATTATTCGTAATAGGTAATATTCCTCTTGAATAACTTTAGAAAAAAATGACTACAAAAATCTCCATTACGCAAATTTCCATTACGAAAATTTCAAGTTCGAAAATCTTCATTACGAAAAAATTTTGAAAACTTTATTACAAAAAGTTTTGAAAAATTCATTATGAAAAATATGAAAAACTTCATTACGAAAAACTTAAAAAAATTCATTGTGAAAAACATGAAAAACTTCATTATGAAAAACCTGAAAAACTTCATTACGAAAAACATGAAAAAATTCATTATGAAATACTTGAAAAACTTCATTTCGAAAAACATGAAAAACTTCATTACAAAAAAAACATGAAAAACTTCATTACGAAAAACATGTAAGATCTAACAAACAAATGTACTCCCCCTATGAAAAGGATTTTATTACTATAAGGGGATTGATACAACAGAATGTTAACAAGGAATATTACCTTATAGTTATCATTCCTAACTTCTATTTAATGTATTCACATCTATCGGAGGGTAAATATTTTATGAAAATATTATCAAGTTGATCTTGGGTTCTGATAAATTGAAGAATGATATCTCCTTTAAGTGTATGATCCCTAAGAAAGTGATGCCTAATATCTATGTGTTTTCCACGAGAGTGATGTGCGGGGTTTTTACTAAGGGATATAGAACATGTATTTTCACACAAAATTTGTGTTTTGGTAAAACTCATACCATAGTCTGTGAGTGTGTGTTGCATCCACAACACTTGAGAAGAACAATTTCCATCTGCTACATATTCAGCTTCAGTAGTGGAAAGTGTTACTGAGTGTTTCTTTTAGTATGACCAAGAAACTGATGAATCTCTTAAGAAATGACAAGTTCCGGATGTACTCTTTCTATCCATTCTACATCCACCAAAGACAGCATCTAAAAAACTTTTCAAAACAAAATCATTTCTAGAAGTATAGAAAATTCCTAAATCCATGGTTCTTTTTAAGTAGCAAAAAATTCTTTTCACTTCCTTTAAATGAGATTCCTTAGGATTGGATTGATATCTTGCACATAAGCATACTGAAGACATTAATTCTGGATGACTAACTGTCAAGTAAAGTAAACTTCCTATCATACCTATAAAAGATGTTTGATTTATTGGTTTCCTAGCTTTACCAAGATCAAGTGCGTTTGAGGTACCTATAGGAGTACTTATACTCTTAGTGTTGTTACATCCATACTTTTAAAGAAGATCTTTAATATACTTATGCTGGGATATATAGATTCCTTATGGTTTTTGAGAAATTTGAAAACCAAGGAAAAATGTTAACTCACCCATCATACTCATTTCAAACTCATATTTCATTAGATCCGCAAAGGAATCAGTTAAAGATTGCTGAGTTGAACCAAATATAATGTCATCAACATAAATTTTAACAATTAAAATGTTTTTCTTATCTTTATTTATAAAAAGGGTTGGATATGAATTTTCCTTAACATAATTATTTTGAAGAAAAAATTATGTAAGTCTATCATACCAGGCTCAAGGGGCTTGTTTAAGTCCATACAAAGCTTTGGTAAGTTTAAAAACATGATCAGGATGTTTTTTATCTTCAAAACTAGGAGGTTGTTCAACAAAAACTTCCTCTTGAACATAACCGTTAAGAAAATCACATTTCACATCCATTTGAAAAAGTTTGAAATTGAAGAATGCTACAAAGGAAAGTAAGATACGAATAGATTCAAGTTTAGCTACTGGAGCATAGGTTTCTTCATAGTTTATTCCTTCTTGTTGATTATAGCCTTTAGAAACTAATCTAGCTTTATTTCTAACTATGATTCCATTTTCATCGCACTTATTTATGAAGACTCATTTTACTCCAATAACAGACATTTCCTTAGGTATTTCAACCAAGGTCTAGACTTTATTACTTTTGAATTTGTTTAGCTCATCTTTCATAGCTTTTATCAAATCATCATCACCTAAAGCTTCATTAGTGCTTTTTGGTTCTAATTGGGAAAGGAATGCTAGATGTTCTACTTTATTTCTTAAGGAACTTCTAATTCTTACAGGTTGATTCAAATCACCAATGATGCTATCACTGGGATGATTCTTGAGAAACACCTTATTTGGGTTTTGTAAAACCTATTCATCAACATAGGGTAGAAAATATTCTAGGGTAAATTCTTCAGAAACATATTCTTGTACATTTTCTTTATCAAAAGGATCCTCTAACAAAGGTTGATAATTAGTTTTTTAAAACACATCTGAATATGTAGGTTGGTATTTTTTAAAAACAAAAGGATCAGTTTTATCAAATTTCACATGTACTATATCTTCAACAGTACAAGTGTTTTTATTGAAAACTCTATAAGCCTTAGAAGTTGTAGTAACCTAAGAAAATTACTTCATCAGATTTTGGTGTGAATTTGTGTAGATTATCTTTAGTATTCAGAATGAATAATTTTCAACCAAAAACCATGAAGTAGGAAAGTCTAGGTTTTCTACCATTCCATAACTCATAAGGAGTTTTATTAAGAAAAGGTCTCATCAAAATATGATTTATAGTATAACAAGTTGTACTTATAGCTTCATCCCAAAAATGTCTGGCTATATAATATTCACTCAACATGGTTCCTGTTATCTCTTAAAGAATTATATTTCTTCTTTCAACAACACCATTATGTTGAGGAGTTCTCGATGCTGAGAAATTGTGAGTAATGCCTTTTCTACTACAAAATGTTTCAAAATCAGAACTTTGAAATTCTCCACCATGATCACTATGAATAGTTTTCAATGGAAGGTTTTTCTCATTTTTAACTTGGGCTCTAAAACTTTTAAAATATGAGAAGGATTCAGACTTATTTGTAAGAAAATAGATCCATTTAAATCTAGTGTAATCATCAACTAAAACAAATACAAATACTTTCCTCCAATGCTTCCAGTTTGTGTAGAACCAAAGAGATCCATATGCACCAACTGTAATGTATCAGTAGTTGAGACTTCACGGATTGATTTAAAACTTGATTTATGTTGTTTTCCATATTGACAAGGGTCACAAACTTTTGAAGAATCAAATATAATCTATGTTATATCCTTAAACAATCTTTTATTAGAAAGTTTTCATAGGTTCTTAAGGTTATAGTGTCATAAACTTTTATGCCACAACCAAGAATGATCTTCCATTGCACTAAGGCAAGGTAGATCATGGCTCCTAATGTCTTCTAAGTTTAGTGTGTATACATTCTCTTACCTATGGGAAGAAAGAATAAACTCTTCCTTGGAATTGTGTACTAAGCACTTTTCATTCCTAAAATTCACAAGGTAACCTTCATTACATAATTGGATTATGCTAATGAGGTTGTGCTTAAGACCCTTAATAAATAAAACATTTGAAATCAAAGTTTTTCCAAGAAGAATGATGTTACATATACCAATAATTTCTCCCTGAGCATTATCTCTGAAAGTTACTTTTCCTCCTTTCATCTTGATAATATTTTCAAAATAGTTTTTGTTACCAGTCATATACCGGGAACATCCACTATCCATGTACCATGTATTGTTGTTGGTACTCTCTCTATTTTCCTGAAAACAAAAAAGTTAGACTTTTATAATCCAAACTTTCTTGGATCCGGAAATTTCAGAAAGTAAAATTTTAGGTACCCACATTTTCTTAGAAAAATATGCTTTATGAAATCCTAAAGATTGAGTTTTGTTTAAGAAACAATTCTTTGCCCAATGCCCACTGCACTAACACTTAGTGCAGAATGAAGCAATTTGAGGAACAAAATAATTGTTGCTAAAAATCGGTTTACAACTAGTATAACCAAAACCAGAACTATTCCTTAAAGGTTGGATTTGAGAATACATTTTACCAAGATTTTCCTTACCTAAGGTAAAGTTTGAAAAACACTTCCTCAAGGAAAAAATCTCAAATTTTAGTTTCATAACCAATTTCTTGTCTTCTAAAACATTTGATTTGTAACTAGAGTTAGGCTCGAAAACATTTTTCTTAGAAATTTTTTTTCTAGATCTTTAGAAAGTGTATTCTTCTTAGAATTTACTTCCTCAAGATTTTTTGAAATATTTTCAAAATCAACAATTTTCTTATCAAGATCTTTAGAAAGATCTGATATTTCCTTAGTAAGAATAGTATTCCTAGAATTTTCCTTATCAAGATTTTTCACGAGTTTTGAATTCTCAATTTCAAGGAGTTTGGAAAACCTAGAAACTCCTTCATATGAAGGTAAAGTATCATCTTAATCAGAAGAGGATTCTTCATTAGAAGAGTTATAATATTTATTATCACTATAGTTTTCATTCAAAGAAACATTGGTCATTGATTCAGCATTGTGTACCTTAGATGTCAAGTAATGATTTTCAATAGGTATTCTGGCTATTAGACCAAGATTATTCTATAAAAAATATTTGTAATCTGATGATTCATCTGAAGAGTCACCACCACTGGCACTCTATGTTTCATTAGCTTTCAATACATTCTTAGCTTTATCTTTATAGTACTTCTTTCTGTTTCTCTCAGAATGATTTTCCTTTCTTTCTTTTCTCTTAAGCATAGGACAATCAAGTATTATATGTCCAGCTCTCTTGCATTCATAACATGTAACTTCTAAATATTTCTTGTATTTCCTTTCCTTATTTTTATATCTAGATTGAAATTTCTTATATCCAACAATCTTGTTCATCCTTCGAGAAAGATTTTCTAACTCATTTTCTGAAGAATCACTTCGACTAGATTCGTATTGGATAATCTCCTTCTTAGATATGGATCTAGTAACTCTCTCAGGAGTCTTAGATTTCATGTGATTCGAAGTTATAGTAAAATCAACACTACCATTTCCATTCTTCTTCTTTACATTATCTGCATCTCTCTTCATTCTGGTCTCATGTTGAAGAAGAGTTCCAAAAAGTCCATCAGGAGAAATCTGTGTAACCTTTCTGTTATCATCAATAGCAGTCCTCTTGGATTCCCATTCATTAGGAGTGATGTATATGATCTTATCAATAAGATCTTAATCATCTAATCCTTTTTCACCCATGGATTATAAACTATTCACGATAGTCATGAATCTTTGTTGCACCTTACATATGGGTTCTCCATAAGGAAAGTTAAATCCATGGTATTCAACTCTGAGCGTGGATCTGCTTGTTTCAATAACTTTGGAAGTTAAAAAGTGAGTAACTTTAAGTTTCTTCCAAATACAATTTGCAGCTTCACAAGATGAAATTTGGCTGTATATATTTCTAGTCATGTAAAAAATAAAAGTACTACATACCTTATAATTTAGTTGATATTCATGATTTTCTTGATTGGTAAAGGTACTAACTTCCTTGTCAGGGATTTTATATCCTCCAGTAAGTATAACAAAATTATCAACTCCAGTATTGATAATAAAAGTCTTCATACGATCTCTATAGTACTCATAATCATTTCCATCAAAAATAGGTGGTCTTGTTGGATTTAAGTTTTCAATAGAACCAACATTGATTCCTGCCATCTTAAAGAAAATCTTTCCACAAAAACTTGTTAATTGAAAAAGTTCATAAACAAGGAAAATATTACTCATCAAGGAAAATAAAACTAGAGTATCTCTAAGTAAAATATGAATCTGAACTTTATGAGTCTAAAAATATGATTCCGAAAAATAAGAAGGAGAAGAATTCTCTTCTGAATCTAATCGTGAGATTAATTCAAGTTGAACCAAAATTCTGAAGCCAATTATTAAATTAGTTCAGGAATCAAGGTTACCTACTCTGATACCAATTGTTGAGATGGTATTTGGAGTATGATATACTCTATAATACCAAATGTAGGATCAAAATAATAGAGATAATATATTTAGTATCTAAATGATGCTCAATATACAAGAGGGGGTGAATTGTATAATTTAAAAAATTCCTTTGGAACTTTTAAAAATGGTTATGTTTAACAAGGTTAAACAAGGTAATTCAAAAAACCTCTAGTTCTATACACTTTCTTGAATCCGGAAATATGACTCCGAGAAAGATGAAACTTAATGAAAATTTACACAGATAAATATTCTACCTTAAAGCGTATAGAATCTCACTAAATCATAGTATACAAGTATAAGGAAGTATAAGATAGTTATACTTTCCTCAAAAAATAAAATGCAGTGGAAAACTTGTAATCAAAATAAGTAACAAGTAGTAAATCTTTTAACCCAAAGAGAAGGGTATCCAACAACCTTGGATAAAGGTCCCTTGATTTATACTTTCAAGAAAGTATGTCTTACCCACACCAGGGTAAGCCCTCAATACAAATATCGGAGTCTGTCTTTCTATCCCTGTAAGCACTCAACTTCAAGGTAGTTGGCACCTCTGTCTTCCTCAGTAAGGAAGTCATAAACTTCAAGGTAGTATGCACCTCTGTCTTCTTATCCCCAGAATCCATCGATTGTACACAGCAACAATCGGAGTCGTATAAAGAAAATTTGAACAATAAGTTCAGTACACACTAAGCATGAGAGTCTCTCTCTAGAAATCACTTCAACATCATGTTATCTCTATAGTCATAGAATAGTTCATCAAAGTTGTGATCTCTTTCAAATGATCTCCTATTTATAGGCACATCACCAATGTTCGGCTCCCTCCTCCAATGGTCATATTTTTCCTTGAATTTTGGAGGTACCTGTACACATGTCACTTAAACAACGGTTAGTTAATAACTGAATGCATGACATAATTTTGTAACAAAAATAAGTGTAAGAAAAAATATGGTTACATAACCAAAATCAATTATTCAGAGTGTAAGAAAATAAAAAGTTTGGAGTCTAACCAAAAATAAATTCAGAGTCTATAATATAAGGATATTCATATTCTGTATTCTAAGGTATTCAGAACATGAACTCTATAGAATTCCGGAGTCTAAATTTCAAGGAAATTCGGAATCTGGATTCTCAAGAATTCGGAACTTGAACTTACAATGTTTGGAATCAGAATTCATTGGAATTCGGAGTCAGAACTCGGAAGAGTTTATAACCAGAATTCGGAGAATTCGGAGTTAGAACTCAGAAGATTTCCTAACCAGAATTCTGAGAAATTGGAGTCAGAACTTAGAGTCTGAAAACATAATGCTCTTTATCTAAGTATTATATGAATCTGAGGTTTTAGGCATGAAACTGAATTTTACACTTAGAAAAGATAAAGAATGATGGATAACATGGTAAGGATAAATTTCCTTGGGGAAGGAAATTTTTCCTTATAGAAGTAAAACACAGGGTAAATGAGATTTTCCTTGAGATAAGGTGTTTGTGATTTTCAAAACAGGAAGTAATGGTGAAGTCATAAGGAAACCTTATTGACTCAAAAATCTCCCCCAAGTATGAAGAAATGGAAAATTCATAAGGAAAACCTTATTGACTCAACATTGATGACTCACAACCTTATATTGCACAAGTTCTCACACACTTAAAAGTGGAATGAGTAAATCATGTTACATGTTTGGTTGGATTATAGTTTATTTTTACTAAATATTACAATTTTGAATTTTTTTAATTGTAAATGTATTCATTGTTGTTATGATTATACTTCTGTTTTTTTTTTTTTGGTTTTTTGGTCGCCTATGGAGAGGAAGATTGAAATTTGATATTTAAGAAAAACTATTTTCACATTGATTATTTTATAACTGACATCAAAAACTATATATATACGTTTTTCATGTTGGTTATTAAATAACTAACATGACAAACAATATTTCATGTTAGTTATTTAATAACCGACATGAAAAAACCTTTATCATGTCAGTTTTTCACATCGGTTATTTAATAATCGACGCGAAAAAAACCCTTCTAAATGGTTTTTTACATCGGTTAGAAAATAAATGATGTAAAAAAATGATGATTCATTTAAAAAATACATTTTTTTAAGTGACGTTAAATACATATCTAAAATGTATCGTTTAAAAATTCGACATATAACTGATGTAAAAAATAAAAAAAAACGATGTGAAAATTTATTTTTTCACTAGTGTCATAAGAAAAAATCAGTAATATTTGAAGAAAATCCCCAATGAACCAATTTGGGGAAAATTTTTAATTTAGAAACATACAATAGAATCAAAAACCAAAATATGGTGATGAAAAATAATAAGCAATACACTAAATATTAGGTGTTATTATTATGTAAATATGGGACATAAAAAATGTGTTCTATAGAAAAGATGAACTTTATGGCTAATAAGAAACAAAAATATATGAGAATAATTTTTTATTCATGATATGTTTACAATGGATATTTCTATTTTTTGTAGGATATGGATACAAAGACATATATTTAAAATCCAGGGTATGAATGGATGTACCAAAACAAAAACAAAGTGGAAGATCAAAATTGTTATAAGTATCAACAAGCAGGATGAAAATGATGAAAATATAGAGTTAAAAACATCACCAAATAGAAATTGAAGTAGGCTAGAAACTAATTATGAAAACTTTATTTGTGACTGTGGTGGGAGAGATGATGGAAAGGTAAGGAGAAATAATGGCGGGGAAGGAGAAGGAGGAAAGCGGGGCAGGGAGAGAGGGTGGTGCGGTAGGGAGAGATGAAGATGAAGTAGTAGTGTGGTGGAGTGGTTGCACAAAGGTAGTGTGGTTGGGGAAGAGCGGTGTGATGACAGTGGGGTTTGTCAACTGCATCGGTATTGTGGGGCTGCGACAGTGTGGTTGGGCGAGAGCAGAGGAGCAGCAACAGTGGGATTCAACAAGGGTGGCGGCGTGACATTGCGATGATAGTCAACTTCCTCGAGAGCATGAAGTGTATGAGATAAGAATCCAACTGTTGGGGTTCATTTATAAAATTGGGTAACTCTTTTATCAATTCTACTTAAAATGAACATATAAAGGTATGTTTTATCAGTGCTAAAATGGAAAACATTGATAAAACAAACCTTTATCGGTAATTTTTTAGTGTTGATAATGATATGCCTTTATCAGCACTAAAAAGAGGCAGATAAATGGCATCTTTAGCAATATAAATATTATAGCGCTGATAAAGACACATTTTATCAGTGCTAAAAAGCTCTGATAAAGATATAATGTTAATAATTTTTTTATATAATTATATAAATTTTTAAAATTATAAACATTACAAATATATATTTATTATATTTATAATTATAACTATAAATAAATAAATATTTATTTATATTTATATATATAATAAATATATTTATATTTATATATATAATAAATATATTTATATTATTATATGTATTTATAAAATTATAAATATTCTAAATAAATATTTTTTAATTTATAATTATAAAATTGTAATAAATATATTTATTATATTTATAATTATATATAATTAATATATTTTTTATAAATAATTATAAATATATATTTACTTATATTTATAACTATAAATTTATATATATTTATTTAAATAATTATAAAATTATAATAACTTTATTTCTTATGTTTATAATTTTTTAAATATATATAATAAATATATTAATTATATATATTTATAAGATTATAAATATAAGAAATATTTTTATTATAGTGGCTGTATATGTTGGGCATATGGGCTACAGGCTATGTAATGGACTTCATGTCCACAGGGTATTCGGGCAATCCAAAATATATAAAACTAGTTTCTGCTCGTGTGTTCGCATGCCAATATGGATCAGTGCTTCTTCTTGTTTGTCTCTAATGCTCTACATTTTCTATTTTCTCTTATTAGTAGAATAGTATCATGAATAAATATTTAAATAGTGATTTGTGTGAGTATGGTGCGTCATATGAAATTTCCATGTATTATTGCATTTGTAGAAGAATAACCACAAGTAAAATAACAATAATAAATATCCATAATTATAAAGATACAAATACATTAATAAACAAATTTTATAAAATGAGAAACCTTACGACCACTCAAATTCCTCTAAGTTTCCTAGTTTCAACCATACATCCACTCGAATTCCCCATGAAAAAGCGAAATATAGAAAATAACAAAGAAATAAATTAGTCTAATTAGGAAACTGTAGTAAAAAATAGCTAAATCCTAAGGAGGAGAATCCAAGAAAAGGTAAGTTCAAACATAAGTGTTCTATATAAAATCTAATTAAAAATAGATTACATGTAAATGTTATTTATCATATTTTATTATCCATTTAATGAACCTAAAAGATTTATTTTGACCAATGAGGATTGGGCCATAGGGACATGAACTACTGCCTAGACTTGTTACTCATATCTTTCTTGAATTACATATACTATTCACCTATCAAACATAGGTCACATATCAGTTTAAAAAATAAGTATCTGCTCTTAAAATTATAAATATTCCTTAAAAATATGTTTAGGTTCTGAATGAGAATGCATATTACATTTATTTGGAGATAGATAACATGTATTTAGAACGGAAATATTATAAATATGGAAAAATATTGGAATACATAAATTATAATATGAATGATTACACTAAAATGATTCCTCCTAATGAACAGATGATTAAGAAAGAAATTAATGTATAATAGAAACTAAAAAGCTTTATAAATCAGTATGGAGTACTTCATGTGTCTCTATGGAAACATGAATAACTAAATTTGTGTTTTCATGCATAATATGAAGCAATATATTTATAACTAAATCGATAAAATGAAAAGAGTGATGGAAAAATGAGTAATTACATTTAAATAATAAAAAGTTTAATAGAATCACCATTATTAAAATAAAAATGAAATTGCATCAGAACTAACATTCAAGTGGTGGAACTGTTGGAAACCATGGTTTTCCCAATGTTTTAAAACCATTGGGAAAGGCTTTCAAACCATTGGTATATGTTATACCAATGGTTTAGAAAACCATTGGGTGATAAGGCGTGGGGATGGCCTTATACCAATGCTTTCCTTGAAACCGTTGGGTTAGACCTATAAAAAATTCATATTCCCTATGATTTTGGCCAACTGTTGAAAAACAGAAGTACCAATGGTTACAAACTATTGGTAAATGTAAATCTATAACCTATACCAATGGTTTAAAAATTATTGATATATAGGTTTAACAAAAGTTTTCCTCCAACTGTTGGTATATATTATAAGTAGAACCTATATACCAACAGTTCAAGAACCGTTGGTAAAGTGTTATACAAATGGTTTTATGTGAACCAATGGTATATAAGGTTTATTTGGATTTATACCAATGGTTTATAAACCATTGTTATATAGCACTCCAGGATTACAGTAGCAGCCTAACAGCCTTCCCTCTTGCCTGTAAATAAGCATTCCCTCTTGCCTCCCCTGTACAGCCTCTACTGAATTACACAACAACCTACATCCCCTCTTGCCTCCCCTCTGCAATATATATAATTCAACACCTAAAGATAAAAAAAGAGGATATACAATAATTATCCAACACCTAAAAATAAAAAATTCAGAAAAACATTTAGAAAAGCACTCATTCCCATGATACAATGTATAGAATTCCAAAAAACACTCATTGGGGATATTTAGGTGGTGGGGTGTCTAGGGGTGGGGGGCTGTCCAAGGGAGTGTGGGTATCCAGGGGTGGGGGATGTCCAAGGGGGTGGGGGTGTCAAGGGGTGGGGGCTATTTAGGGGGGTGGCGGTGTCCCTGGGGTGGGGGTGTCCAAGGGGTTGGGGGTGTCCAGGGGGTGGGGGTGTCGAGGGGATGGGGTGTCCAGGGGGTGGTTGGGATATCTACCAGGGTGGGGGCTATCCATGGGGGTGGGGTTGTCCAGAGGTGGGGGTTTTCAACAGGTAGGGGCTTTCCAGGGGGTTGGGGCTGTCTAAGAGGGTAGGGGGTGTCTGGGGGTGTCCAAGGGGTTAGAGGTTGTCCAAGGGGGTAGGGGTGTTCGGGGGGCTGTCTAGGGGGTTAGGGCCTGTCCAAGGGGGTAGGGTGTCTGTGGGGGAATGTCTAGGGGGTTGGGGCTATCCAGGGGGGTGGGGTGTCCAGGGGGTGGTGTCCAAGGGGTGGGGTGGTGTCCAGGGCATGGGAGGTTGTCCATGGGGTTGGGGGATATCCAAGGTGGAAGGGGGTGTTTGGGGGGGTGTTGTCTAAGGAGGTGGGGGCTATCCTTGGGGGTGGGGTACATGGGTAGGGGTGTCCAGGGGGTGAGAGGGGAGGTGTCCAGGGGGCTGGGGGCTGTCCAAGGGGGCAGGGGGTGTCTAGGGGGTGGGGTGTTCAGGGGGTCGGGGGGAGTGGGGGAGTTGTCCATGGGGTTAGGGGATGTCCAAGGGGGTAGGGTGTCTGGGGGTGGGGAATGTCCATGGGGGTGGGGGGGATATCCATGGGGGTGGGGGTGTCCAGGGGGTGGGGTGGTGCCCAGGGGTGATGGAGGGGTTATCCAGGGGGTTGGGGTTGTCCAATGGGTAGGGGGTGTCTGGGGGGTGGGGGGTGGGGGGCTGTCCAGGGGGTGGGGGTGTCCATGGGGGTGGTGTGTCCAGGGGGTGGGGGTGTCCAGAGGTTGGGGTGGTTTATGGGGGGTGGAGGGTCTATCCAGGGAGTTTGGGTCTATTTAAGGGGGTAGGGGGAGTCCAGGGGGTGGGAGGGTTTTCCAGGGGGTGGGGGCTATCTAGGGGCATGGGGTTTCCAGGGGTGGGGGTGTATAGGTGGTGGGGTGGTGTCTAGGGGGTGGGGGTTGTGCAGGGGGGTGGGGGTTGTCGAGGGGGTTGGGGGTGTCTAGGGATGGGGGTGTCTAGGCGGGGTGGGTGGGCTGTCCACGGGGGTGTGGGGCTGTCGAAGGGGGTGGGGGTCCAGGGGGTGGTCCATGGGGGTGGGGGTGTCTAGGGGGTGGGGGTTTTCAGGGGGTGGGGCTATCTAGAGGGTTGGGGGCCTGTCCAAGGGGGTAGGGGGTGTTCAGGGGGGGCTATACAGGGGGTTGGGGGGTTGTCCAAGGGGGTAGGGATTTCCAGGGGTGGGGCTGTCTAGGGGGTGGGGGCTATTTAGGGGGTAGGGTGTCTATGGGGTGGGGGTGTCCAGGGGCTTGGGTGGTGTCCAGGGGGTGGGGGGTTTTGCAGGGTGTTGGGGCTGTCTAGGGGGTCGGGGGTGTCTAGAGGTGGAGGTGTCTAGGTGGGGTGGGTGGGATATCCACGAGGGTGTGGGGATGTCGAAGGGGGTAAGGGGAGTCCAAATGAGGTGGGGGCTATCCAAGGGGTGGGGGCTGTCCATGGGGGCGGGAGTCTATGGTGTGGGGTGTCTAGGGGGTAGGGGATGTCCAGGGGGTTGGGGCTTGTTCAAGGGGGTAAGGGGTGTCTGGGGGCTGTACAGAGAGTTGGGGGCTATCCATGGGGGAAGGGGTGTCCGGGGTGGGAGGGAAGTCTAGGGGGTGGGGTCTATCCAGGGGATGGGGGTGTCCAGGGGGTGGGGGTGTCCAGGGGTGGGTGGTTTCCAAGGGGTTTGGTGGTGTCTAGGGGGTGGGAGGGGGTTGTCTAGGGGGTGGGGTGTCTAGGGGGTTGGGAGGCTTTCCAAGGGGGTAGGGTTGTTCAGGGGGTGGGGTGTCCAGTGGGGTTCGGGGGTTGTCCAGGGTGTGTGGGGGCTGTTCAAGGGGGTGGGGGTGTCCAGGAGGGGTGGGGGTGTCAAGGTGGGGGTGTCCAGGGGGGTGTGAATTAGTCAAAAAAATCATCAAGTCCAATTTTATTATTTATAGATAAATAAATAAAGATAATGTGACATACCTAATCACACATACATTCAGGTACAACAATCATCAAACATCAAATGTCAATAATATCAGTCAAAAATGTAACGGACCAATCTATACCTCATCATCATCACTATCATCAAATCCATCATCAGCCTCACCCTCATCCTCATCGTTGTCCTCATCATCGTCCCTCCCCTCCTTAATGCCCTCCTCCTCACCCTCATACTCCACCTTAGCCTCCTCCTCACCCTCCTCTTCCTCCTCACCCTCCTCCTTCGCCTCGGCCTCCTCCTCCTCCACCTCTCCCTCCTCCTCACCATCGTCTTGACCAGTGCTAGAACTTCCACCTGGTGCATCATATATAGAATTCATCGACGACATATATTCATTACAAGCTATGTTGGCCTCTCGTGGAAGTGTTGGATGTAAAACTTCCATCAGTTTCCTAAATGAAGTGTTTGACCAAGAAGATTGTTCATCCATCTCTGTGGCCCTTTGATCTGCATGGCCCACCTATGCCTTAACCTTCTAGAAATCAGTAGCACTACAACTCATACCTAAGGAGGTCCAATATCTCCTCAGGACTATACTCTTCCCAGGTCGGTAGCATACTCTTCCAGGGTGTTCATCTCCCAACACCTTATGTAAATGATCATTTGGACCAAAATTGTTAGGTTCCTGGGAATCAAGGACCTCTAAAGAATCCTGTTACAAATATAAATAGATTATTAAGTTACAAAATATATATTAAAATTTTAAATCAACAAAGTAAAACTTATAATTTTCAGCTGAGTCGGTTCATTAACCGCACTTCCATCTTTCTTCCTTCTACTTGATCAAAACAGCTTTTCTCAAGGCTTGCATCCTTCAATATTCAATGTTTGCCTCTATAATGAAATTGAATATAGGAGACCATAATTAAAAATAGTTTACCAATAACTAATTTCATAATTTAAATTATATAAAAAATTGTCATACCAGCTTCCTCTCGTGATTCGGCATCGTAGTACGTCCCAATGTGTGGAGGTATTTTTTGGCATCAATGTTTTTTTATTTCTTTAGGATGATTCCTAAATAATATTCAATAATAAAAAATATAATATTAATTAAAAACATAAAAATTTCATTTAAATACCTCAAATATTATTAATACATTAAATTGGGTAGTCGTCCAATGAGTAATCATCTGCCGATATTGTTCTAAGGGATAAGCATCAACGATAGGGACCACCTATAACTCTACGCCAACTCTAACACACCATCCAATATACAACTCATGCTTATAGGCTCTTCAAAACTCACTTAAATACTTTAAATGTGTTGGTTGTGCACCCTCACCATTAGGGAAATTAAACCGAAGATGACACCAAAATATTAATTCATATAAATACAAAAAATAATATATTTCATTAAATTAAATAGTTTTTTCCCATATCTATGATCAAGAATTATCCTTGACTTCATTTGAAAGTTGTCTCCATGAGAGCGCGCTGACAAGAATGATGTTGGAGTATTTGGAAAGCATTGCGAAAAAACTCCGACATTGCTGCCCTATTTTTTTCATTATTTGAACGTCTTCATTGTAGTCCACCATCAACTGTGTGCGACGGTTCCACACCGCACGCATGAGTGTACTCCCCCGCCCCTTCCTCCTATCAGTAGATGTATTTGTTATGAAAGTAAAACAAATATTTTATCAATATAGGTTATAATGAAAATAAATAATGGTATAAATGTTTGTTAGGGTTGTATAAATATACCTGCGGTGGTCTGATCGATGGGCGTCGCTGGATCCATAGAAACTGAAGGAACACCCTGTACAGGTGGAGTGGGTCCCAATTTATGCTCTGTAGGGAAAGACTCTGGCGAAGCAGGATTAGAATAAGATGGAATATAAAATCTTATAGAGAAAGAAGCGTATGTAAAAGAAGCTGACACGGATGGCTAGCCGAATACTGGATGGGGATTGGGAATCATCATCGGATATGGTAATGACGAGTGAGGAGGCTCACATGTAAAAGGTAGTGAAAACATGGGAGGCCTAAATATCCTGTGTATCCCAAATGACACACTAGGATCAGAATGTGGGATATATGGTATGTTAGTGGAAGGGGTAGGGTCTAATCAGGTATGCCAACCAGATTGGCTAGCTCTCGTACCCCCCCCCCCCCCCCGTATGAACACCGTGAGTATTGGGACCACTACTAGGCTTCTCATCAAATAATTATCACCTAAGAGGTGGATCCTGCAAAAATGCTTAAAACAAAATTAATCACCTAACATTATATATTATTTAAATATATATGTTTGAAATAAAATACTCACTACAAGCAATAGTGGTGGAATTCCCATCTCATCCAAGCGATGATTGTTGTCCATCATCTTTTTTTGTCCCCTCCCTTCAATTGGTTTCATTTCTTGCATTTGAAAAAAAAATATGGAAGTAATTAGAAAATGATAACTAATTTGTAACCCAAAAAACAAAATATATGAGAGGGAATAGGGGGATTCATGGATAATTTAACTATCCATTGTTTTAGGTGAGATTGAATGGATATATAATGAATTTAATAAATCATATAAGATGTAATAAAAATATTTAATTTTTAGTAGGATGGTTATTTACTAAGTGTCATCATTATATATATTATGAATGATTAAACCCTTAAGATAGTTGGAAATGATGATATAAACATATGAATAAGGATAAGATATCTACCAGATTTATAAGGGGTAAAACACTTGTTGAAATAAAGGAAAACATTAATTTCTTTAGCTCAGGTAGATGATATAGGTTTCTATACATGTTTTGCAGAAGAAGACAAACCATCATGTTCATTATATGGTGAAATGTTAAAGGAGGGTCTTAGAGTTATACTAATTTTATACATGGTCAATAAAGCATTGAAATGTTCACCATGTTAAAAATGTTGGTTTCGTAGGGTTGAATATAGTTCAATTCCAAAATAGAAATAATGAAATTCAAATAAAATTGAAAAATATAAACATTGAAAAATCACAGAACGGTCAGTTTAGATACAAAATATTTGTAATCAATATTAAATCAATTTGAATAGTACCAACCTTAACAACCCATGTCGAGCCAAACTAAAAGAATTGAGAACATGGATGGATGAATCTATATATTTCTGACCACAACTTCAGGTTCATAGTCAACTCATACAATTAATCTATTTGAGTCATCAAAAGTAATAAATGGTTTTTTTCCAATGGCAGTAAGAATGGTTTCAATTCCATCATCACCATCATCAAAAATATGTCTTGGAATTACTTCAATAATGACACCAAATTCAAGTCAAATATGGTCTTTGACATAAAAAACTTTTTTTTCCATTGATTCCAATATATATGGTTCATCGGTAGTAAGAGTGTCAGTCATATTAATTACTCGAAATCCAAAATCATCAATAAATGTGCCATGCCTCATCATTAAATCAAACCACTATCATTTCATCCTCGTGACTCATCCATGAGAGTAATAATACAATATTATTATTATTTCAATGACTCCATAATAACCTACATTTTCAAATCACTGTCTACTATCTGATGCACTAGCATAACAGTCTATTGAGGTAGTAACCATAACACCACCATGTTGTATTCTCATGTTATTTTCTCATTCAGTGATAATAAATATGTACCCATTGATAACAATTGATTTACAATCACGAACCACTGTATTAAGACCAAAATCCAAAGATCTTATTTCCTCAGAGACAGATTCAGCAAGAAAACTCAATACCTAAAATATAAATGAATATTAAACTTAATTAAATAAATTTTTTTAATTATGTTAAATAGTAATATTATTACCTTCAATTTTAACCAACTAGAAAACTATTTTCTATGCAAATTCTCCCTCCTTCTCAAAGATAAAGAACGATGATTTCTATTTATCATCGCTCTATGTTCCTTGTAGATAAAAATAGGAATATTTTAATAAATATATATATATATATATAAGATATACATATTCAATTTACTTGCAATATGTAGTCATTGAACAAATCATAGTTGAAAAAAATTGTGCGATGTGTAATCTCTCGCTCTTCAAGGCATAATATCATCAATGTATATAATCCAAGAATTCCTCTTATTTGAGGAAGTGACAGAAAAATGTGTTCAATTTTCTCATACTATGCTTCTTCATTTTTCATTGGTATGTTTATTCTTTTAGTAAGATCAGACAAATACATAGATCATAAATCCATACATTCTTGAACAAAGTAACTATTCATGATAGAACCTTCGGGATGATTCCTATTTCAGACATAAGACATTAATGTGAACATATTTCTTTTAGTTGGATTAATCCAACGAAAAGAAATAGGTCCTCTGAGAATTATTTCAGTTGGAATATGGACAGTCAGATGCAGTATGCATGTGAAAAATGATGGAGAAAATATTTTCTCTAACTCACACAAAATTAATGGGTCATCTGCCAAAAAAGTTTTCAAGAAAGACTTGGATAACTTCTTAGCACAAGGATCTCT